>CAUJNA010003647.1:188847-238847 GCA_963377175.1 Effrenium voratum | reverse complement strand
GCCACAGGCGTGGAGAGTCGGCGAGTTGCGAGAAGCTCAATTCTGTTGATTGGTTCCAAGCCTGAGGGGTAAATGAACCTTATGGAAGAATGCACCGCCTCATACACCGTGTGCCAAACGAATGCATTTGTTCAAAGGGCCGCATGCCCTGCCTCCAGCTAACACCCCGTTTTGGCCGAGCCAGGCCTTGGCCTTCTTCACAGCTTGCAGCGCCTGTGCGGCCCAGGGCCAGTGGCGCTGGGCTGGGCGCCCGGGGGCGTTTGATGTGTTTGGGATGGGAGAGGGGCTCACGTGTTTTGTCTCACCCCATGGCAGTCTCGCAGGTTGTTGGCTTTTGCGCCTTGCCCGTCACTGATCACTGAGGCGGTGGAGGTTGTGCCAGCCTGAGATGTGAGGGGTCCACGACATGTGTGCCAAAAGTGTCATAGGATTCCGTCAAGGCGCCTGTCTTTTCGCTTTGACTTGCCAGCTGGGGCTCCAGGTTGCCAAGATGATTCGCGCAGGGTCCACGGCGATCTCAGCAGAGACGATCAACGCCTGGAGCTATCATTACTGCGCACCCTAAGCGGTATGGCCACGGATGGCTTGCGAGGCAGCAGTCAGCGCATGCGAGAAGGTGCCTGTCACAAGTGAGGGCCATGCGGTGTATCACTTTGCCTCTAAACCGTTTGAGGCATCCAGTGTGTTTCACCAGTGCTGCCAGGGTGGCGGGCGTTGGGAGCAAGCCTTGGCATTGCTGAGCCAGTTTGGTAAGGGCCCCAGCTGTTTGAGTCGTAGCCTGCCAGATCCATTTTGCGGCAATTGTTTCTTCCCTCATCATTGCTGCCACCCCAAGGGAACAGCACGTGCCCGAAGCAAGTGGAGGGAATTGGCAAAAGATTTGTCAGCTGGGCTGCCCAAGGTCGGGCTCGGCTGCCCATCAGCAGCGTGGCCTTGAATGCCGCCCTGAGCGCCTGCGAGAAGGAGCGACAGTCATGGGAGCCTTCGGGGCTCTCGGCGTGCGGATATGCTGCAACGGGTGTGTTGAACTCCTTGCTGGCCCTTTTGGAATGCAGACCATGCGGGCCATGAGCCGCCCCCTTTTTTGTGCCGAGGGGAGGGAGCTCGCATGGCGATGCGGTTCCGCAGCGTGTCCGTCGGAGCCGAGTCGCGCTTGCAGGCAAGGCAGTGGCAGCGAGCCCTGCGTTTGCACGCAGCTCAGCCTATGGCACTTGACGCTTGTCACGCAGCCCGAGCTTATTTGCCGGCCCTGGCACCAGAGCCCTGCCCTGGCAGAGGCTATTTCTTCTTGACGGCCACGGAGGGGAGGGCTTCCTTGGAGTGCAGGCCCAGCATCGCTCTACTCATTTCATAGGTGTTTCTGGGTTGTAGCAGCCTGCGTGCGTACGCGGGATCCCCATATTTGTTTTTGTGAAGGCCACCGCGGTCAGCTTCAACGCAGCCGCCAGTGCCTGTGGGCGGGCGCGGCGTTGGCAGCGAGCTGCAGGCAGACGATGAGCATTTGCCATACTTTGGAACTGAGAGAAGCACGCAATGAGAACATCAGGGTGTTTGCGGCTCCGTTTCTCACAGTTTACCCTCGAAATGCCATGTCAAGCCAAGTTTCTCTACGTCCGTTGCCTCAGTGGCAATTGGTCCCCTTTGCAAGTGTTGAAGGCTGCCGCAGTTTTAAGGCTCGTCAGGGCGGCCATAGGCCAGGCAGTTGGGTGCCATTGCGTGATGGCTTCGCTCGCTTCCCAGCCTGCCTTTGTCGTTGGGAACGCAGGTGTCAGGGCTCGTGGGAGCAGGGCCCATGCAGCTGCCCCGGCCCCAGCCCCCCCAGCTGCCCCAGTCGCAACCGCCCCAGTCGTGCGTTCGCGGCCTGGGCCTGCCGCGGGGCTTTGCCTCCTGGCGCTTGCCAGCTCCCGTGGCCGCCGCGCCTTCCGGCGCTCGCGGCTGACGCGGCCGGCCACGGCTGCCTCGGATGCGGACCGGGTGCCAGTGGACCGGGAGCGCTACACCGACGCTGCCTGGCAGGCGATGCAGGATGCCCCGCAGCTTGCCCAGAGAATGGAGTCCCAGTACGTGGAGCCCGAGCATGTATTCCTGGCGTGCTTGGAGCAGCCCATCTCCACCACTGGCGGCCTTGCGGCGAGAATACTGGAGAAGGTCGGCATCCAAAAGCAGACAGCCTCAGACAAGATCATGGAGCCTTGGCAGTTCAAGAGTGCTGTCATGAGCCTGGCTTTGGGCAGTTTGCCAGCCCTGCTGACTGCAAACGCTAATGAGAGTTAGGATCAAACTTTTGGCGTGGTAAGGAGTGGAGCGCCAAGCAGCCGAAGGCGCTGCGTGTTGCCTCACGTCGCCAGCAGAATTGCATGACTCACATGCTGTTTTCTGACGCACAGTATGCTGTACTCGCCCTACCTTCGTGACAGAGTTTTGTTCAGTGGCGAAGTGTGTTTGCCGTGATTGACCCACTTTCCAAGAGCATGCAGCCATGTTAAGAGGCTTCGTTTGATTTCATGACGTTTGTTCCTTGATAGTTGGGGGAGCTGGACATTCCACAAGTCTTGACCATCCTTCCTCCCCGGCCATTTGGCCAGAGGGCTGACTCAGTCTGCGGCTTCGGCCTGGCCATTTGGCCGGCCTCCGGTGGTCCGGTGTGCCAGGTCACCTCCCCAGGCGCTGCCATGGGCAGCGCTGCTGGCCGCAGCCTGGTCACCATGATCTCCGACGCCGACGCCGCGCCCAGGCAGAGAGAGCGGCTGGTTAGGCGAGGGGAGGGGAAGACCCAGCCACTTGGATTTCACAAGGGCGACGACATGCAACATGGCCACCAAACCCGGCGTTGCAACGCACGCCTTTGCCTTTGCCTCCACGGTGCAAGATCCCGAACGTTGGAATGACTGGCGCACAGTTTCATGGCATTTGCCGCCTGGCTGCGGTGCGTCCCAGCCAAGGCGGCCTCTCAGTGGGGCGACAAATTTATCTCCGTGGAGCACCTCCTCTTCGCCTTTGCCAAGGCTGGGCGGGGTGTGGCGCCCTTTTGTGCTTTTCGGCTGGGGACACCGCCAGGGGGGCTTTCCTGCAGCGTGTGATTTGCTCCTTCTTTCCCATGTAGGAACCCAGGAATTTTAAACTAAGAGATACAAAGCATCGCAAATGAATACTTATTATATGCTTATTGCTTGTATCATTGTACTTGTCTTTGAACCCAACGGCCCATGTAATTGTTCTTCCTTTTTTTCTGCTTACTTTTGGCTGTGTAGTCAAGGGTTTCCTGCAAATTGGGGCACAGCAATATATTTGAACATAGATGAAGATGAAGACAGAGAGCGAGAGAGAGAGAGTAAACACCAAACACAAGTCACAACTCAATGGCTCGAGTTCGGCTGAAGGGGGTCTTTTCCTCGGGCAGGAAGGAAACCAGTTTGATCCCATGTCCACTCTGTGTGCTTCTGGAAGAGGACAAGCGCTGCGGGCAACGCTTCTTCACAGACTGCGGCTGTGATGAGCCCAAGCTGAAAGCGGCGATTGATGAGGTGCGAGGGAGCAGCAGAGCGGCTCGGCCACACGAAACGGGCGCCAGGCGCTGGTTAACGCAGCTGGCGTTGAGATGGGAACTTAACTGCTATTGGGTTGGATCTTTAGACTTTAACTTCTTTGGGAAATCGAGGGGTTTTCCACTAAACCCCCAAAAAGTTAAACTTTTTGCAGGGGGGTCAGCAGCAACCAAGGGAAGGGCATGCCTGTGGATGCCCGAGGTCACGACGCAAAACCCCGAGAGCACATACGAAGCCTTGCGCACCTATGGCACTGACCTCACGAGCATGGCGCGGGAAGGCAAGCTGGACCCTGTCATCGGCCGGGATGAAGAGATCCGGCGAGCGCCCCGACAGCATCACACCGACACGAAGAATAGGTTCTGGAAGCAAGAGTGTCAACATGCGATGCTGAAGTCTTACTTTGACACGGGGACGCTCTCCCAGACTCCTGCACAACTGCATAACCTTGTACCTGCTTCGGGGTGTACCTGATAATTCCCTCCCTCTTGTGGGGTAGGCGGTTTGGCCTCTTTCAGGATGTCGCGTTTCGAGAATCAAGGTAATCCAGATCCTGGCACGGAGGTCAAAGAACAATCCAGCTCCTTGGCGTCATGAGAGGTAGTTGGCTGCATGCATGTGCTTGCGGGCCGGTCCTGGCTTGAGTCTGCTTTTTTGAAGCCATTGCTAGGTTTTTTTTTGCGTGCTTGGATGGATTCGTGTGAAGGGCACGTGCTCATCACCGGTTCACAAGCCAAACGCTTTGCCCAGTGCTCTGCGAGGTGATCATTGGAGAGCCTGGCGTCGGCAAGACCGCTATTGTGGAGGGCCTGGCTCGGCGCATTGTTGACGGAGATGTGCCGCAGGCTTTGCAGGACAAGGAGGCGCAGCTGGAGAGAAAGAGAGAACAAGAACGAGAGAGCGAGAGACAGAGACATGCAACAACACATGCAATCGGTCTAGTACACATGCACCTGTTGCAGTACTCATGTGTACATCAGTACGGCAATCAGGGATCCCAACTACATCTTATGAGGCGACAGCTTGCAATCAAACATGAAGACACACGTGCATGTCAATTCTTGAAGACAACATTCCCGTGATGAAGCCGAGCATAGACGGACACGCTGGCAAAGACAAACTTTGAGCGTCATTTTAAGCGTCAACTGGATTTAAGGGGTCAGGAGAAACTTTAGATGAGAGCTGGCAAAAGCGAGGATGCCGGCGAAGGCAAAGCCAAACTTAAGATTGGAATCAAGCTTAGCGTTTCACGCATGTTGGGCTTTTTAGGACTTGAGGGGCTTTGCATTGTAAGCGTCATTCGAAGCGTCACCGAATTTTAGGCTTGAGGGGATTCAAACTATCCGTAGGAAATTAAGCGCCTTGTGCAGCGGCCGAGTAACAAGGCCTGTTTGTTGTTACTGGGGTGCTTCAGTTAGGACTGGAGATGTGTATTAGTATGCTTGCACAAGCAAAATCTACATGTGGTCTCCTTGTATTAAGATGTGCACGCAGAGATGCTGTTTATAGATGTCATCCTCAATTGTTCGCAGACAGACGTGCGCATGGCATTCAACCGTATACCTCTATCTGTAGATGTATTATATATTGCGTAACATTTGCATACACGTGTGATGGAGCATGGGTCAAGAGTCAAGGCTTTGGCTGGTGCGAGTTGCGGGCAAGGTTTGTCCCAAGGCTCGCTGCACACGCAGGTCATCTCGCTGGACATCGGCGGCATGGTCGCCGGTGCCAAGTACCGAGGCCGGAGCTCACGGAACACGGGCCATGGTCAGTGCCTGCTCGCTTTGGATCCGGGATTTGAGACTACCGTAATGTTCATCCAAAGCCACGTGAAGGTGACCTTATTCGTCGGCCATAGGCATTTGCTGCGCCGCGCGCGTGCATGGCAGAGAGCTTGACAAGTGGTTTTGACAGACACGGCGGTGCCAGGTGAATTTGAGGAGCGCTTGAAAGCCGTCTTGAAGGAAATCAAGGAGGCAGATGGCAAAATTATTTCCTTCATTGACGACACTTGGCCGGCCACAGCCAGTTTAGCATGTCGTAAAGCCCGACATGGCACAAGGCTGCAGTCGAGCATCTTAGGGCCTTACGGTGCTTGATCGTGCTTAGCCATTCCTTCACGCGCCCAAGGAAATCCACACCATTGTTGGCGCTGGTGCCAGCGGCGGTGATACTCGCCGGCAAGATGTGAGAGATTGCCTTTACCCCTGAGCTTCTGCATTGCTTTGCCAGCAAATCAGATCAAGCTCACACAACCTGTCCGAACAAAAACATAAATGGAACGCCGTTGCCCGCCAATTGACATAAAAGTCCTTTTCGCCGTGTAGACGCATCGCCACTAAGACTAGGGGGTAGAAAGCCCACGAGCGAGCCGAGCCGCCGGGGCTCGAGGCCATGGATGCGGGGAACTTGCTGAAGCCTCTGCTGGCGCGGGGGGAGCTGCGCTGCGTAGGCGCCACCACCTTGGACGAGTACCGTCAGTACATCGAGAAGGCCACGGGTGCATCTCCATGCTGAACCTCGGAATTCCCTTAAAGGAAGACTCCCTCATTCCCTGCTGAGAACCAGCAAGCCATGCGCGCGCGTGTGTGTGTGTGTGTGTGTGTGTGTGTGTGTGTGTGTGTGTGTGTGTGTGCGTGTGGGACTAGCTGCTGGTTGGAAGGGGGCCAAGGAGCTGGTATCCAAATTTGCTTTGAAAGAGGGAGCTAAGAAGGTACAAGGAGATCTATTAGGACATTGTAGGAGATGTCGCATTGAATCCTTGCGATTGATATGTGTGCGTGTGTGTGTGCAGTGAGCTGGTGCCAAAATGACACTAATGCAAGCTTTCTTCTAGCTCCGCTCAGACAGAGTCAGTGAGTCAGCCAGCTTCGCGGCTGATTGCCTGCCATGCGCGTGCAGGACGCAGCACTGGAGCGCCGCTTCCAGCAAGTGTTGGTGCAGGAGTGGCCTGGCCATAAGAGACCCGTGTGGAGATGTGTGAGCTTGCGGGACGTGGAATCGACTGAGGCCAAAGGTGCCTGACTGTATCAGCATTCTTCGAGGCCTGCGGGTTGCAAAGACAACTCCTTTGATAAGTCGCCGTTTTGTTTGTTGCTTACTTGCTTGCTAGATGTGAGAGGGCCCTTGGGCTTGGAGCGGCCTGGGCGTGGAAGTTGCCAGGCCTGAAGCCCCGCTATGAGCTGCACCACGGCGTGCGCATCTCTGACCGAGCCGTGGCGCCTTGGCTGGGCTGTGGGGCTATGGCGTGATGGCCCAGCAGTGCGCGCACGCGCAAACGCTTTTTGTCCCTTGCGCACGTAGACAGTGTTGCCAGCCTGGCTTGCACAGCGTGAGCGTGGAGCGAATTTTGTTTGGCTCTCAGATGTGGCAATCATAGTGCTTGGTGACCTACATGGGGAGTTGATCTGGAGTCATTCCAGTGCCCATGAAGGCAGCGATGAAGCTATGGATTGATGCCGACCCTTCTGGATTGGTGTGGACAGGACTGGACTGCGATGATGACCTGGCAATCCTAGCAGCTAGTGCTTTAGAGGCAGCAGCGGAGGTGCAAATTGAGGGGTTGTCAATATGTGGAGGCAATGCCCCCTTGGTCCACACGTGGCCAAATGCACAGCGCCTAATGCAGACGATTCCTTCGAAGTGGAACGTTTCCAAAGGAGCAGGTTGGCGCAAGATGCAGCCAGCATGGGCATCCTTACGACTCTTGTCACACCTCATTTGGGAGGAAGAGTCCAACGATGCAGCAGAAGCCATTGTGGCAGCAGCAGCCGCATTGCCGCCTGGAGAGCTCACTGTTCTCATGCTGGGCCCTGCCACCAACTTGGCACGAGCGCTGCAGCTGGCTCCATGGCTGGCCGGGCATCTGAAGGCAGCGGTGCTGATGGGCGGAGAGCTCACTGGGCGCCGCCTCGACTTGAACTTCATGTCCGACAGGGCAGCTGCGCGCAGCGTGATCAGCTCTGAGCTGCCCACCGTGCTGATTCCCATTCAAACCTGCGCGCAAGCGGCCATAACTGCTCAGTTTGTGGAGCGACTCGCAGGTTGCACTTCTCCGGTCGAGGCGATTCTGCCCAAGATGCGTCAGCAGACGTGGCTCATGCCCTCTTTAGTAAACCGACGTGTGCGACTGGCGCTGGAGGACCGGCCGCAGAGCGAGTTTTTAGCGGAGGGTTTCATTCCCTGGGACTTGGTTGCCTTGCTGGCAGCCGTGCGGCCGCGGCGGTTCTCCAGATGGGAGCACTTCGAGGTGGCGCTGCCGCCGTGCCTTCAGGAGCCCTGTGACGGCACAATGCAAAGTCGTCTGACCTCGGCTAGAGGTGCTGGGGTCGTTTTGGTGCCACAACTCGTTGACGAGGGACTGCTGCTGGAGGATATTTTTCAGCTGCTGTGCTCAACCCCATCGTCAGGCCCAACTCCCAGACCCCAGTTGGGCTTTGTGCCCCAACTTCTGCTACTCTTGCTGCTCGTGCTGGCGGTTTTCTTCGTCTTGTTGAGACTTCTCAGGACACTTGCGACACCGTCTGAGAGGATCACAAAGCAGGACTAGGATGCAGTGGTAAAAACAGTGCTTGGTGTTCCTTTGTTCAAAAATATGATTGACAGGCACGCACCAGACCCAGACGATGGTGCAAGGACTTCACTGCCCCACCCCACCTCACCCCACTCCACTCCACTCCACCCCACCCAACCCAACCCAACCCAACCCAACCCAACCCACCCGCCCACCCACCCACCCCACCACCACCACCACCACGGCTGTCGTGAAGTCCAAGCCACCCAGCAAACTTTTGCAGAGTTCGTAGATTAGCCACTTACTCCTGGCGAGGCGATGCAGACCAGATAGATCCAACCGAGCTGCCAGAGCGTTGCTTTTCAGGTGGCTGCTGCTGTGCTGAGCGACCGCTACGTCACTGACCGCTTCCTGCCGGACAAAGCCATCGACCTCATGGACGAGGCCTCGGCCAAGGCTGGGCCTTCCTTCCCTGGGGCCTGAAGAACGGAGCACGTGGCGCGGCTCAGCCCACGGCGCAGGCAAAGCAAGTTTTTAGATCTGATCTTCCATGTGCTGGGTATCCTTGCCAGAAACGACACACCTGCCCTGTCTGCCATTCATTCCCCATTGGCTCGCGACCATTTCGGAGGTCAAGATGGAAGTCACCTCCAAGCCGGCAGAGTTGGAACGCTTGGATCGAAAGATCCTGCAGCCGCACGGCCCGTACGGCAGGCATTGCATAGCGGGAAGGTTGGGCAACCCGTTCAGTGGGTTGCCCAAGAGGTGATGCAAGGCGAAGTTTGAGAGCCAGGGGACTGGTTTGAGTCTACTTGTACATGCGCCAGGCTCCCATTTTGGGCCCCTATGTTTTAGACAGACCCCCATCAACACGTTTGCGCCGCGTTTTTTTCTGCCCAGAGCCGAGGCTTGAAATGGAGCGGCTCAGCGTTGGCGTCGACAAGGCTTCCCACTTGTCACACTTGACCACTTGACAAGTGCGCTCACCTTTCCCATTCGGCACTCCCTTTTAGTTGCTGCGACGCAAAAGGAAGCATTCCCAAAAACAAAGATGCAATGGAAGCGGTGCTGGGGATGTTTTTTTCGGAGAAAGCCTGCCGCTCGCTCTCAGAGCGAGGGCCGAAGCTTCTGGCCTCGGCGCACCGAAGCTGAAGCCATGTGCAGGACAGTCAGTCACTGGCGCGGCTGGAAAGCATCAATGATGAGCTGGAAACGTTCCTCGGCCTAGTCTTGCGGGTTATGCAGGGCCATGTTCTTCTGGTGGCGCAGCAAGTCGCTGTGGTGACTGATCCTCAGACTGACTGCACAGGCTGAAAGCACAGCAAAGTGAGATGGAGGAGAAGTGGCAAAAAGAGCGTGGCTTGGACTGACCTTGTAATAATTGGCTGGCAAGGCCACCGTAATTTTGCCTGCTGAAGGCTGAGAACCTACTGGACAATACTCAATTCATATTAGCATCAACCCAGCTTTCCGCTGGACTCGCTAGGCGAGCAGATCAACTCGCTGCAAACAATCCGCCAGCAGATTGAAGACCTGGAGAGGGAGCTGGCCGAAGCAGAGCGAAGCTTCAATCTGGAGCGAGCGGGGCAGATCAAGACACTCGGCGCATAGTTGAAGTGGAGGCTTGACACCATGAACAAAACGGAGAATAGTTCGCTCGACGGGATGCACCAGGTTTTTCGGGCAGGGTTACATCAGAGAGAGAGAGAGAGAGAAAGAGAGCGAGAGAGAGAGAGAGAGAGCGAGAGTGTGAGAGAGAGAGAAATGGATTGCCAGGTATGGTGAGCTGCTGCCATTGCAAAAGCAGATGGAGGAGACCGTTTTGCGTCATCCCCTGACAAACCGAAAGACGACCATGGCGAGATGAGACCAGCACGTCATTTGGCAAACGCCTTTCTGACCCCCACCCGGCTGCGATATAGAGACCGGGGGCACGGCATTACTGATTTAGAAGTTGGATTGTAAGGGTGATGTTTGTCACATCATTACATGGCATTCCAGGAGGCAGAGGCTCAAGCGAGCACGGAGGATGACAGCGCCGAGCTGGTGAATGAAAGGGCTGCCTGGTTGCTTGAGGTCTTTTTAAGGGATCGTGCTTTTGCAGAAACGTCAATCTGCATATCCTGGTGCAGACCACGTTCGCTCAGGATATCCAGGAAATCGTGGCAATGCAGACAGGCAGGGCCAAGTTACGAGTTTGATTCTGATTAGAGCCGTTCCAACAGAGCGTGGCAGGCATTCCCGTGGAGAAGATGTCGATGGGAGACCGGCAGAGGCTATTGAATTTGGAGGAGGGGCTGGGAGCCTTGTTGGATGCACCACAGCAATCACCCGCGTCTCGGCTTTGGGCGGTTCCGTTGGTTTCCGATTGACTGCGCGGGTAAAGCTAGCAGCTACGCGCCAGGATCAGCTTCACGAGCGCCTCATCGGCCAAGACCAAGCTGTCAGCGCGCTGGCCCAGGCGCCCCTCGGCTTCCGACATGGCGCCGCAGGCTCTGGGGGCTCTGGGGGTTCTGAGCGCTGGACGGGCGGCGGCTTGTCCGCGCGTTGGGACCCGAAACGCGCCGCGGTTGAGGATCCAGCGATCCCGCTTTGGGCTGGCGGACCCGAACCGTCCCATCGCCTCGGCCTTGTTTCTGGGCCCCACCGGCGTCGGCATCCTGGCGGGGCCGGGGGGCGAGGTTTCCAGGAAAAGGGGCCAAGGGCGGCGGGCTTGTTTTGGCAGCACGCCTGTCGTTTCTGTCTCGGTCTGAGGTAAAACGGAGCTGGCAAAGTCCTTGGCCGACTGGCTGCCACTTGACCTGGATTGAGAAAGGTAAAGCACAGAATGAAGACTTCTGCAAACTGATTCTGCCTTTCTCCAAGACTATGCATGCGTACATATAGTGGCCGTGAATTACAAGTCTTAAAACAGAATTCAAAGGGTGGTCCTGACATTCTAGCGCGAAAGCAACACCCTGCATCGCGAACGGCCGACGAAAGGAACGCGAAAGGACTGCAATGATAATGAACATGGACAGCCGACATTCCCGACATTGCCAGCAAGCTTTGATACCAATCTGGTCTGCGGACTGGTCCCGGCGTTTCACAAATCTGCGAAAGGAACACGAAAGGGCGAGCTCCCAGAGTGGTGCCTAGCCCTTCGACCAGAACAAACATGCCGCTTCCGGCTGAGTAGGAAACAGTTGCTGGAAAACCCGCTTCGCAAAAGTTTGGCCCCGCGAAAGGAAAACTGAGGGCCGCGAAGGAAAGGCGAAAGAAAGCCCGGCGAAAGGGGACGTTTTCAGGCACCTTTAGGTTGAGCAACAATCTTTTACAGGCCTTCCTTCTACAGCTGAGTTGTCATATGGCCAGGTTTGATTCAGAAGATGCCCTGATACGGGTGGCCGGCTCCTCAGTCAACGCCGTGCTCCAGAAGGCACGGAGCTGTTGAAGTTTGGGCGCGCTTAGGACATGTCGGAGTACATGGAGAAGTTCGCCGTGTCCCGCCTGACGGGTGCGCCTCCAGGCTATGTGGGCTACGAGGCACGTCAGAGCTGATGGGTGTAATGTCGCTCTGAGATATCCTGGCTTTCCATTGCTTTTGCGGATGTTCGTAGCTTTTGCGGCTCGTGATTTTGAGCGGCCTCGGCAGGCCTAACCCTAAGAACCTACACCCACACACGCCCACCCTAAACCCCTAAACCCAAAACCGAACCCTAAATCCACCCGAAAAGCACCCTGAGCTGGCCCCTGCCAACAGAAACTAAACCAATCTCGACGAAGCTCTGAACCTACCTTAAACCCAACCCAACCTCAACCTACACCAAACCAACGCTCCACCCACTTTCAACCCACCTGAATTTGCTGGAAGAAGTTACAGAATGCGGCGTGCTGGCCCTCCAGAAAAGCAACACAACACAAACATCACCCGAAGAAATAAGCACAAGTTCAGCATTAATTCTACAGCCCACCATCGGGGCAGTGAAATGCTGAAAAGCCGAATGCCAACTTGCCAGCTACCAGGAGGGTGGCCAGCTCACGGAGCCGGTGCGGCGGCGGCCCTACTGCGTTGTGCTCTTTGACGAGATGGAGCCGCTCGGAGGAGTGGTGTGACATTGGTGAGGTCTGAGGTCGATGGTGGGGTAGGTGGGTGGGTGGGTGGGTGCAAGGTGATGTTGGGGGCGGTTTGGTGATCGAAATTGTTGGTGCTGTCTGCGAAGCTTTTTCTTGCCCAGCTGAGGAAAGCTCACCCAGATGCTTCTTGGCCACGGCGTTCTTGCATTTTGTCAAGCATCGGATGTTTGTTGGGACGTCAGAAGGCCCGTCAGACGCCCTCCTCATGCTCTCTTGCCCGCGGCTAGGCGAGGAAGAAGGGCTCTCCCAGCCAAGGTCTTCAACTTGCTGCTTCAGATTCTCGACGATGGTCGATGCACAGATTCTCAAGGAAGGACAGTTGACTTCAAAAACACAGCCAGCCGCTTACGCTCATTGGCCGGCAAGTTGCGGGGTGGCCAATGGCCATGGCCTGACTCAAGCTTCGGTTGAGGTTTGGCCCCTTGTTGGCTGAAGCTGCGTGAGGTCATTATCATGACCTCGAACGTTGGCAGCGAGTCCATTGCGGAATTGGCCGCAGGGGCCTGAGGCGCCTGCTTGAATCGGCTACAGGGTTCCACTGATAAAACCCCTGTGGTTGAGCCATTCAGCAGACCTTGGCAAGAGGGGGTGTTTTTTTTGGGGGGTCGCATTTGCTAGGTTTCCTGGGCTGGCCTCGGGGACTTTGGGGCTGTTTTCTGGCAGTTTCTGGCAAAGCAGTCACGGAGCCTGCGTCCTTGCAGCCAGGAGTGCGCACCGAGGTTGGCGACGGAGATGCGGAGGAGAAGTGGCAGCGGGCACGGGGCCGAGAGTGATGCCTGGGTTTTTTGCGACTTGCCCTCCGGGAAGCTTCTTCCCCCTTGATCAGCCAAAGGCTCTCCAGATCGCAGTGAGTCCTTCCAGGCCGCCCCGAAGAGACTCCGACCAAGGTTTCCAATGCCGTGAAGCTGGCAATGGCTGATGTCTTCCGCCCTGAGTTCCTGAACCGGAGCCTGGGGTGAATTGAGCAGGGGCAGGGGGCAGAGGTGACGGCCATGCCGCATGTTCCAGGTTTCATTTCCACACTGATGCTGTTGTTAGCTTCCTCAGGGCTCTCAGCCTACTTGTCCTGCAACAGCGTGCAGCACCAGGATCGACGAGAGCATTATCTTCAGACCGCTGGATCGTGGAGACCTTCGGCAGATTGCCAAGCTGCAGCTGGACAGGGTACAGAAGCGGCTTGATGACAGGAGCGGCGTGAGCAGATTTGCACGGGGCACTCTTGGCATCCCGGCATCCTCGTTTGCTTTCGCTCGCGGGATTCGCCTGATTCGCGGGTCAGGAACATCACTCTGGACATCAGCGACGGCGCGCCTGGCTCAGTGCAAGGCGTTGGCTCCGCTCGTGTCGCCTTGGCTACAGAGCTGCAGCTAAGGCCCTGGACATCATCGCCCAGAGGGGTTATGACCCAACCTTTGGAGCCAGGCGACAGGGGCGGGAAGTGGAGAGGTAAGGCTAAGCTTAGAACCATGGACATTGAGAGGCGGGCATGGTCTTCCGGTCCATGAGGCTGACAATGGTGAAGTGCGGCTCAAATTTTTTGGGGTCCTTCTCAAAAAGACGTTGCAAGGCCCATCAAGCGCTCCATTGTGGCCAATCTGGAGACTCCCTTGGCGCAAAAGGGCCTGCGTGGCGAGTTCTCCGACGGTGACACGGACTCTCAGCCTAATATTTGTCCTGCAACCAGGGTCCGTTTGCTTCCTGGCATGGTGCATCTGACTGCCGAGCTTGCTTGTAGGTCAAGGTCGATGCTGACGCGGCACCTTGGCATGAGATGTTTTTGTTGGAATAAGGACTGCCTTCCCTGGTTTCTCCAAGTATATTGAAGAATGACATCTTCATCGCTGCAAAAAGTAAATCCAGCGGCTTAAACTGTCACAGGCTATTAATGGCTGCGGTCGGAACAGAGGTTTCAGCAGGGATGCTGTAGCCCAGACCTGTCCTGGCCAGGATGGCAACCTTACCTATGAGGTCGCAGTTCCAGCGTGACTTGGGAAAGCTTGATTTTCGCTTAGCAGGTGTCTGCCCTCTCAAGAGAATTTAATCAAGCTCAGCGAGTGGAGCACATCGAGAACGGAGACACTTAAGCCATTTGTCAACCATTAGTTGCGGCCAAGACAGCCACCGCTCGATTTGCGCACGCACGCCAACGTGAAGGTAGTGTCGCGGGCAGCTCACATGCGCCACGGCAGATGCAGGCCGCTCCTTGAACCTGTGTGACATGATTTGCATATGCTGCACACGCTGCAGTGAAAGGAGGAAGCACCAGTGCCGTAGGCGCCATCTTCGCCGAAGCGAGTTGCGAAGCAGCGGTGCTTGCGGCCAAGGGTCCCTTGTGGCCCCAGCGGAGTTTTTGGCCCGGACGAGAGTTCTCCTGGGCTTGTCCTTCTGCTGGTTTCGGCAAGGGTCGCTCTTATGACTCCTTCTCCAAAAGTGGGAAGAGCTTATACCGGCTTCCTGCGGTGGAGAAAGCTCAAGTTGGCATGCAGCAGCTGACATGGGATGTGAAGGGTCGGGATGAGCAACTTGGGTGTGTGTGAAACAGGCAGGCCGAAAATTCCTCAAAGCTGAAGGAAGAATTGTGTTCCAATTTTGCGCTTCGACGAGACGACTGGTTTTGGGAGCACTTCAAAAAATTGCAGAGTGTTTGCTTGACGGCGGGTGTTGCGCAGGCCTCCTGACCCAAATGTCTGAAACTGGGACCAGGCTCGGGGCTGTGCAGTGGGTTGGATAAACCTACCTGAATTTGGGCAAGCTGAGAGGGGCACAGATGCCAGGCCGGACTCCTACACCTTCAACGCTTTGGCCAGCTCTTTCGATCGCGCTTCGCTTTGGGAGCAGGCCGGGATTACTCTTGCGAGTCCAGCCTGTTGGCCAGGTCTTTATGCGTGTCAGAGGTGGTGTTTACCTGTTCGTTTGATTGCGCACAACACGAGCCCGGTTTTCCTTGTGATTTCCCTTGAAACCCCAACGAGCAACGGGTCCCTGCAAAAACCACCGCCCTAAACCGCCCAGTGCAAGCCCAGGCTTTGGGTGCCCTGCGCCGCGCTCGCGTCGGGGAGCAGGCGGCTCGAGTCGGCGTTGCCAAGTGGAGAAAGCCTCCGCGAGGCGTCCACGGTGGGCTTCAGCGCGGCCATCAGCGCATGCTCCAGTGCAAAAGGCCACCGCCTGTCATGCAAACGATGTGTTTTTTCTCCCTCCCTCTCTCTCTCTCTCTCTCTCTCTCTCTCTCTCTCTCTCTCTCTCTGTGCAAGCGATGATCTAAGACTCGATTGTTGGTCGAGGCTGGGCGCAAGCATATGCGGCGCTGCGGGTGTCGGAAAGCCCAGCTTTCGGCAATGCTGGGCCATGTTTAGCTAAATAACACTTATCTCGACCTCATGTTTTTTGTTTGTTTGTGTGTGTTTTGTGGGTAACAGTGCAAAAAGTACAAACAGAAGGCAATCAATAGAAGAGAGCTGGAGCTGGTTACGGCCTTTTTAGCATGTGCTTGGCGTGCTTGTGCCACACCGGATCAGGGTGCTGGTGGAGCTACCGGCGGACGTCATATCATTCAGCGCCTTGGCTGGGGCAGCACGAGAGGTTTCCCAACCGGGATCCAGGCTGTGAAGCTCGGACGGAAATGAATGTGAGGTTTTAGTCAGGCAAGTGCAAGTTCCTCAAATTCGAGAAGGAAGCGTAGCAATGGATGAGGAAGCTCAGCAATGCAATGGGCACTTGAAGCAACGCGGACATGAGGGCTATCCTTGTGGGCAGAACGCTTGATCTAATATCCTCCTTGTCAAGCTGAAGGAGTTTTTTGAACGCACTCGGGCAAGATCAGGAGCCATGGCTTGCCGATTGTTGCATTTTGGCTCGCAGAAGGTTCAGTCACAAGTTTCACTGGCCCCAGCCCATATCCGAATGAGGATTTGAGTAGCTGAAGAACTACTGGCTTTCCTCCAAGCCGACTCAAGCCAACAAAGAGTGCCGTGTGCATACCTTTTGACGAGACGGGCATCAGGGGCGTTTTGAGTTCTCACGCGTCCCAGGCTTTGCTTTGCCATGGGTCCATGGAGCCTGTCATATGTGCCGTGTGCCTTGAGGAGATCCTAGCCGAAGAAAGGCGGTCTCGTGCTGGGCTGGAGACAGGCTGCGTGCATGTGTTCCACTGGGAATGCATTCGGAAGCTTGGAATCTTTCCAGTGGGGCGCATGTGTGAGCAGTAGACAGGATGACATGTGCATGTTACATCCCTGACAGCAGCACATGTCCTGATATTTAGACGTTGTTCGAGCCTCCCTGAGCTGAGGAAGTGGTTTCGGGTCAAAGCTGCATGTCCCGTTTGCAACAAGTCGCTGCTGGAGGAGGGCATCTTCGAGGTGGACCCTGTATCCGGCCACAAGGCTGCAAGGCACTAGTATGCTTTGTGGATATTCTTTGTATGCCTACCTTGCCCAGTCCTAAACTAGCAGCTGCCAGGAGGACCCGTTGTATTCCCCAGACTGCATCCCAAGGCAAGTCTCAGTTCCATCGGATACGTCCAGAAGGGGTGCGAGGCTCTTTGCACTCTGCTGCTGCCTCCGGCAATGTGGCAGACATCCAGCGTCTGCTCGCGGGCGGCGCCGCTGTGAACCGCACCACCTTGGGTGGCGTGGCGCCGCTACACATGGCGGCGCACTATGGCCACGCAGAGGCGATCGCACGCTTGCTGGCAGCGCGCGCTGAGGTGAATCAGCTGGCGCCAGGAGGAACCACGGCCCTGTGCCAAGGCTGCATTGGCGCCCTGTTTTGCAGGTGACATGATGCACCTGACCGGAGGCAAATAAAATGACCAACGCACTCAAAAGCAGCTGGATTGGGTGCAAGTGTTCTTACCATGTACTTGCGCTGTGCTTTTTGTCAGCGCAGGTACATAGCTGCCCAGGGTCAACACGCAGACGCTGTGGCCCGGCTGTTGGCTGGCGGAGCGGCTGCGAACTTGTCTGGAGAGGAGGGTGGCACAGCACTGCACGTGGCAGCCCAGAACGGGCACACGGAAGCAGTGGCCTGGCTTCTGGCAGGCAGCGCCGAGGTGGATGCTGTGATGGAAAACGGCATCACCCCGCTGTTCCTAGCATCTCAGAGTGGCCACATCGACGTGATCGTGCGTTTGCTGGCCCAGGGGGCCTCTGTCAACATCCCAGCCGAGAACGGTGCCACAGCTCTGCACTACGCGGCGCTGCATGGGCACGCCGAATCGGTGGCCCGACTTCTGGTGGCTAGGGCCGAGGTCAACGAGACCACCCGCAGCGGAGGCACACCTCTACACGTGGCGGCCCAAAGTGGCCATACCGAGGCGGTTGCTTGGCTGCTGGCTGGCCGGGCAGATGTGCACAAGGACCAAAATCACAAAAATACATCACGTTTGCGGTTAACTCACAGGGAGCCTCTTGATCACGCGCTTTGGGAAACAGTCGTTCCGGGCTCCCTTCTGCTGCTCGAACCTCATGTCTCGCTGCCTTACCCAACCATCTTGTTGGTCGGCTTGGAAGGAGATGACTGGGGGATCAACTCCGCTGTACCTGGCTGCTATGGGCGGCCACTCGGAGGTCATTGCCTGGCTGCTGGCAAAGCAGGCGTGGTCTGACCTTTGCCTGAAGCCAATCGTAGCTAGTGCCTGCAGTCGTTGCAAGCTTCCTGTGTTTTGTTCCGTTCTTCTGCTCCCTTTTGCCTACGCTTTCCCGCTGTTCTGCTCGTGTTTCTTTCCATCCTTGGTTGTGCATGTGGTGCACCTTTCCAGGGTGGTGTCTGGTGTCTGTTTCGTTTGGGTGCGAGCCTGTGTAGAGTTGGTCACTCCCTGAGTTCCTCGACTTTAGAGCCTCCGGCTCAGTCCGCCGACATTGTCCTCTCCCTTTTCTCCTTCTGCCTCTCTCCCTTGTTTCCCTTGTGTGTTCTGTCGTCCTCTCTCCCTCCCTCTGCTCCCCATCCTCCCCATCCCCCAAGCCTCTCCATGCCCAGTCTCCCTCTTTGGTATGTATGTATGCATATATATATATACATATATGTGTCTGTCTGTCTGTCTGTCTGTCTGTCTGTCTATCTGTCTGTCTGTCTGTCTGTCTGTCTGTCTGTCTGTCTGTATGTATGTATGTATGTATGTATGTATGTATGTATGTATGTATGTATGTATGTATGTATGTATGTATGTATGTATGTATGTATGTATGTATGTATGTATGTATGTATGTATGTATGTATGTATGTATGTATGTATGTATGTATGTATGTATGTATGTATGTATGTATGTATGTATGTATGTATGTATGTATGTATGTATGTATGTATGTATGTATGTATGTATGTATGTATGTATGTATGTATGTATGTATGTATGTATGTATGTATGTATGTATGTATGTATGTATGTATGTATGTATGTATGTATGTATGTATGTATGTATGTATGTAATGTAATGTAATGTAATGTAATGTATGTATGTATGTATGTATGTATGTATGTATGTATGTAATGTATGTATGTGTATGTATGTATGTATGTATGTATGTATGTATGTATGTATGTATGTATGTATGTATGTATGTATGTATGTATGTATGTATGTATGTATGTATGTATGTATGTATGTATGTATGTATGTATGTATGTATGTATGTATGTATGTATGTATGTATGTATGTAATGTATGTAATGTAATGTAATGTAATGTAATGTAATGTAATGTAATGTAATGTAATGTATGTATGTAATGTATGTAATGTAATGTAATGTAATGTAATGTAATGTAATGTAATGTAATGTAATGTAATGTAATGTAATGTAATGTAATGTAATGTAATGTAATGTAATGTAATGTAATGTAATGTAATGTAATGTAATGTAATGTAATGTAATGTAATGTAATGTAATGTAATGTAATGTAATGTAATGTAATGTAATGTAATGTAATGTAATGTAATGTAATGTAATGTAATGTAATGTAATGTAATGTAATGTATGTATGTAATGTAATGTAATGTAATGTAATGTAATGTAATGTATGTAATGTAATGTAATGTAATGTAATGTAATGTAATGTAATGTAATGTAATGTAATGTAATGTAATGTAATGTAATGTAATGTAATGTAATGTAATGTAATGTAATGTAATGTAATGTAATGTATGTATGTATGTATGTATGTATGTATGTATGTATGTATGTATGTATGTATGTAATGTAATGTAATGTAATGTAATGTAATGTAATGTAATGTAATGTAATGTAATGTAATGTAATGTAATGTAATGTAATGTAATGTAATGTAATGTAATGTAATGTAATGTAATGTAATGTAATGTAATGTAATGTAATGTAATGTAATGTAATGTAATGTAATGTAATGTAATGTAATGTAATGTGTATGTATGTATGTATGTATGTATGTATGTATGTATGTATGTATGTATGTATGTATGTATGTATGTATGTATGTATGTATGTATGTAATGTACGTATGTATGTATGTATGTATGTATGTATGTATGTATGTATGTATGTATGTAATGTAATGTATGTAATGTATGTATGTAATGTAATGTAATGTAATGTAATGTAATGTATGTAATGTAATGTAATGTAATGTATGTATGTATGTATGTAATGTATGTATGTATGTATGTATGTATGTATGTATGTATGTATGTATGTATGTATGTATGTATGTATGTATGTATGTATGTATGTATGTATGTATGTATGTATGTATGTATGTATGTATGTATGTATGTATGTAATGTATGTATGTATGTAATGTATGTATGTATGTATGTATGTATGTAATGTAATGTAATGTATGTAATGTAATGTAATGTAATGTAATGTAATGTAATGTAATGTAATGTAATGTAATGTAATGTAATGTAATGTAATGTAATGTAATGTAATGTAATGTAATGTAATGTAATGTAATGTAATGTAATGTAATGTAATGTATGTATGTATATGTATGTATGTATGTGTATGTATGTAATGTATGTATGTATGTATGTATGTATGTATGTATGTATGTATGTATGTATGTATGTATGTATGTATGTATGTATGTATGTATGTATGTATGTATGTATGTATGTATGTATGTATGTATGTATGTATGTATGTATGTATGTATGTATGTATGTATGTATGTATGTATGTATGTATGTATGTATGTATGTATGTATGTATGTATGTAATGTATGTAAGGAATGTAATGAATGTAATGTATGAAATGAATGCAATGGATGAATGTATGAAAGACGTCCAAAAACATGGAGTTTTCCAGATTTTCGGCAGGAAGCCCAAGCCAGCAAAAAAGCCGGCAGGGGGAATCGAGCCTGGGACCCCTGTTTTGCGACACCGGCTCCCCGAAGACTACGTTTAGTGGAACGTCATCAAATTGCCGCGCGGTAGGAGGGGGGGAGGGGGGGGGGGGGACCGAAAAGCCATGCGTATTTGACGTGTCCCGGGGGGGGACTAAGGGGGGGGTTATCCTCTATCCTCTCTTAGGTATCCAATAGTCCTCTCTTTGGTATCCGACACGCCGAGCAATGTCGGCGGACTTCAGACTTTTGGACCAAGCAGTTTGGACTTTTGCTGACCAATCCACGCTCCTTTTCTTGATTCTTACGTTTCTCGCCGCATTGCTTCCCTCGCTTGTACTCTCTGCCCGTTCCCGGCTCAGCTTCTCAGCACCCCCTCCCTCCCTCCTCTCCTCTCCTCTCCCCTCTCCTCTCCTCTCCTCTCCTCTCCTCTCCTATCCTCTCCTATCCTCTCCTCTCCTCTTCTCTCCTCTCCTCTCCTCTCCTCTCCTCTGGCTGTCTGGCTGGCTGGCTGGCTGGCTGGCTGGCTGTTTGCCGGTCTCCGTTTCCGTCTCCGTCTCCGTCTCCGTCTCCGTCTCCGTCTCCGTCTCAGTCCCGTCTCCCTCCCTTTCTCTCTCTGTCGCTCGCTCTCACTCTCTTTCTCTTTCTCTGCCTGCGCTTCTGCCCACAGACTTTTCTCGAAGCCCCTTAACACCCCCTTTTTCCGGTTATCACCTGCTCTTCTCCGTTTGCTCATTTCTCCTCTCTGAGCTTTCTCGCCGGCTCTTCTCCTCATGTTGCTCTGCTCTCCTCTCCTCTCCTTTCTCTCGTGCTCGTCTCCCAGCTTTTCACTCCGCTGCGAATCCACAAATCAGGCGTACTCTCCTCTTCAGTGAGCATCAAATGCAATCACATCACGGCGCTGTCATTTTAGATGGAGGTCTTCATCAGGCATCAAGAACACCAGCAAATGCCGGCAGGCAAACGCAATGCATCCTCCTCCTACATGGCCAAGCGGTATCCGGCATCATGAACAACTTGGGAAGAAGAACAGAACACCAGCATGGCATAAATAGAGGGGAGAAGAGCAGGGAAAAACGAGCTGGAAGCAGAGCGGCAAAAACAAGCGAAGAGCGGAAATAGAATCAACGAGAGGAGTCAAGAAAGGAGCCAACGAAGAGGCAGAAGATGAAAGCATTGGGAGATGAGCTTAGAAGAGGGAAGGGAATGAAGGGGAGAAGAAGCGTAAGGAGCTCACCTGATCAATGCTTGACTAAATCTTCAACTCACCATGCCATAGCTTGATGGGTCAAGCTGGCCAGGCGCAGGTGGCAAACGCCAGCTCCAACCGGAATTGCCCGCTCCACGCCGCGGTGAGGGCAGGGCACGCGGAGGCCGTGAGCCGGTTGCTGGCAGGCGCGGTTTGCCTGGGATGATGAATATGGGAATCTATTCCAAGATGCTAAAGGCCCGGCTTGGTTGCTAAATGTAGCAGACTACTTTGGACAGCTCAGCAATAGGCTTGGGTTTTCTTTTCCAAATGGCTAGACGCAGGAGTCACGGGCTCTTGCGGTTGCAATGCCCGACCCGCCGTCCGTTGAGCGGGACCCGTGTGGCCGAGGCGGAGCAAATCCCAACCACAAGTTGTGGGGCCCCACGCCTCTGCGCTCAGCAGTGCTGCACGGCCACACGGAGGCCGGGTCATAGATTTGCTGCCGTGCATTCCTCGTCAAGGGGGGTATGGGTCTCCAAATGAAACAAACAGACCGCAGGGTTTGGTCCATGCTTTGACATGGGTTCCATGTGCCTATTTTTGACCCAAGCCCATGCCTCAGGTCATCGGGCGGCTGCTGTCAGGCGGCGCCCTCGTGAATCCAGATGATGCAGCGGGCTCAGCTACTGCCAGGAGAAGTGGCGCCCTCAGGCCCACTGGGAATGTCCATCTCAATTCCGAAAACAACTTTCCAAGACGGCATTTCACATTGAATGTTGCTTTAGTGACCCTATCATAGCCAGACGCGCCAGATGCCTTGCGCTTGCCAAACTCTAGCTTGCCGAGTCTGCCAGTTCAACCCTCGTAAATAGGAGTGTTGTGATCACAACTATGTCACCAACAGCCCGTTAGACCTCCAGCCCAGAAACTGCCAGGATGCCGAAGCCACAGTGTTTAAAACATTTGCCTGGAGACTGCATTTATGCAAAACAGCATCCTTGGTTGGCAATTGCCGCATCACAGGAGAGTGACAGGCTATCAGCCATTTAGACCAGACTGCCTCATGCCGTAGGAGAGATCCAAATCATGCTGGATATTCCAGACGGGTTCTTCTATCTTTTTATTGAGTAGCGTACATATACATATGTATATATATATATGTATATATACATCACATTTTTGCTTGACTAGCCTCTCGTTTAGCCGAGACGCTAACTTTCCGGGCAGTGAGGTGTGGGCAGCACTGCTGCTGGGCAACCTCCGCGGAGCGCGGCGGCTAGCGAAGGCTCTGTTTTTTCCCCTTCTTTTTTCGCCAAGAGGAGGTCATGCGAAACGGGGGGGGGGGATAGGGTGGAGAGGCTTTGCGGAACTCATTTGGAGAGCATCCGGAGGGAGAGAACGAGAGTCCATCTCACAGGCAAGTGGATACTCCTGGGCGTTGCTGCGTCGTGGCTGTTGGCTGGTCACAGGCGCGGGCCTTAAGTTTGACCGTGCCTTGCTGAATTACTCGGGGCAAGCTTTCCCAGAGGGCTGGACGAGTGCAGAGCCAAAGCTGTGCAACAGCCGTTGCGAGGTGTCATGGGGGCGTGTACCTTGACCTACATGCTTTCCGGGGTCATCCTGCAGCGTGCTTTGACTGAGCTGCTTCTGGTCGGAGCGCCACCATGACTGTCCTCAGTGAGAGGCGCTTTGCTTTGACCCCAGAGGCCTGACGCACGTTTGCTAGCCACAGGTCAAGAAGCCATAGCAGCTATGGTTGTTTGCGTGGGGTGAGTGCGGAACGCCTGCAACCAGTCCAGACGGCTGGAGATGCCATTCACAACGGTTTTGCCACAAAGGCATCTTGTGGCGCCGCAGCTCAGTAGCGTTCCTGTGGCAAAGCCATGGGCACCACCCAGCTCCGGTACAAGATGCGGCCGAAACAAGGCAATTGGCCGGCCGGCTGTCCGGCCGGCGCATGGTGTGAGCAACCGAACCCTGCGGCCAGCGGCTAGCGACTCTGCAAACGCTGGCGCGCTGAAACTGACGAAAATCGGGCAGGGTCCCAGTGAGTTTCTGAGCTGCCTGGTCGCCAGCCATGTTGGGCTTCGTCTTGCCACTGGGATGCTATCATCTCTCAAACCGCACTTGCCAACATCACGACAAGACTTGATGTGAGATAGCCATGCCATTGCCGCCTCAGCTGAGAGAGCTTTGTTTCAGATCCTCAGCACTTGCCACGCGATTCGTGGCGAGGCTGCGTGCACCGAGTCGCCTGAGGCGCCGCGCTGACTAGCGCCACCTGGAACCAGGCCTTGGTCCTGCCGGGCTGCCAAGGGTACAAAGCCCCGCCCAACTCAATTTGTCACGCCCCTTATCTTGAATGCACAACTGGGAAGTACTAGGCCCTTAATCACGGATGGCTCTTTACAAGGCTTCGGCATGCCAAGCTGGGCTACCCCATTCAGGCCTTTCCCGGCTGTCAGCTCTAGGTTGCTTTGTTAGGCATCATGTTGCCCTGCTCTCAGGGCCAGGTAGCGCGGTGGTTGGAAAGCAGCGGCTGTTCCTTTGGATTCAACGTGGGTTTCGGATTTCTTTGGCTGCACAGTTTTTGGGCCACAGGCTGCATCAAATGGCATGCCTGCACCACAGGAAGAGTTGGCAGGAAGCTTGGGCCCAGGTTCGCAGAGATGACTCTCGCAAGCGGCCTTCTCAGCCACCTGTGCACGGCCATGGACAGCGTGCCTTCAGCTCAGGTCTGCAGCTGGAGCTGATCCCTTGCAGCCCGGTCCTTGGCTTTGCGTCATCTCACCACAGTGTTGAAGCTGGCCATGCCTCAGAGTGGTTGGCCTTGGCGGTGAGGCAATTTTTGAGGTGGGACGTCCTGCAGAAATGCCACCTTTGCTTCCACGTGCCCCAACTTGGCCTGCACCCACGAGGTGCTGGCATCAGCGCTTGCGAAAGGCCTGTGCCCAAGTCGTTGCTTCCTGGCCACTTTGAGCAGGCTGAGTGCTGAAGGGTAGTACAGTACGGTTTGAGAATGGGTCTTTCGCGTGTGGAATTTGCTTTCAGGCCCGTGTTCGAGCTACAATGGGGAGTGTCAAGAGGCATGGGTATCCAGAACCCAGCTTCGTCTGGCTAAGGGCCGGCCAGTGGGCTGCTGCTTTGGGCTTGTTGCCCCGGGCCTCAGCGCGGCCGTTGGAGCAGCAGGCCGCAGTAGACTGTCGCGGTGCGGAGGTCGGAGATGTGGCTGCGGTCAGCGGAGCCCAGTGCCTGGCGCACAGGGATGAGGTGTGCTTTGCCCAGGAGGGCTTTGTTTCTAGATGCCGTTGTGCAGGACACATGTCCTGTGTGTCGGGCAACCTTTTTCGATCAAATGGAAGACATGCCGAGAATGATAACCACGTGTGCCAGAATATCGTTCTTTTGGTACGAAGTGAGCCGCAGAAAGGAGGCCAGGGCTGATCCGGTCTTGGCTTTGAGGTCACCAGCGTGAATGCGGCGCTTGCAGCATGTGCATGCGGCTCAGAGGTAGCTCCTCATATATTAGCAGAATTCAAGCGTCGGAAATTAAGATGGTTGAAAATAAGGTGGGAGCGCGGGTGGGCATAATTGCGACTGAACTTACGAGTGGACGAGTGGACGAGTGGACGAGTGGACGAGTGGACGAGTGGACGAGTGGACGAGTGGACGAGTGGACGAGTGGACGAGGGGCAAAGAAGCACGAGTGGCATACGTTTAGAATTCAGCTAACTCATACGTCTCAAATGCGCACTGTTCAAGTTTGATGGGTGCCACGCGCCTCAGTCAGGCTTTTGCCGCTTTGCAGCTCCTCAGGAAAGAGCAAGTCGATGGCATCCTGCTCTGGGCCTCCTCTTCTCTATGCCCCTCAGGCGTTGCGAAGCCCGAGCTACAAGTAGAAAGGCAAACAGAAAGATGCCTGCACGGCCCCCACTGGCTGCCACGTGACAGTGGGGTCTGCCACGTCCCTGCCTGCGCAGGTCCTTGGAAGGTGCCTGCCACTCAAGACCACCACGCTTGGAGGCATTGCATGGTCTGTGCTGAGGACCTGATCTCTGCAAATTCGGTCCTTGCAGCCTGCGAGCGCCGAGGGAAATTGGAAGCCATCCAGGCCGGGCACTAACCTGAACGCACCTCGTAGGCATCCAAGCTTTGAAGATGGCGCGTGATTTAGAGCTTCGAGCTTGCTTGCGCCATGAGCTCTGAAGCGACCCCAGCTGCAAAGGCTTTGCCTTCTGGTTTTTGTGGAGCATGCAGGTTCATGTGGTTCTTACCTCACTAAGCCGGCCGCTTCTGAGCCTTCAAGGGTTGGGGTCGGAGTCGGAAACTGCCGTGGCCAGGCTTTGCAAGAACTCACCGCTGCCTCCTTGGAAAGGTTTCTGAGACGCACAAGAGAGTTGAGAAAGGCCTACCAGTCACTGCGCGGCAAAAATGTGTTCTCCCACTTGCAGCTGTAGTTTGATTTGGAATCTTAAAACATGGGGAAGTTTTGTTTGGCTTGGTGTAGCTTGAGCCAGAAAAAGACGGACAATGACTTGGAAGGAACCGCTGCCTGCCGAGCTTGGCTGACTTTGCTTCTCTTCGATTCTCCGCGAAAATTGCAGACAGGCTGGCTCAACGCGCCGAGCTGGTGGCCTTGGTAAACTGGGCCCTTGCTTGCAACGTTTTATCGCGCATTGTGGCGACCATCAGAAGTATTTGGTAGCTTCAGCAGCCTTCAGATCGATTGTGAACTTGCAGCCGGACATTGGGCGCATAAACTTATTGCTGCCTGTTCCAGCCATTTTGCGCCATGGGCCAGACTACGCCACAACCCCAGAGGATGTGTGAACCATGGAGCATGTGGAAGGCAATAAACGCCTGCCTGGAATTGAGTACGCCACGCGTTGTCCCCATTGCAGTGGTCATCCCCGGTTCGAATACAGTAGCCGGCAGGTCTTCCACAGCTATATGGCTTGTTGACGCGGTGCCTGCCTCAGATGAGATAAAATAGATTCCATGTGCGGCTATACGGCTATGTGTGTGTGTGTGCATCGTGTGCCGTGTGTCGTGTGTCGTGTGTCGTGTGTCGTGTGTCGAGTGTCGAGTGTCGTGTGTCGCGTGTCGTGTGTCGTGTGTCGTGTGTGTGTGTGTGTGTGTGTGTGTCGTGTGTCGCGTGTCGCGTGTCGTGTGTCGTCTGTCGTCTGTTGTGTGTCGTGTGTCGTGTGTCGTGTGTCGTGTTCGTGTTTGTGTGCGTGTGCATGTGTGTGTGTGTGTGTGGGCCGGTAGGCGGGACATGCTTTGGGAGCGCCAAGCTGAGAGCGGGAAGCCGGAGTCACCTTTGGCAGGCTGTTTTGGAACAGGCAGTGTCTGGCTTTGTTTGTCTCTGCCAGAGTTGATAGTGCTCACGGTGTCAGACTCAGCTTTCATAGGGCCGACTGGCATGTGAGACTTCGGGGGACGACTTTGATCCTCGAGTTAGCCGTCTCTCGTGTGGTTTGGCTCCCCTTTTCCTTTTCAGGTGCATTCGAGGTTTTTTTTTGAAGGACCTCCCTCTTTCCCTGATGGCCCGGTGTCCATTGCCTCGGTCTTTTCTGGGCCCGGGGCTTCCAAGCGCTTGGCCAAAAAGTAGCCGTGCTTGGCCACCCTGATGGAGCTTTCTGCCTAGGAGTGCGCGCTCTGCTCTCCAACACTTGGGCCGACCAACTTACACCTGGAGTGGATTGTCCTTCACGATCTGCCGTGGCTTTACGGCTCCCCGCTCCATGGTTGTGGTTACACCCCCCTTTTGACATTCCTGTCCAAATTCGGCCCTGGCATCCTCAGTCCCCAGAATGAGGTGTGAATGTAGCATCCTTTTTTTCTTCTTTTTTCCTCGGGTCGGCGCTAATCAGGCCCTCGAGAGAGGGACCAGCTTTGCTGTGCCTACTTGGGGTTTGTAGGATTTTGCCAGGGACGCCGGGGGAAGAAGGTTTTTCAACGTGCCCGCTGCTCTGAGACGGTTGGGTGCTCAAACATGTTGCAACTCGCTGGGTTTGAGGTCCTCGGTCAGCCAGAAGATCTTCCCCAGCTGGCAGTTGCTTACCCGCAGTTGGGTTGGAATGCGACCGAACTGCTGAAAGGATAGGGGCTCAACCTGAGAACTCGCACGATTGGTGAGCCCTTGCTTTGGCTTTATGTATGTTAAGATGCCCCAAAACTGTTGGGAGGAAGTTGGAAGCAGACGGAATCTGTTGAGGATGTGGAGCGGGTCCTTCCCCAGGCCAGAGTGCATGTGTTGGGTAGTTTTTGTTAGATCCAGGGTTTGTCAGGTGATCCGTGTGTTGGGGCAAAACCCTGGCCAACTCACTCTGCAAGGCGGGCCGATGCATACTGCTTCTTGATTCCAAGTGTCATGCCTCATCGCCCTGCGGCTCTGTTCTGGAAGCTTGAAAATGCATGGTTCAGGCACAAACACCTACCTGGTTGGCACTGGGCCGCAGCGCGTCCTCATCGACACCTCTGACGGAAATTCCTATTGGCACGCTGTCCTTTGCAGTGCTGATCGTTGTTTGTCATCTAGGGGCGTTCGGCAGCCTTCGCACATGCATGCTCAATATTTGTCAACACGAGACGGACGGAACCCCGGAAAGCCGCGCCGCCTGCTCTCCAGAGGCAGTTGTTTGTCAAATCCAAGCCCTCCCTGGGCCATGGGGGCCATGGGGGCCATGGTCCTATGGCTGTTAGCGTGCCTCCTGTCCCAGCTGCAGCCTGGCTTACTGTGAGGGATGAATGTGCTCAGGCTGGAGCCGGCCCGCGAAACCCGCAAGAGCCGAGGCATGCCAAGAGAATCAGCCACAGTCGGGACCCAGCGCTGGAACAGGAACTACCTTTGGCTTTTGCGCCCTTTGACATCTTGGTCACCGTTCACAACAAGCAGGCCCGGAGCGGCATTCATTCAACTCCGGCACTTGGAGACACAGGGATCTCTCGGCGAATTTTAGCTGGCCCCTCTGGGTTTCAGGCAGGGCAACGCAACCAGCCTGTGAAGCGCCAGTTTCCGACACTGGGGGCACACTAGAGAAACTGCAGAGGGGTTCTTGGGGGAAGAAGCGGTCTCGCGAGGAAGTCCTGGATAAAAGTTGGCTGGGAGTCGTCAGCTTTGCAGCTGGGAGCTCAGCTTGCAGCCATGGACCGAAATGCAGCAAGCAAAGAATGTCAAATGGGACCACACAGGAGTCCAACCGTGTGAAAACCCGTTTTTCAAACATCAGCAAGTGTCAAAGAACATCATCTTTTGCTTTGTGTGATTAGCCATGGTTTATTTCATCACCAGGGATGTCGCGGTAGTGACTGACCTGTGGTGTTTGGCTCAAGATTTTGGGTTCCGTCGCGCCTCGAATGGGCGTCGCCGAACCCCTGCGTCGACCGACGGCATCTCGGGGGAGAAAGAGACCTCGGGCCGCCGCCAGGTTGGTAGGGACCAGTCGTGCGGCCTGTTGTCGACCAAGGTTGCGGGTTAACCCTTTTCTTGTTTGGTTTGTTTTCCTTTTGGTTGTTGTTCTCTGGTGTGTGGGAAACCCTGATCTTTGGGACCGGGGATTGGTTTGCTTTTGGGGAACCTTTCTTTTGTGGCTTGTTTACCCCAACTTACCCATTGCCTGGGCACAGGCTCGTGCCCGAATCACAGGTTATCAGCCGTAGGACTTTCCTACGCGCTTGAGACCATCAACTACAAGCTCTATGTCGACCCCACGATCTCGCAGGAGCGTCGTGGATGAGGAGGCCATCCTAGGTGGCCTCCGCTCAGGTGAGGACCTGCCGGACTATGACTACGAGGATTTTGAAGCAGGTTCGACAGGTCAGGACCGCAGGGGTGAAGATCCCGGTAGGGATACACCCAGGGGCCGTGGCAGGTACGCCGACGATGGAGACGATCGTATTTTCCGCCAGGCCACTGATGACGAGCGGACACGAAGGGTTTACTCCGGTAGGAGTGGCTCTGAATCAGGTCACAGGCGTGGACATTTTGACTTCACCAGCATGGCGATGGACATGGCCCGCCCTCATTCGGATGACCCGGAGGCCATGCCGATTCGACCTCCGAGATCTCTTGTTCCAGGTGAGTCGCAGGTCTCGGATGAGTTTGAGAGTAGGCCGCAGGGACCAGGAACTATGGTTCTGGTTCCGGGAGGTATCCCGGGCCGATCCACTGGTTCTCAGAATCCAGGTCAGTTTGATGAGCACGAGGAGCGGAAATTCACGGACTTCGGATACGATGATCTGTTGAGATCAACCGCAGGTTGGGGCAGTAGCTCAAAGCAGGGGTCTGATGCCGGTAGGCCCAACCCTAATACTGCCAAATCTGAGTCTTATGATGGCGAAGATTACAATTTTGCGGATGAGGAGGAGAGCCATTCGCGCCGAGATGCAGGCAGCCGTGAGACTGCAAGGACTAATCCCGCCGCTGCCAAGTTTGAGGTCGATGATGATGATGAGTATGCCGCGTTTGCGGATCGCCGTGATGAGGAGGAGGACCAACCACGACGAAATGCTAGGATCCGTGATGCTGCGAGGCCCAGGAGCCTCTCTCGTGGAGCCGTCAGGGACCTTCGTGTTGACAGGGACGCCAGAAGCGAGAGAGAGAGAGCCAGGGAAAGTCGGGAAGTTCTTCGGGGATTGGAGGCCATTCATGACCGCGAGGGACCGGTAGGTCCCCCGGCTATTGGTGATTCCCCGAATGTTCCCCCCTTTCCCAACATCACATTTGGAGGTCCGTTGAGTCAGAGAGACGTGAGCTCGAACCGGGTTACTGGTTCACCGTGAGCTCGAACCGGGTTACTGGTTCACCGAGGATCACTGAGCGGGCTGCCGATGTTGTTAGGACAGGTGCCAGAGATGGTCGGCTTGCCGATGCACTCGGGATCGAAGATCGTCCGTCGATCGCTAGCCCGTTAGGGCGAGATACCAGTGATCTTGAAACTCTGAGGTCAAGCAACGAGTTCACACCTCAATGGGGTTCGACTGCCAGGGAACGTAGTGTTTCTGCAAAGAGACCGCCACCTCTCGCCGCTGAGACCGATAGGTCAAAGGCGAGGAGGGCTAGCCCCTCACCAATGGATTCAACTCCGCAGGATGAGGAGATGCCCGATCCCGCTGATGTTCACATCCACTCCACCCCCGAGTCACGTGCATCCAACATTGATCCTCGATCTGGCGATAGCCGGAGAAGGGGATCTACCCCGAGTAGACCATCCAGGATTGATGATTGTCCCGTGGATGACCCCGGAAGACATGCCGGGGCTAGTGGGGCTCCTGAGAGGATCGAGATATCGACTCCTCCCGCCCTCAGATCCCAGTCTTCCGGCGAATCAGCTGACGCTAGGGCGAAGGAGGTGTTCGATTTGCACATCCAGGAGATGCTCGAGAGAGGTGAGGTTTCCGGCTCAGTCGCGAAGGCGTTCCACATCTTTGCTGACCAAATCAGGGTACTGAACGGTCAGGTGAGTTCCATGCGAAGGGAATGGAGCGACGAGAGTCATCGGACAAAGGACAAGGTCGATCGCCTGGCAGCTGAGGTTGCGACCCAATCTGATGCCGGGAGGATGCGAATGATAGTTCAACGGTTCGCAAGGGAAGTTATTCCCGATAGCAAGGCCATTATGAGGCAAGCCATCGATGAGCAAGCCGAGGTCGTGGAGCAGAGGATTAACCTATTGTCCCACGAGGTCCATGAATCTGTCAGGGACAATGAGGCATCGACTGATCGGCTTCGCCTGATGATTCAGGAAAATAGTGAGGCTGCCCGCAGAAGCCATGCTGCTTCTGAGGACGAGACCCTTAAGGATTTGGACAAGCTTGAGAAACGGATGTTCTCGGTAGAGAAAACCGTTGGGATGCGGACACCGGCAGGTGTATGGAACCCGAATCCTGTCGCGAATCTGTCCGATAGGGCCAGCAGCAGTGTGGTTGACGCGAATTTCAGGGAGTTAAACCTGAAGATTGAGGAAGCTTTTTTTTTTGAACACGAGAAGTTTGCTAAGTGGGCCTCTGAATCTATTGAAGGGGTCAAAGAAGAGCACACTCGTCTTGTTAATCGAGTGTCTAGACTGCAGAGTGGAAGGGGTTCTCAGGAGGTCGATAGACCATCAGGGCATGATTCCCCGCAGGACTGGCATGAGGCTGTTGACGAGATCAATCGGAAGATGCATGATCTGGCTCGAGGAATTCAACGTCAACGTCGGGATCATGACGACATCATTTCGAGGTTTGAAACCGTGAAGTCACATGTTGAACAGTATGAAGCGAGATCGGCAATTGTGAATCGGGTCGTTGATGGCATCCAAGGGCAGATCCGTAATCTTCCTGCCAGCAGTGACCAAGTGCAGCCTGCCGTTAGGCGAGAGCTCGGCACATTCCGGAGTACACTTGAAGGTGTTATGCGGAGAGTCAGCGCTATCGATGGTAACGTGCGTAACCTTAGCGCCGCGAACAACAGAATCATGTCCCAGCTCTTTGAAATGGAGGGTCAATTTGACGAGGCTGCTGGCATGCTTCAGGGTGTCCAGCAGATTAATGAAGCTCCTCCACAACCCAGAGAAAGACGGAATGTTGGTTACCATGCGTTTGCGGGGCAAGGACATAGGATCAGGTCACCGACGCCTACACCAGGGGAGGGTGACGGCCGGGGTACTGGCCTGCCGGTAAGACCAGGCGAAGGCGTTATTTTGCCTGATCATGTTTTGCCGAATGTGCCCGATAGGGTCGATCCTTCTCGCGCAGACAGGCATCCCATCTATCCCGTTAGGGAGAGGTCCGACAGCAGGAGCAGGAGGGTTCGGGGGTTGCCTGACAGGTCGCATTCGCCACCGGAGCGTGCAAGGGGTGGTCCCCGCGCGCGCGCAAGGGGGGACGTTTCTATTTCCCCCAATAGGGATGCGGGTAGGAATAGGAGCCCGAGGCCTGCTGCCGTCCCCGATAGGGGATCTGAGGCCCGGAGTCGACAACCGAGGGGGGAGAGGCCGATCCGCGATAGCGGGAGCGTCTCTCCGAATTTTGATAGGCCAATCCGCGATAGCGGGAACGTCTCTCCGAACCCAGGTCGTCATTCAGGAGGTGGTGGGGATAATAGGGCCCATGCCGACATCCAGAGTCCTGGTGATGAGTGGAGGACTCCTGGGAGCAGAATCAGCGCCGACAACCAGAGTCCCGGCGATAGGCGAGGGACTGCTGGAGCTCCTTCGGATCGTGGACAGGCCTCAGCGCCGGCTGCAAGAGGGGCTCCCGGCGGTGATGGCCCAGACGCGCCGAAGATTTGTGCCCTTGATGATCCCAACGACCGTAGGCACCCGAATGCTGAATTCTCGTGTGTGACATGCAGTCGTGAGTTCTGCGGGCTTTGCCGTGGTGACGATGGGGACTGTTGCAATTGTCATTTCTTGAAGATGAAATGCTGGGCATGCCGCAAGAATGCTCAGGAGGTCTCCATGTATCTCTGCACGGATTGTGGGACTCACGTCTGTGAGAATCACAGTTACTTCGGAAATGACGGCCTTGAGCGATGTGCACGCTGCAATATTCGGCATGAACGCGCTCAAGCTGGACCGCCCCCTCCTCCTCCCGGGGGAGGTGGTGGGCAAGGCGGACCACCTGGTCAAGGTGGAAGCGGAAGTGGTGGGCCTGGACATGCCCCAGCTCCACCGCCAGGTCCTGGACATTATGGTGGAGGCCAAGATCCCGCTGGGCCTTCTGGAGGCCCGAGTGGAGGGGCTCCTACCGGGGGTTACCCTGGTGGAGCGCCTGGGTTCCACGGTAGTGCTGCGGATGCCCATGGAATTGGGAACAATCAGTGTGGTTCCAGCTTCTATGGCCCTGCCTACGGAGGTGGAGTTAGTCACCAAGGGGTTGGCGCTGGCGTTAGTCAGTCTAGCAATGCCACAGGTTACCCCTCAAGTGTTGCGAGCGGTGGTAACCTTGGGCCGGGTCTTAGCCTCGGCTATAGTGTGAATGGTGCCGGTAGGCAGGGAGATGGTGGTCTTCTCCCTGAAGCCTTGAGGGGAGACGATGGACGGGACAGGTGCACAAAGTGCAGCAGGATCCCTGAGCCTGGTTTCCCTCTTGTTCCTTGCGTTGGTTGCGGAATGAGGGCGTGTGAAGTTTGCTGCCCTATGCCTGCGAGACTGTGTGAAAGTTGCAGGATTACCTCATGTACCCCGATAGGGGCTCTCATTTCCACCGTTGTCGATAAGGACCGGTTCCATCACAAGTGCAACACAATCGTGCTGCCTGCCGAGCCGACAGCTGATAAGCTGCGGGAGTGGCTTTCAGAGATCAAGGAGAGGGTCAGGAATGCTTTCAGCTTTGACTCTGACTACGCGTTAGCGTGGATATCAGAGACTGAGAGGCTTGACTATGATGCTCTTGGCGGACCCTGCAAGTACCCGATTTTGGACTCAAACTTCACGAGTGCTATCAGGGAGTGTATCAAGACCAGGGCTGTTAGGGACAAGATGAATCGCCTGACCGAAGCCGCTCAGAATATGAGTCCTCCGGGTATCAAGGGGAGACAGATCTTGAAGCTTCTGCTGAACCACCTGCAGACTGGAGTCGAAGACGACCAGACCTTCAAGATCGCTGAGTTGACCAGTCTTAAGTGCCGGCAGACAGGTCACTCCGATGATGAGGCAAGGCTCCGGAGTTATCTGAGCACCTGGGACAATCTCATTTCTGGGATTAGGAAGAAGATCGATGATGGGGTACTATTGGCTGTGTTCATTGAGAACGTTCGTCATCTGCGCTGTATGCGGCCTGACATTGAAAGGTGGGATCGCGATATGACCGTTAGGTCGTTCGCGTGGCTTTATAAGGCTTGTCAGGACTGTGTTGAACGGTGGCAGAAGCGTCAGAACACGCTCCAGATGTACCAGACCTTTCACGAACAAAGGTCACGATCAGGCTCTCAATCCCGGGAGAGGGATCGGCATCCTGGTGCCCCTGGTGTTGTACGGCGGTACGACCCACTTGCCAGGAAGAGTGATCCCAGCCCTTCAAGGTCCGTTAGGTCCGGAAGGGATGGGAAACCCGACGGAAAACCAAGATCATCTTCGCCCGGAAGGAGCAGTCAAAGGGACAGGGCTTCACCAGGAAGAGGCAGTCAGAGGGACAAGCGCACGCCATCTCCCAAGTCGCCGAGAAGACAGTCCCCTGCTGGGCCTGCTGATCGGGCGTGCTGGGAGTATACAAAGACTGGGAAGTGTCAATATGGCCGGGAATGCAGGTTTGAGCACGACAAGAGCCCAAGGAACCCCGCTGCGCCTTCTACGCCGAGGACTGGAGATAGGCCCGTTAGGGACAAGCCTATGTTCTTCGGATACTGCTACGACTGGATGTATGGCAAGTGCACAGCTCAGCCGTGCAAGTACCTGCATCAGAAGCCACCACCAGGCACGAAGCCTATCACGCCTCGTTCCACTGCCGGTCCGGTTGTTGAGGATGAAGAGGGGGATACCCCTAGATCGCCTACGCCCAGTCCTCCCGATAGGGAGGCGAGGCGTCTCGACAGCCCCGCTCAAGGATTGACGGATTTTTAGGCGGGGCGGGCCGTTACCCTGAGGCCAACCGTGTTGTTGTGGCGTGTCCAGCTATGTGGGCTGTTGCCCCAGCTACCGGTGGGTCTGCACCGGGTTGCCTTCCTCCTTGCGTTAGCAGGTGGGAGAAAAGCGAGCGAGGCGCATTGTTCTTCTCCGGCACTACCGGTGGAGGTCCTAAATGGGACCAAGTCATTTGGAGACGGACAGTTGACGCAAATGGGACCGTGATCGAGGATATCGGGGTGAACTTTTGTGATCGCCGAGCAACCTTGTTCAGGAGACTCCCAAGACGAAGTGATACCAAGACGACTTTTTGGTACTGTGATGATGCGGAGGTTGCACTGTCCTGGAGGAAGAAATACTTCCCGAAGGGTCCCGGTAGGGAACCTCTCAGGGTCAAGATTCCCGATCTTCCTGATGTGTTTGTTGTCTCGATTGAGAATGACAATACGGGTAGGGTCGTGAATCGCTGCCGTGAGGCTGGATACAGCCATCCAAATGCGATCGCGCAAGAGAATTGCTAGGGAGGTTCAAAGTGCTCTGATAAGAGCAGCGGCTGTTCACGCCCAAGTGCTCTTGGACAATGACGAGGACATCGATACCAACCCTGGTGATGTGCGGGGACATCGCGTTGTACGAAAGCCAAAGTACACTCAGAAGGTCGCTGCACCTGTTGGATACGGTGGGGTGAGGTGGCTGGTAGATACTGGTTGCCCAATGGATCTGGTCGGTCTCGATGATTTGAAAGGACCCGATAGGGCCCTGATTGCCAAAGGCGGACACACTCATGCGCTGCACACTGCCAACGGGGCGACTCGCACCGCTGGTCGTGTTGACGCCGATGCTGGCAACCTGGACGAGGTGATTGAGGCACACGTCCTTGAGTCCACTCCATCCATCATATCCGTTGGAAAGCGTTGTATGGATATGGGATATTCGTTTGAATGGGCTGCAGGTTGCAAACCTACTCTCACGTGTCCTTCGGGCCGAACGGTGACATTGGATGTCGTCAACAACGTGCCATATCTTCCTTATGGTGACACTCAGTTCGTTTCTCCCACTCTTGATGATGCTGAGCCAATCCCTGCTATGCCTGCCCCCGGGGCGGCGTATCGAGGGCTTGAAACCAGCGAAATTCCGCTGTGCAGATCTGAGCTTGCGGCCAAGAGTGGGCTACAGGACACCTGGCGCACTGAGCGGTCGGGCCATGTTGTGAAGGAGCACCGGCTTCCGCGCAAAGCAAAGTTTGTGCCGATAGGCGATGATTGCCCCGTTGGGGTTGATCGATTGGATAACTACAGGAAAACTGTCGTTCATCGAAATGGGGTTACCCATGAGGTGCTGGTTGATAGTCTATGGGAGTTATCCGAAAGGGATCAGCATGCGATAGCATCTGATGTCCCTTGGACGGGTGAAACGTGGTTTAACAGGGGGGTGAGGGCGGTAGCCACTCACCACCTTTTCCTGGCCCGGGGGAAGGGGATGATGGTGACATTGTCGAGATAAATTTTCTCTCCGGACTCCGCACAGAGGCTGAATGGCGGGCTGATGCTAAGACGCTTCGCCATATGCTTACCCATCTCCCGAAGAACCCCTATTGCCCGCACTGCCAGCGTGCGAAAATGGAGAATGTCAAGCTTCGCCGCAAAGGTGGTGCTGCTGCGCATGACGTGGTAAGTTTCGGGGACCTAACCACTGCTGACACGATGGTGTTGCGCGGATTGAAGGATCGAGGCTTTCATGGCGAGGCGGACGCGATAGTGTTCTATGACCTCGCTACTGATTACCTCGAAGTCCTCCCTGTGCAATCCAGATCCCGTAGCAATACGCTGGAGGCATTTCGCAGGTTTGCAGGGGGGCAAACTCTGAAGTTAGTGTACAGCGACCAGGCCCCAGAGCTGAAGAATGCTGTCACTACGCTTGGAGCATTGCACCGGCTTTCTACACCGGGCATGCCCAAGACCAATGGCCTGATCGAGAACAAGGTTAAGCTCGTTCTTCACGGGGCACGTGTGCTCCTGCGTCAAGCTGGATTTGAACCTCGATGGTGGCCATTTGCCGTTAGGCATTTTTCCATGGCAAGGAACATCGAAAATCGCGGTGAGGGATCACCGTGGATGCGACGCCACGGTAACGGGAACTTCAGCGGAGTCATTCTGCCGTTTGGTTGTCTGGTCGACTTCTACCCCATTGCTCCCAAGATTCGCAGGGATAGAAAGGGGGGGGTTCAAAACGCCCAAAACGACTCCAAACATGCTGGGAAGATCGACTCAGAGGACGTTGATGAAGGAGGAGACCACTGGATCGCAAATGAAGACGAGAAGGTTCTCACTCGCGTCCACGTTGAAGCGCGAACCGAGCTCTTTATCCCGATAGGGACGAGCTGTCCAGTCAAGATCAAAGACCTTGGCAGGAGGCGGAGCACAGTCCTCAACTATCTGGACGGATCGACCGAATTTGTTGTTGACAAAAACTGGCTCCAGGCCGAGAACGACCGTGGAGGTAACCATGAATGGACTGGAGAAACTCATTTCGACTGTGATTTTGATCAGATCGATGAGGACGAGGCCGAGATCTATGAGAACGAGGAGTATGAACCCGAGTGCAACGACGAGCCGGATTTTGTTCCCATTGATGAGGTAGAGGTTGAAGAGACAAGCGTCACTACTGCCCTGCCCGCCGAGAAGAAAGAGCGGGACGTCATCAAGATAGAGGAAGATCCGAAGTTCGCCCCATCTTCCAAGCCAGGCCTATTTCTGGGCTATCGGTTAGAACCAGGGGGGCTGTGGAAGGGCGACTATCTTGTTGCTGATCTCGAGCACATCCAAAGGGGTCTCAGGAAACCAAGTGTACACCAGGTCAAACGTATCTGGAAGAACCCTGAGGAGCCCTACGTGTTCCCGATGTTGGCATCCTATGACGCTAGGACTCGGACCATTCGGGAGGCGTTAGCTGACCGAAGAGCCGATTTTAAGCCGAGTAAGAGGATCAGGGATGAGTTCGACTTTGATGAAGGTCGATTTGATGATCCTGATGATGATGACGATGACCAACAGGACGAGGGGGGCGGTAGCTCTTCCAAGTCTGATGGGGCCATTCAGAGCAAGGCTGTCCAAGGGAGTGGTGACGCGTGCGTCTCAGATTACTGGGAGCGGCACGACGAGGACAGCGCCTGGTATCGTATCCACGTTGAGGTGCGGAAGAAGTTCTTCGGGACGACGAACGAGGACCTTCCTCCAGGTGGTCCTTCGCATGAGGAGCTTGACACCGTTAGGGTCACGCACATGCGGGGGCTTGATGCCGTTGGAAATTGGGTGAGAGATGATCGTCATCACGATGCTCCCAATCATCGGCACTTCACGCGTGGATTTTGGACTGGTGTGACCATCCTCTTTGATAAGGGATGTGCTCCCCACGGTAGGTTTAAGCCAAAGGAAGAAGGAGCCAAACCTGCCGGAGGTCCGAAGAAGGGTCATAAGCTGCACGGAGACAGGATCGACTATGGCCAATCCGCCGATAGGCGTGAGCGGCCATACGCAGGCACCGGAAAACCCAATTCAATTGATGCGGATAGTTGGAGACAGATGTCCACCCGGTCTCGGGAGATATATGTTCAAACCGAACGGGAGTTATCCCTAAGGGAAGAAAGACGCCGCGAACATCCTGAGAGGGACCCGGCTGCTCCAGCGCCTGGCCGCAAGCTCCTCATCGAGTTTGCGTGTGAACCTGACTCGCGTTTGTCCGCAGTGATGATGGAGTGTGGAGGCGATGCAATTCGCGTTCACGTTGGCTCATTTGACATCACCAAAGCCAAAGACGTTAGTCGGCTTATTGGGATCATCGAGGATAATCCTGGGTGTGACCTGTGGGCGTCAATTCCGTGCGGACCGTGGAGTACATGGCAGTATGTCAACCTTTCAATCCACGGTGCTGAGTTTGCATCACACCTGAACGATCTTAGAAGGAATTCTCAGGTAATGTTTGCGGCGTTCCTGCGGGCCTCCCGAGCCGTTAGGCGAGGAGGGGGCAGGGTTGCATTTGAGTGGCCTAGACACTGTCTTGGATGGAAGCAACCGTTCATGCAGAGGTTTCTTGCTGATCCTGATGTTGAGACCGTTGATTTCGACGGCTGTGATTTCGGGATGCAGGACAAGGACGGTGTGCCAATCAGGAAGCAGTGGAAGGTTGCGACGACCTCCAAGGAGCTCATTGATGAGCTGTCAGGTCGGAAATGCAAGCACGAGAAGGGATACCTTCATGCACGCATTGAGGGGTCAGTCACCCCAACGACTGCTCTCTATCCGAGTGAAATGTGCGAGGCAATCGTTGGAGCATGGTACCCGAACGGCACTTTCAAGAAGGTCGCGAATGCAATGCCGGTCGAGGTTGACCCGGTTGAACAGCGATGGAAGAAGAAGCCGAATACCTTGTACGTCAGTCTTGACAGTGAGGCTGCCAAGATCCCGACGCGGGCTACTTCGGGAAGTGCGGGTTTGGATACCTATGCCTCAGAGGGAGCATGTATTCCCGCAGGGGGGTCAGGCTTGGTCAACACCGGAATCTCGATAGAGATGCCCGCTGGGGTATATGCTAGGATAGCTCCCAGGTCAGGACTAGCCGTGAAGAACAGGATCGCTGTAGGCGGTGGGGTCATTGATCCCGACTACGACGGAGAGATCAAGGTCATCCTCTTTAATCATGGGGATGAGGACTTAGTCGTAAACCCTGGGGACCGCATTGCGCAGATCGTACTGGAGCGTGTTATGCTCATCGACGCGTCGATCGTCCCTAGGAAAGCCAAGCGGGGAACCGATAGGGGATCCGCGGGTTTCGGAAGCACTGGTATAGCTGCTGCTGCCCCTACGATTGGATCTGATGGAAAGACCTTTGAGTTCTCTATGCCCAGGGGGGAGATATCCCTTCTCATCGGCCGAAGAGCTCAGGTGTCTTTCCTCCCTTGTATGCTTGTGTCGCTAGGCCAGTGAACAAGAAGGAACAAGCTGGGAATGCCAAGGCTAAGGCCGCTCTTCAGAAGGAATGGGACAAGTTAACGTCGCAGGGATGTTGGGACTTGTCAACTGTCCAAGAGTGGCATGATGTTGCGGCCAAGGCACGTAAGGAAGGGGAGAAGATCCATGTTGGTAGAATTTTCGACATTTGTGTCGAGAAGAATCACGAGCTGCCGGAGGACGATCCAAATCGCAAATATAAAGGGCGAGTCGTGTTCGAGGGATGCTTCGTCCGTGACGAGATCGGGCATTGGGCCCTGTTCTCCGAGAACACCTCCTGCCCCGCTACTATGGCGGCGGGTAAGATGGGTGATGCTCACGGGTTACTTCCAGGGAATCTTCTGGAAGTGAGTGATGGGGAGTCCGCGTACACTCAGGCCCGCTTAAAGGGAAAGAAGACTTGGGTGAGGATTCCTCGCGACCAATGGCCACCTGAGTGGTTCGACGGCAGCGGAAATCCCAGGTATAAGGATCCAGTCGTTGTCCTCGTGCTCGCACTATATGGGCATCCAGACGCTGGCACCTTTTGGGAGCAGCACTGTGAGGCAATGCTGAAGAAGGTCGGTTACGTCAAGGTGAAGGAGTGGGCCAGCGTGTTTAGGCATGAGGAGCTCGACCTCTTCCTTGTCGTGTACGTGGATGACTTCAAGATGAGTGGGCCGGCGAAGAACATCGCAGAAGGATGGGCGCTGATCTCGAAGGTCATCAAGATGGAGGAACCAAGGCAGCTCAAGAGATATCTTGGCTGCGAGCACGAATTCACGCAACAGGTGGTCAAGGGTCACTTTGACCCGAGACTGGCGTGGACGGTCGGCAATCCTCCTGATAAGGAGCAACCCGACTTGAGGTTTGGTCCAGAGGGGTTACTCTCTAAGGACATCCCCAAGCCGGAAACCACGATAAGGTTCATCAAGTACAGCGAGAGCAGCGTGTGTCATAGATACATTGAGCTGTGTCAGGGAAAGTACCCGAAGAAGCTGCAGAAGGTTGAAACTCCGTTCCTGGACGAGAGCAAGCCGGAGTTTGACGAGAATTGTCAATCCTGAGTTTGACAAACTCTTCAACCAGGCGATGGACATGGAGACCGTCAATGCGCAGCCAGGAGAAATGACGCGGCGGCGGTGCTGATGAAGGTTCTCTACGGAGCTCGGATGGGCAGATATGATTCGTCCCGTGCAGGCGTTAGCCAGCCGGGTCACGAAGTGGAATCATCTTTGTGACCGCAAGCTCCACAGGTTAATCTCATATGTGAACTCTACGCTCGATCTTCATTTGTACGGTTGGGTGGGCGATAGCCCAGAGTTCATTGAGTTGGTTGCTTACTGTGATGCGGATCTGGCTGGGGATCGTACTGATTCCAAGAGCACATCGGGAGTGCTCATTTGCCTTGTGGGTCCTAGGACCTACATGCCCATCACTGGAGTAAGCAAGAAACAGACTTCCGTTTCGAAGTCGACTCCCGAAGCAGAGATTGTTGCTCTCGACCATGGAGTGTCCAAGGAGGGAATGGCATTAGCTACCCTCTGGCAGCACGCTATTGGGAAGGGAAAGGAGACCCAGCCGTTTATTATCAACGTGCTGGAGGATAACGAATCGGCATGCCGGATCGTTATAACTGGGAATAATCCCAACATGCGCTACATGTCGAGGACGCAGCGCATTGACATCTCGTGGCTCAACGAACGTTTTAATGCTGGAATTTTTCGGTTCGTTGCGTGCCCGTCTCACTACCAAGGCGCAGACATTTTCACTAAGGCCTGCATTGACAAGGTCGTGTGGAATAGAAATCTGCACACCCTTGGTATGTTTCTGCCGGGATACCTGCAGGAATATTTGGCCCAACCCACCCAACCCTGTCTTAAGCCCCCGCCGCTCCTGGACTGCCCCCGCTTAGGGGGGTACGCATGGAATCAGGTGCAAAATCCGGTTTCAATCGGCTCATTGAGAGGTTACTCTCTGAGTACGAGGGAATCGTGATTGACGAGGAAAAAGGAGGGAAAAGATGCGAGAAAACTATCATTGCGGACCAGGCGATAGCCGGAGTTCTTGCGTATAGTGATCTTTGCAGGGTTGCCACGCTTCAAATTGCTCCTGGTTACAGGAATCACATCATACGGTCTGGTAGGATTGAAGGCGATAGCCTTTGTTATATCGTGCTTGTTCTTAATGATCTTGCTCCCGATAGGGTTGATTCCAGGACTGGGAAGTGGGGACAGACCAGAAAGCTTAGGGATAGGACCGAGGCTGCCGTTAGGCAAAGGTTCAACTTGGCTTGTGATGCTCGGACCAGTGGATGCGTTCCGATCATTCTCTACCGACCCAAATGCAATATCTTGAAGGAAGGTGAGGTTGAAGGAATCGCCACCACGCATGGGTTTGATTGCAGGTCTGTTTGCGCTTGCCAATGTGGTCTCAAGAGGCATGGGATTGTGTTTAGGTGCTTTTCTTCTAAGTCTTTCAATTCGTGTTGGAGTACTTGCAAGATGCGAGGAGGGGATACTCTCTCTCAGCACGACCGATTGCTTGCTGTTGGGAAGTGGTTGAACAACTTCGTTGCCGCGTAGCATTTGCTTGATCAAGCTGGCTCACACTGCGGGCAACCGCACCACATTCACAGGCGACTCAGTGCGTTTACTGACCAGTACTGAAGCATGAGGCAGATATGCCTATCGCTAAGGTTCTCTTCTACTTCGTGATGAACGGATTCAGTCAGTTATTCATCTTCTAGGTTCTTGTTCTAGGGAGAGGGTCTCTGGCCGGTAGGCTGAGCCTTCTGAAGGACAGGGGAATTCTGGCCGGTAGGCTGTGTTCCCGGTTCCTCCGTGGTTCCGTGGCCGGTGGCCCGAACCTGCTGACGCATGGCGGCAGCTGGCGGAATGGGCCTGGGGCGCTGCATGGCGACGCCTCCGCGGCCGTCCTGGGACCTGGAGATGGGGCTGGGTATGGAGAAGCCTAAGGCTGTGGCCAGTTGTTTGCTTGCGGGGTACCGCGAGTGGACGATTAAGGGGTTTAGGGGACAGGATCCGAAGTTCACCACGATTGATCCAGATATGGAAAAGGCTGATCAGCTGATTGAGGATGACAGTGCCGCGAGGTTCGACGAACTGGTTGGCAGAGTATCCCACATCAGCAAGGACAAGCTCGACAAGTCCCACATGCCGGTGACGGACCATGAAAAGCTGATCCGGTACCGGGCGGTCAGGACTGCTGCGATAGTGGCGGAAATGAAGCGCCGGGGAGTGGAGGTTACGGAGATGAACGCCGTGCACTTGGCGGCCATTCTCTGCGCTGCGGTTCCGACGGACCCTGCTTTCTTGCTTCCCTACCATATCGCATTCGTTTTTGAGGAGAGCATTGAAAGTGGCAAGAGTGCGCTACCCATGGATAGCAGTACGGAGCCGGCAGCTGAACCATGCGGAGGAATGTGGGCTGCAGACCCGAAAGCCTGGCCGGAGTGGAAGACGGTTCACCCGCAGACTGCCTTGGTAAAGGCGGTCGCTGATCAGGCAGAGGTGGCATTCGGAGATCACCCTCTGTATAGCGGAGATGATTTCGGCGATGCGGGGCACCATTTCAACGCTATCCGTGCTTGGATGAGCGAGAGGCCAAACGCACTGTTCACGCCTCCGGAGTTGGTCGTGGACGCGATGATGCTGACGGAGGGGAGAAACAGGGAGGAGATCGTTAGATGTTCCTCGGGACGAAGGCTTTCGTCGGTCCCGTCGGTCAGGAAGTTCGCGTCGGCTGATAAGCCAGGGATGCGGGGGTACCTACACGCGATGGGACAGATGTCAGGTGTGGTCACGTCCCTGCATGATGCCTTTGACTGGGACCGTAGACAGGTGTTGAGGATCTCGCCCAAGAACCCGGCGAGTACCACTGACGTGGAAATTGGTCCCGACGATGGATGGGCATTCTTCGATTTGGCCATCAATTTCAGGGGCCAGACGGACACTGAGAAGGTCCTCATCCATGGAACTTCGCAATCCTCATTGTGGAGCATCCTGGGTGGTATGCAGGTTACTGCGTCCACCGCGAGTGATGAGTGGGTAGGGGTGTGGACATCCTTGAAGGCGGTCGAGGCCCTGGGATACAGCACTCTGTCGCACTACGGTCAGAACACGTGGGCGAGGGTCGCGATTTGCATCGCGCAACCGGACGAGTCCGAGAATCTGTTCAGCGACAATCCCCACCTGAAGGGTGTCAAGCGAGGAGCCCAACGAGTGTTCCCGAACGCGAGGTTGGGGTTCTGTGGGATCTGCATCAAGCTTGAGAAGCCTGCGGCGGACTCACAATATGTGGAGCTGTGCAACTCAGGGGGCGATAGCACCCTGCAGTACTACAACCCATTCGTCGAATGGAATCCGCATGCTCCATCGGTAGTGTGGGCTATGCACAAGTTCTTCCCAGAGAACTACATGGGGCCGATAGGTCTTTCCGTCGAAGAGGAGAACATGCGTGCTGCTCCAGGGACCCCTCAGGCGGCCGAAGCGGAAGGTGGGGCACTATTCGCCAGAATCGTGCCGAAGTCGAACATGTTTGAGGCCATCCGGGGTGAAACGTTTGAGCTCACACTAACGAAGGGATACCTTACCGAGATCAAGGACGAGGCAAAGGCCGTTGGTCGGGGTGCTCTCTTCCCGCAGGAGCTTGAGTGTTTCGAGCAAGCTAGGAAGGTGATGCGCCTGGTCAGGAGTGGGAAGGTTGTTCCGCCAGCTATGGAGCTGCCGAAGGGAGGATACTCCCGTGTGGCAGTTGATCCAATCCAAATGGAAAGGCTGTGGGACACATGGGCAATCGCCGTGTTAGCGGATGTGATGCTGTCCATCTACCCATCCATTGTTCTGCACGAGATGAGTCGCTACCAAGACAAGATGGTAATCTTGCTTCGGTGTTTAGCGGCTAGTGGGACAGGTGCTGCGGTGAGGATCGCTGCGGCCATGGCGGCCGGGTACGGTCCTCCGGCGTTCAAAGAGGAGTCCGCAGCCCCGGATGCGACTGTGTTCTATCTGCTGGATCAGACGTTCAACACTGCATCCACGAAGAACAAGAAAGGGATGGACCCAGCAACGTTGGCGGATGACATCCTCAAGTGCAGGACAAAGAATGACCGGCTGAGGGGTTCCCCAGATAGCCGGCCGTTCAAGAACTGTGAGGTGCACTACGTGACCAGCACTCGTGATAACGAGGAGACATCCCTTCGGATGATGATCGACAAGGCGTACGAGCTGATGGACAAGCGGACGGAAGAATGCCTCCAGAAGTACAACAATGCAGATGCTGCCAAGCATGACCTGTATGTCTTTGGTCTCCGTGGCTCCTACCTGTATAGGTGGGAGAGGAACGCATGGAAGGCCAGAAGTGACGCGGCGACCGTGTGGAGTAAGGACGTGGCGTCGCTGGTCGCGCTCAACAACAAGGTCAAGGTGATGGTTTGTGGTCCGGGGCGATCGTTAGATCGAGAGGGTGACCAAGGGGTTCACATGACTAAAGAGATCCAGCATAAGATGGGCGATCTCCGTGCGAACCTGATCCCAGTGGTTTCAGCAGACGCGGTGTCATGGGGGAGCGAAGTTGACAGCTACGGCAGGAATCGGCCGGTCCAGAGAGCATGGGCCGTGGTGCCGCCCTACCTTGCGGCAGTTCCGGACTTCTTCTCCCTGACCAGGACTACATGGCCTGGTTCTGTCACGTTGCACATCAGGGACAACATCCTCAAGCTTTTGAAGGAGGGTACTTCTTCAAAGATGGGTGATGGCGGATCTATGTCTGAGTCTGAGGATGTCGACATGACAGGTGCCGCTCTGGGAGGACCGCCGGTAGGCGTTGCCTCTGGTGGGCAATCATCTAACGCAGGTCAGCAAGTGGAGGGTCAGATCGCTGCCCCGAAAGCACCTCCTAAGGCGTTAGTCACAAAGGAGATGCTGGCATCGGTGAGACCGAAATCCCCGCCGAACCCACCTCGGAGTCCGAGAGTTTCTTCGCCTCAGGTCCCGGCGACCGAAGTTGGGAATCGATGGTCCTCGAATCTTCGAACGCCTAGAGCGACGATTGAGGAGGAGAACGCGGGTGGCTCCGCCGAGGTCGATGATCTCCTACCCGATAGGGAAGGGGTCGATCTTCCTACGGATACCTTCAACGATGGTGGGGTCCCGACCGAGGCCGAGGTGCTGGAGTTCGCCGGAGACGTTGAGATGGAACCGGAGAAGGAAGCCGAGGCTCCCGCTGTAGGTGAGGAAGAGACCCCCGGTAGGGCGGCTGAGGTGCCTCAGGCCACTACGACTACGACAGAGCCGCCGATGGAATCGCCTGCGGCTAAGCGAGCGGCGTCGCCCGTTAGGGAGGAACGCAGGGTTCGAGAACCTGTTGGTGGTCAGAAGAAGGAGGAGGCGTCGGGTGCAGGTGGCCCGGGTGTGCCCATCTCCTATGCTCCGAAGTACACGGACGACGACGGGGACCTGCGGGATACTGCAGCGGCCCCGAAGGCGGCTTCAACCCAGGAGTCTCGAGGGGGCATACACAATTATGCAAACACGCCGTACCCGGAGCACCCGGGAGAGGCCCCCGAGTTGGAGTCAGCGGAAGTTCGGCATCACCGTGAGCATGGTTCATATCAATCCACGAGGGGCTCACGGACATCAGCAAGACCGGCGGAAAGCAGGTCGAATAGGAGGTTCATCGTTCAGCATGTCCTGGCTAGGGAGGCTGGTGAGCCCTTCATCTATGCTGTGATCAGGAACAAGGCAATCACTCAAGAGCGGGTTACCGCGGGGGAGTGGAGGAAGGCGAACGAGACTAGCCACATTGTGTTCCCGAATCGCGATAGCGAGTGGAATGCGGTATTGGAGAGGGCCGTGCATAACGATTACATGTACGGGGCGTTGGATGCTTCCCGAGCTGCTGGGAGGATCGATCAGGAGTACATCAATCCTCGAGATCGGAAGTCTACGCCGTGGGGTGATCAGCAATGGAACATGAAGAAGGTGGCGTCCGAGGCTGCCCATATCCCGTTAGGGATGAGGCAGGACATTCAGGCGAAGTACCATCATGGGCGGGCACCTCCGGGGGACTGGGCAGATATGCCCGATCGGGATGATTACATGGTTCGTGGTGTCGTTAGTGACCCGAACCGCAGGGCGTATGATTGTCTTCGAGCGCCGGGGGTGAGGGCTACCTTGCTGAACGCGCAGACGGGCCAATGCATTCCTTTGGACGACCCGACTTGGGTGCCGGAGGTTGCATCATCGCACTTGCTGGTAGGGACGATCTCTGTGATCGCATCGCACGTGGATTCCGCCCTTGGGCGCGCGTGGCGGATGCCCATGTTTCATCCCCAGCTGATGGCGGCGACGGCAATGTTGGAGAAGCTGCAGAAGTACTTCAACGCGCTGAACGAGGCGGTTTTGGGCAAGCGGTTGGGGACTGCGCCTTTCAGCATGATTGCCGGCCACCTCGCTCCGGAGCTGCGGACTGTCCCGACGAGGGAGCAGATGCCTGACACGTTGGCACAGTCAGCGGTTGAGGTGCTACTATCTCATGTGTCGGCATTGTCACATTCAGGAACCCCTTCCGATAGGAAGGAGATCCTTGGTAGGGATGGGTGCCCGTTCGGGAAGTCATGGTTCGAAGATGACCCTGAGGGAGCCACTTGGCCTGGACACCACATGGCTGGAGGTGTCGCTGTCCCACTGAAGCCGAAGACGAAGATCGTGTGGGGAAAGCGACCACATGTGGATGACGAGGGCGATGTGGATCCTGGGGCGAGTTCTTCGGGACAACCAAGGACCGAGCCGGCCCCCGATAGGGGCGCCGGGTCAGGAAAGGATGATGATGTGACCCTTCCTGACATTGGGAAGCTGTCCGTGACGGAGAAGAAGAAGGACGACATGGACGTGGAACAGGAAGGCTCCAAGAAGGGCTCCACCGAGACGAAGGAGCCCACGCCTCGGGGTACCGAGGCTGGGAAGGAAGGCCCGAGCAAGGCCTCCAACTACAGAGGGGCTACCGCTGAGGAGTACCGAAAGGCTGCTCGGGAATACGTGTACAGCGGGGAGGGAGATGATCGAAGAATCCGTCCCAAGAATACTCCAATCAACATGGAGAAGTCGTTGCCGGCTGAGGTCGCGCTCCTGATTCCTAGAGCTGTGGCCACGCAAGAGGAGGCTGAGGAAGCCGAGAGGACCGCGATGGAGGCCATCCGCGGGGACTATAGGCTTCCGGACGTGGGTCAGGACGACAGGGAGAATGTCGACCCTTACACCGTGACGGACGAAGACTTGGCTGCGTCGGTAGACGCGTTGACTAGGAGGTTGAGCAATATGCCTGGATGGTCGGGGAATTTGATCGACCCTGTGAAGTCTGCTGAGCTGGTCGCGGCGAGATGGGGCGGTAAGGCGAGTTATGACAAGCCTGAGGCTCCTCTGACTGAGGCTGGGATGAAGAGCGCGTCATTGGAGGATCGTGCCTACGCACTATCGCAGCTGAATCAGATGGTGAACTTCCACAAGAAGCACCTCTGCTCTGGGCGAGGAGCGCCTCTGGTGAGTGCAGCTGCCCCTAGTGGACCCTTTGCTCCTGACCAGCTAGATGATAGCAGGGAGTGGGGCGGCGAGCAAGATGACCTACAATCTTGTGATACTGGATGGGAAGGAGGATTATCTTGCCGATAGGCGAGAAATCAATCCGGAGCTAAGGGAAACGGGAGTTATCCCTGATGAGGCCGTCACTTGCCAGATTGTGGTTCCCTCGAAGACGAGGTTGGGTGAATACCTCCCAAACTACGAGGAGACAGTGGGCACTGTTGCAGGACGGGAGGCGGCGAAGGAGTTGATGAGACTGCTCTCGTGCGATTTCGACGGCTTGGTCATCAATTCAAAGAGAGTCTCGGAGTTATTCGAGGAACGTGTGCTGAAGGAGACCGGACGCGAGGCTGGAAACTGGGTGAAAAGTGACCAGGCCATCTGGTTCCTGAAGGAGATTTCGGGCATGGAGAACGCTGAGATGTCTTGGAAGTTATTCATTCCGACGCTTAAAGCTTTCCCGATAGGGCAAGTGGAGGCGATGCTCATGGTCATATACGACGGGGATGGCGTTCTCCTCAAGGAGAGCACCAGGTTGGTTGCCGTTAGGCACACCCGGATCGGACGCGACTTGAGTTACAGTGCCGTTAGGCACAGGTATGCTCAGGAAGATGCACCTGGCGGATCTCTGATGTATGAGATGCATTGGAATGAACTCCCCATGGTGGGATACGTCATCATGAAGTTCTCGGACTTTCGGATGGCGGTTCAGCTCCAAAGGGTGAGGCGAAATGGAAAGGCCATGATCGAGATATTGATCACGAGGCCCGATGTGTACGAGACCATTGGGGATGGTAGGCAGGATGAGGGCCTGATCCCACTTGTGGGAGCCATGGCGCCGGATGCTGAGGTATCGCCTTCGGGGTATGTCAGGGACAGGCTGCGGAACTACTCCGGTAGGTACGTGGTGGTAATGGTGGATCTTCGGGTGCACTGGTCCTTGGTTGGACCCGTGTTTTTGACGAGAAGGAAGACTCTTGCCGTTAGGAACGAGATCCACATGGGAGCTTGGAAGGCGGCGTATATGTACGATGATTACACGATAGTGTACCATCGGGCATGGGACTACGGTGACTTCACCCCCGTTAGGGGAGAGCACAAGCGATCACGGGAAGAGATCAGGCTGAATGTGACTGCCACGTTCTGCTTGAGGTGCGCGGAATTGATGCCGAATGG
>CAUJNA010003647.1:122500-188747 GCA_963377175.1 Effrenium voratum | reverse complement strand
CATGCTGTAATGGTTGATGAGTTTTCTCGCATCAATGCGGACATTGACATGGAAATCATGGCCGCATCAATGAAGGATCAGTATTTCGGTGATGTCAACTTATTACATCAACGTTTCACCACGCAACTTCGCAAACTTGCTCGTCGCTGGCATGTGCATGGTTCCAGTCTTCTTTCAGATCTGCAGCCGGTTTTGACTCAGTTAATGGACACTCATCGAGCTAACCTTCAAGATCGTGCTTATTGGTCATCGACATCGTTGCAGCGCACCGTGGCTTCTCTGTCATCGTGGGTTGTTATCCCTGCGGATCATTTTCCCTCCCGCGCACATGTGATTTGTCCGTCCCTGTTTGCCATACTGATGCGGAAGACCTTTTGCTCGGGAGATGTCTTCTCGCTTTGCCGTGAATCCGCAGCATCTTTTCGCTCTGAAGTGGTAACTACGGTACCTTCTCTCCTACGTCAACGATATGCATGGGGACTTCGACTTCAAGCACCGTTGCCCACAGCACGCATCCTTCCAAAGCCGACCAAGGACTGGCAGAAAGCGCGACCCATCATTTCATTCTTTCGCACGTGGGCAGCTCCCTTCCTCACGGTCTTCGGCGCACTCATATTTGAACTTACCAAAGCTACTTTCCCCGACATTGCCGGTCAACTTTCCGTACAAGAACTTGTCCAGCAGCTGTGGGAATCGCTGTCAAAGGCAGATCCCGATGAATACATCCACCTGGTGTCGCAAGACCTGTCAGGCTTCTTTACGTCCATTCCTACGGAGCGATTCCACCAGGCGCTGCAAGTGCTTCTTCATCGGTACGATCAAGTTGTTGGCCTTCGCAGATCCTCTCAATGGTCAGTGTTCGAAGTAAAGTCGGATCATCGACGCCGTATGTTCAAAGGAAAATGGCGTCGCCAGACCAAGATCCCTCGAACTTTTCATGAACAAGATCTCCGGCACCTTCTGGACTTTGTCATTGACAACAGTCACTTCGAGATCAACGGATACTTATTTCGCCAAGAACGGGGAGTCGCTATGGGATCGCCAGCCGCGCCACCGCTATGCAATTTGGTTGCCACGGTTGAGGATTTCTTCTGGCACCAAACAATGTGTTCTCTGCGTTTTCGCACGCCCGACATTGGTGTGATCTGGCATGAGCGCTACGTCGACAATCGTTTCATTCTGCTTCGTGATTCAGCCCCACACTCACCCATGCTCATGAATTTTCTTTCCCTGGAATTTTATCGCCCACCAGTGATGCTTCAGGTTCAGCATGATGACAAAGTGCTGGGCTATCGATGTGAGTCTTCTTCCAGAACTATTACACCACAGCTACCTGATCATCCCTCCCAAATCAAAGGAATTCGGAGTGCCAATGATCAGATGTTTACTTATTCTTCTTGGTCGTCTCGCTCCTGGCTCATCATACGTGGTGCACAACCGGCGGTTCAGCAGCAGCAAGGACTTAACGCTCTCAAGCGCCTTTATGAGGCCAAAGGTTTCGACCCCCACCTTCTGCGTGATGTTCGGCGTCGACTCGAGACAAAATTTGCATGCGAGCTTTTCATGTTGTCTCTTCTTGTGCATGCTTGTGACTGTCGTTGTTGCATTGCGTTGTGTATGCATGTAGCTGGCTCAGAACCATGGCGGAGTACACGGTTACCAGTCTCTTGCGCCCTGACGGATCAGTGCAAACTACGAGCCGCGTGGCGCTGGAGCACCTTCCCAACTTCATCAACGGCAATGGGATGCAAATGTTCATCCGGACACACGGACTAGCACACCAGCAAGGTGTGGAATCCCACGGCCCATCCCGGGGCGCTCCGGCACTCACCACACAGTCCCGATCGCGCTCACCCAGGTCCCGTTATTCCCGGATCCAGCTCACACCGGGCCCGCAAGGCAATTCTGAAGATGAGGAGGACTGGGGTGAATGGAGAAGTGATGGGAGGCGCGCTCACAGTGATCAAAGGAGACCTCGCTCGCCTCCGTTCCCGCCTGCTCGTGGCAGTCCGTCCGAGAACCGCATCGTGCTGATGCCTCTCTCAGTTCGTCAGCATGTGCCTGATTTGGGCAGTCATTGCTTCAAGCTGCGCACTGGTTGCCGGATCGAGGAGATTGCCATCGTAGTGAATGATGTACTCTACTACACCTTGCCCTCGATTGCCGCCTTGGTATTTCCTGAACCTGAGCTGTTGAAGAAATCGTGGGAGACGGTCTACAGGAGCCTCATGCCGCATCGCCGCAGCATCATTAAAGATGAGCAGCGGGTCAAGTCCATTTCGGAGTTTCCGTTTGCTCCGCCACCACATGGCGTCCCGGGCCGTTGGACGGATCAAGTGGTCAGAGACATTTCTGACTACTTCCAGATCTCCCCGAAGTCACTACCGCAGCAGCTCATCGTGCAGCTTGGCATTTGCGAGGAAAAATGGCCATACATCAGCAGGACTTCACGTTCGTTTCACCACTTCTCCACAGACAAAAAGAACTCCCAGAAGAACCTCTTCGGGATCATCTTCTCCTTTGAGCCGCGCCGATTGTTGCCGGACAAGCATCGCACTCAGTCACAGTCGACGTTTTTCTGGTCCCACAACACCAATATGCAGGCGGCCATGCACATCCTGCGGGATGAAGAACTGATCAGACCCTCAAAGTGGCAAGAACATCCTTCCCCCAATCGCGAATGCTCCAACTGGAACGAAGTCTGGTTGCCTCCGATGGGATTTTACTGCAGGGGCAGCCTCCAGTCTCAGGAAGCGGCAATCCAATCTGCAGCGCAGTTCGCGGGAATTCGCACGGATCGCCCCGTGTGTATTGGTGGCACTGCGCGTCTCCGGCAACAGCATTGCACTATTCCCCGTGGCGGAGTGTACGCGGACATAGCTGCTTCCCATTACTATGACTGCATTCACGCCAAAGATGGCAGGTGGAAACTCCGATCTTCAATTGCGGTGCCCAGCTACATGGGCATGTTCTGGTGAAAGAATGTGGCAAGACAGTCTGACTCTCCTCTTCCGGAAAAAGCGCATGGGGTTGCCTGGGGCTCATGTTTGTGCAAGGGTGTTGCTTGCTTGTTGTGTTGCTTGCCGTCGCCGCATTTGAGTAGTTGATTTGGCCCTCTCTGTCGCATCTTCACCAGAATTGTGATGGATCACGGGGATCTTTTACGTGATTGTCGGCACATGCTGCTTGCTATGTCTTCGCAAATCAGTCTACTTCTGGCCGGACTGCAACGTCTGGAAGGCCAGCAGCGGCATCCACAGCCGCCACCGCCGCCACCGGTTCCTGACAGCCATCCTCCGCCACTACCCCCGCCGTCCACGGTGCCACCGACCTTGCCGGCAACATCAGTCCGGCCTGACTACATGGCAGCACCGGTCACTCTTGTGGCCACCTCGGACAACCGGACCGAGCACCCTGCTCACGTCCGCACGGTGAGTGTCAGTACTTCCTGGGAGCGCAGACGGAGGAGAAGGTCCAGACATCGGGAGCCTCATCGGCGCCGATCTCGCAGTCTTCACCGACGGCTGCCTGACCGTCCTGAAGATGCGGTTCCCACGTTCCGCCGCCATGCTTACACCCCGAAGTACCCGCCGGCAGTCAAGGCCATGCCGGCTTGTCGACCATCAGGTCTTTCGTATGAACGTTGACGGAACACCAGCGGCAAAAGTACTGCAGTTTTCGGTGCATGCATGTCTGCAAGCATCATGTCTTCGCAGTCCCGCAGCCTTACTTGCTTGAGTTGACCTTGCTGTTTGTTTGGTTGCCATGCAGTTGTCAACCGAGTTTGTGAATAACCTGGTGGCGGTACTCAATGTCCTTGCATCCCAAGTTGCGACAGCTCTGGACACCCTGAACTTTGCCCTGATGACCGAACGTAACCATCCGTCAGACACTACAGTGACTCCCAGGGCACCACGGAACTCCAGACACGGGCTGCGCCCTCGCATCATCACAGAGCGCATTTCGTCTGACCGATCCCGCTCTCCCACTCGAATTCGAACCCGACCTTTGGACACTTCATCCACCTGGTATATACCGGCCTTATCCCCGCCTCGTGCGGCACATCGGGATGCCGCTGACAACAATTCTGGTCGTCGGCCTGAATCGATGTTGGATCACCTGCCACCAGCACGGCCGCTTGCTCCCTTAGCCCCACACGGCGGACGAGAACCGGGACAGATGACGCCTACGACACCTGACTCGGATTCTGATGGTTCAGTGCGTCCACATCCAGGTGCCTCGTCGTTCCGACCGTCTCCTACGGTGGTTCATGGACCTCGGGAACTTCTACAAGAATTCACCATTGCACTTCGCAATGCACACCGTGAACCTTTCACGGCATGGACACAGGGTGAGCTGGATGAGATGGTGCGACGGAAGAAAGACAAGGATTCCAGGCCTACCTACAAAACCATTGCTCGGTTCCTTCAGAAGCCCATTGAGGAAGTCAAGCAGGCATGGAAGGTCTATCAGCAACTTGAGGCTCGCGGCTAGGAACCCGGTCATCAAATGCAACAGCGACCACCGGAGGACTAAATGGTAGGCCGTGGCGGTGTATTCGGCTAGCGCTGCAGGTTGTTGTGACGGTTGGGATTGTAGTCATTATTGATCACATGAAATTTGCTTGCTTGCACTTGACTGCCATTTTACTAGGGTGATATTGCTTGCCGTTTTTGGGTGTTGCCGCTGACGTGAAGTGAATTCATGACTGAGTTGCTCAAATCATGTCGGAACAAGTCGTACAGACGTACATTACCTGGACCCATGGAGCGCAGCCGACGTGGTTACAATTTCACGGACCTGGAGCCCTACTTGACAGACCCATTCGGCAGACTACGTCACCTCCGCCCCCGCCAAGTTTCCCACTGCTTCTTCCACCTCCTCCTCCTCCACCGCCACCACCACCGGTGATTCTACACCCACAGTTTATGCCCTCAGTACGCAGCCCCTCGATCTCAGCCCCTCGCGGACAATCCTGCCCTGCCACTTCGAAATCGCAGCGCACACGACGCTCGATCTACAGCACTGACCATTCCCGTGATGAAGAGCTACACAGTCCAGGGCGCTCGTCCAAACGATCTCGGACAGCATCCGCTTCGGCACCGCGGCGATCTCGGCGGCCCTTTACAGTGTTCCCCTCCAAACGTGCTGGCCGTCCATCGCTGTCCCCATCGGCAAATTGCAAGCATTACTGTCATGCCATCCTGCGCCATGGGCGGAAATGTCTTTCCCCTTGTGATCGTAGACGACCAGGACATTACCATTGCAGGTGTGCGCGGCATCAATGGCGGTGAAGCTTAGGTGTCGTATATTACAAACCTCGCTGCTGTGTCTCACCTTGAGTTTGAAAAGTTGCCTTGCATTCCTTCAGCTGTGCGCGGTTGTCATTGCATGGGTGTCTTCGCCGCAGATTTTCGATTGCTTTTAGCGGCCGCGCGAGAGCCTGTCTTGCCGCTATGAACCCTCAATATTTCGAGTACCAGATCGACAGAGGAGTGGAATGGATTCGAATTTACTCACCGGGCATGTGGCGACCCGTTCCCGATGATGCTCCAGTGCTAGACCCACTCTACGCTTCCACGTATCGGGAGTGGCGCAGGTCATATCGCTTCCAAGTGTACTGGTCCGAAGACAGCACCGGAGGCACAACAACGGATCCCATAGTCACGCCCAGTTCCTATGTGTCCTACCACGTGTGGGAGTACCGAGACTGGCAAACACGAGGGTATCAACGACTTGGAGCTCCTTTACCGGCCATTGGACTCGCGATGCTCGTGAATGCAGACGCCAATTCCTCGGTGGGCTCATCGGTGCCGGATGGGGCGTGGCGAGAGCCGTCGCCGCCACCAATCTATGATCCTTGGAACGATTCGGAGTGACACTGGAGTAGCATGTCGGATAAATGACGCGGTTGTGCTTGCTTTGTAAGAGATTCCATGTTGGGTTGGCTTGCTTGGTGTTGTGCGTTCCGTCTCCATTTGTTCGCCGCTTTCCTTTATGACTTCGAGTGGCTTGTCGGGTTGAAATGTTCAATTGTACAGTGTATGGCGCAGCACGATGGGTCCTGCCTCGCTACTTTGACTACGACATCGTCAATGGCCCAGCGAACACGAGTGTAGAATGGATTCGGCTCTATGTACCGGGTCCGTGGCATCCAGTCGCCGCGAACACCTTGGGACCACCCCCGGATGACTCAACCACCTATCGGGAATGGCGCAAGGCCCACCACTTCGAGGTTTATTGGCCGAGGGAAAGCACAGGCGGCACCAATACAGGCGCAGTTTCACAACCGGTATCTTATGCATCCTTCTATACCTGGCATTATAGAGACTGGGTCACCAGGGGATACCAACGTCTGGGTCGCCCACGCCCTAGCATTGCGCGGCCAGTCTTCGCTTCGGGCGCGCCTGACCTCATGTATGCTGGACTGACCTCTTCATCGGCATCCTCCAACTCTGATGATGGCTGATGCTCGCCCTCGCCTTCCTGGGGAGTCTGTTCTGTTCAATTCGATTCGGAAGATTGTCTTCGATACCGGAGCCGTGCAGTGCTACAAAAGTGATTTGCTGTTGTTCATGGCTTGTCTTGCATTTTGACAGTTGCTTCGCTTTCAATCATTGTTGTCTGCAGCCGTACACCTTTCAATTTGTCTTTCCGGGTTGCGTTGTCATGCCGTGGCTGGAATGGTGTCCGGATCCTCAACAACCAGATGCCCAGTGGGTCAAGATCTTTCATCCGGGATCCTGGACTCCACATGAAGAACATGATGCTCCACCTCCACCGCACACGTATAGAGAGTGGAAAGAGTTCGATGCTCCCAACCCTGACCCAGTCGGTGAGCAGTCCCAAGGCACCATGTGGTACAAAAGAGACTGGGCCACAGAGGGCTACCGGAGAGTCGCTGCCCCTCAAGCTGGTCATGAATTTGATTCCATGTGTTCTCCTGACCATCACAGCGTGGCCACGCAATCCGCGGCATTGAGTATATCACCGCAGCTGTTAGACGCGATCCTCAGATCCTCGGATGCGGCGGATTTCTCTACCGAAGATCTGACTCGTCTCCAAGAGGGGATTTCTCAACAACTGACAGCTCGCGCACGTCACGCTTCTCAACCTCATCTACCAGTACGTGCATCACGTGGAATCACACCATCGGAGACGGTTGGGGTCTCCGAGCCTTACCGGCCCGTAAATCCTTCCGACAGCGGCAAGGACAAGGCGAGTCCCATCTTCGAGCTAACTGAGGACTAGACTCACGGGAGTGGCACAGCGTACAAAAGAAGGGTGGTCTTTACATTTGCATGACCCTGCTTGGTTGTTGCTTGTTCATAGTTGTGCATGGTGCATGTTCCTCTATCAGCTGGATCGGAGCCCGCGACACGCCTTGTCCCCTACTTCGACATGGACATTGATGATTCGAAGCAGCACCCATGACTCGAATACTCGGTCTGGAAGGATCAGGAGTGGGTGCGGATCTACACTCCAGGACAGTCTCAGCGATGGCACCGCGGTGAAACCGTACCTGATCTACCAGACAATTCTTTTCGGGAATGGCAGCGGGTGACTGACCCCAATGGGCTCACTGGTGAGCACGGCCAGGCATGGAACATCCGTGACTGGCAGCATCAAGGATACCAGCGCATTCTGTCTCGAATGGAGTCCTTCTCAACTCATCATTCGCATGATCAATCTCTTGGTCAAGTTCGGAATTCCGATACCATTCCAGTTGAGGAGACGTTCACCTACGCCACCCCGTTTTCCCATGGTGATCGCCAGGCTGCTTCACAACTCGCTTCGGTCCTCTATGGCGACACTCGTAATGCTCAACGTGGTGGTCTCTCGTTCCCGTCTTCTGAGCGGTTTAGGGCTGTTTCGCGTTCCCCTCGCCGCGGTGGATATTTTGGTCAACGATAGGGACACGGGTTTGAGCATGAGATCTTCCGGCAGAAAAGGAGAATCCTCGCCCCTCATTGAGGGGCGTGTGTGTGCGGAGTGACAGAATGCCCTGTCACCACTCTTTCGGTTTTCAGCAGGGGCGTGCAGCACCTTTGGCATACTGCACGCAATGAAGCTATTGCCAAAGGTGGGAAGGGTGTCCAGACGTGGACACCTGTACCTGCTTCAGTGATTCTGAAAGTCTTTTTGGCCTCCTTGGTTGCGGCGCTGTTTGTGCTTCTTGTTCTTTCGGGTAACGTGTTCGCTGCTAGACGGAAACCAAGTGACTGCAAGCCGAACCTACACCCACTCGAGACTCATCAGTTGTACTCGAGACTCATCAGTTGTACTCGAAAGATTAGCACTCTCCATCTGGAGTTCAAGTGTGTGTGTGTGTGTGTGTGTTTGCTGGTTTTTTTGTTTTTTTGGGGGAGGTGGAAGAATGACCCTCTGTTGGTTGGTTTCGAAGGGAAGCCGGAAGGAAAGCCCTCGTGCTGGGGGCTCCGCAAAAAGCAAGCTGGTTCCTTGGCTGCTTTGAAAAGGGACGCCAGCGAAGACTGTTTGCGGACTGAAAAGGACTTTCGGAAGATGCCCAAATGCGCAGGCTGGCAAACACCCTGCATTCTCAAATTGGCGGACCCTAAAAAATGTCTTGGTTTCTGTCAAGACAATCCTGTTGGGCAAAGTCTCAACTGACTTGGGGGCCCATAGTTTCCGTGCAAAGAGATCCCACAAATTGGTTGACATACAACCCCATGTAAGCAAGGGTCCCAACGAAGTATCAAGAAGGGGTATGTGTTTAATTTGAGGTTGGATATCTCCAACCAGTTGTTATGGATTTCATGTTGGTTTACGTAAACCCTCACACAGGGTTTTGAAGGGACAAGATATGGAGGGAGACCCATGACCTGAGGATAAAGGTTGGTCGACAGGGGCCCGGCCCTGCACAGAAGCAACGCAGGCTTCGGCCCTGCCGTTGGGTGGCGCAGCCGCTGAGCACACCGACCTTTGTAGCCACCAACCAGGCCCGGCTTGGTGGGCATTAATGGGCTGGCATTTGGGGCGGTCGTTTTTTTTCAGGGTAGCCCACGTATTCTTGTGGTTTTAAAGGACAACCAAGACAGTTCCTTGGCCCCAAAACGACCTGAGTTGTCCGTAAGCGCCATGCCTTGCCTCAGGCCGGCCTACAGCAGGCTCTGCATGCCTGGAGGCCGGGCCCGGCCTCCACCCGGCCTCCAGCGGGACCGAGCAGTTTTCTGAGCGGCCCCCGTTGGCAGGCGCCTCCACACGGCGCTAGAGGCGAGGCGTTTTGCTTGAAATGGGTATGGGTCCAAACCAAAGCGCCATATTGGACCGCAGGGTTTAGTCCATGTTTCCACTTACCAGGGTTCCATTTTGGGTACACTTTTTTGAGCCACAGCCGAATTCGGCACGGGTCAAAATGACTCCGCCAGGATGTGGACCGTGCTTGGCTCCACTTTCAAGGGCAATCCATTTTGGGATGACCAACTATCTATGACAACCACAGCCAAACAGGGGGTTTCAAGCGATGCATAGTGAAACGTCAAGGGGTTCGTGTAGACCCCTCGCGTCGGCTCGCTTTCGTTGAGTGCGCTTGACAGGACCTGCGCGCCACAGAAAGCGCGGGCCCTCCGTCCTCGGAGGCGCGTTCTATTCACGACTTTCTCCTAAACTGATTTAAATTATGTTATTTTTCGTACGGTGCGGACGTCCAACAAACACGATAACTGAGACAAAAGCAAACTGAACAACGGCGCGGGACGTAACCTCAGAATGAATAACGTCAGGAATACACCCCAGACAAGTATTTTGACACCGGCTCATCTCCAACGTCTCCAACTCCCGGGCTTCAGGTCAGCTACCTGGGTTTCGGGCAATTTGAACCCCTGCTGTTTGGCGAAGCCAAATGGAGAAGGCAACCCCCAAGTTTTGTTTCCTTCTTTTTTTTCCCCGGGCTCCAAAGCCGCCAGAAAACCTGAAAGGCAGCAGTCAAGGTCCAAACCTTTGGGCTCACCACCCAAAGCCCGGCAGAAGTTTCAGGAGGAGAGGTCCTGGATGGCGCTGCGGGGCGCGCTTCTGGACGTGGAGGCGGAGAAGGGCCTGCCGCGGCAGCTGCGGGAGCGGCGCCTGGCGCGGCGCAGAGAGGGAAGGGAGAGGGGTGGGGTGGTTGGTGGGGTGGTTGGTTGGGTGGTTGGTTGGTTGCTTGGTTGGTGGGTTTTGGATGGAGTGGTATCAGGGTTGGGCAATTCCATATTTTTGTGGAAGCCAAAAGCAGCTGTTCAGAGAACAGCTGTGCGGTTTTCAACGAGGGTTTGGCCCAGCGGGGGGACAACCAATGACCAAGGCGCAGGCTCAACACAGCCGCGCAGCGCACCGGCAGCGGCTCTTGGAGAGGTGGCGCAGGGCTGAGCATTTGGCTTAGGGAGCACAAGGTGTTTTTCTTTTTTGTTTTTGGAGGGTGCCCTTCTTTCAGTGGTTTAAAGGGAAGTTGAAATGGAAGCCTTTGCGGTCCCCTTCTTTGACACATTCCGAATGGCTTTGGACAGAAGCCGCCAAGCGGACTGGGACCCCGAGACAAATTTCGGCACTTGTGCAGGTTGGCTTTGGGTTCCCTTTTTCGAGATCCACCCACATGGGTGTGTCGGTTTTGGAGGCTTGGCATTCTTCTCGATTGGTAGTGAAGCCAAGAGGATAGGCAAATCCCTTTGAAGCCGAGGAATCGCCAGCGCATGGCAGGTGAAGACCGTTTGGCCCAGGTGGGGACTTGCTTGAGTTTTGCCAGCCAGTGGTTTGATTTGCAAAACCGATGGCACCTCTTCCCAGGCTGGAAGAAAGCGTGACAGGCCCGAGCTGTTTGGTCCAATTGGCCAGCGCCTGGAGTCTGTGTAAAAAAGAACGAGCCATTTTGGGTTGTTGAAACAGGGAATCCGGAGGTAGACCGCTGAGTTTTTGGGTTCCTTCATTTGGAGGGCAAACAAACACGTCAACTCGCTTCCGTTCAACTTTTTTGGGGCCTCCGGGCGCAGGGGCTTCCAGCAACGTGGGCTCCGGCTGTTGGAGCGGCTGGCGCGAGCGGAGCAAGGTGTGGGGGACGAGCTCCAAATTTGCCCGCCAAAACCCAGGGGCTCAAGCAATGTCTCCACGTCCTCCTGGAAAAGCAAGTAGTTTTGACTGTGGCTCATTGCATTCGACTTGGGAAACATCAAATATGATGCTGGTGCTACTAGGGTGGTTGTCAACACTCATTGCAGACCCTGATTTCCAAAAGGCGGCAGCCAAACGCACCGAGTGTCCAAAAAGGGGGCTTCGCAGTGTTTGACAGACGCCCCGTTTGTTTTCGACGTAATTCCAGGCACCCGTTTCCGAGCCTAGCTTTCTTTTGAAGCGAGAAGTTTTTGGGGCCTCGATTCCCCACGTGAAGGCTTAGAACCCTTCTTTCCTTCCTTCTTTTGTTTGGGTGTTTGGGGGGGAGGAAGGGCCTTAGAACCTTTCCCTCCTTTTTTTTTTTTTGTGGGGGGGGGGAAAGGGCCTTAGAACCTTTCCTTCCTTCTATTTTAATTATTTAATTGCTTTTTTTTTGGGGGGGGGAGGGGCCTTAGAACCTTTCCTTCCTTCTATTTGTTTTATTATATATCTATTTCTTGGGGGGAAAGGGCCTTAGAACCTTTCCTTCCTTCTATTTTTTTTTGGGGGGGCGAGGAAGGGCCTTAGAACCTTTCCTTCCTTCTATTTTTTTTTTTGGGGGGGAGGAAGGGCCTTAGAACCTTTCCTTCCTTCTATTTTCATTATTTATATATTTTTTTGGGGGGGAGGAGGGGCCTTAGAACCTTTCCTTCTTCCTATGTTTTTTTTCCTTTTGGGGGAGGAGGAAGGGCTTGGATTGGGCTGGAAGCTCCAAAACCCGATGCGCAGGCCTGAGGCAGGCGAAGGGGCTGCGGGGCGCGGGCCTCGGGGCATGGGGGCGGTGGGATGAGCGGAGGTTGGCGTATCTTTCGCATGAGCCACGTGCTCAAAGCCCGGGTAGATGAAGGTTAGTAAGGGCCACTCCCAGCCAGAAAGAGCTGCGGCCGCCTTCTTCTTTTTTTCTTTACATGGCTGTGGGTTCACCATTTGCATACCGGGTTTTGATTGTGGCTCACATGACGTGCTCATTTTGAGAGGTCAGTTCTTGATACATTCGCAAATCTGTCATCATCGTACCTCCAGCATCACTCAAAAGTCCACAAGTGGGGTCATTGCGACTTGAACAATTCCGTTTGCAATCGTCACCCCAGTAACGGGGTTCATGGGGTGCCTGCCTTCTCACTTAAGTTTGTGGCTTCACTGCATGGGAAATCTTTCAAAGAACAACCTGCATCGCGCAAGGCCGGCGGTTGGAATACGAAAGGGCAATGACAACGAACATGCGAAAGGGCTACAAGAGTAGTAAGGCAGTTGCTAAAAGATGAGCCTTTCAAGCTGCTTGGCCTCTGCGAAAGGAAACCTGATGGCCGCCCGACATAGCCGTCATACCGTATCATGCCCATGTTGGTAGCACTCACAATCAATGGATGGATTTGGGGCACGTCTCAACCTTGGCGATGAGGTACCACTGCATCCTCAAGCTCCACCTTTGGCCCATGAGAGTGGCCCCGGCGAGCCAAGTGCCACAGCCAAGCATTGGAAAGGGGCCAAGTGATGTTTGCACCTTTGCCAGGGGTGCGCGTTGCACGCCATTTAATGTGAAAAACCGATGGCCCAGTGTAGCGAGTTGGTCAGTAGATTCTTGGTGTTAAAATGACCTGCCTTGAATCCGACAAGCGGCCCCTTTTGGCAGTGGCTGGGGCCCGTCTGCCCTACAGCAGTTTCGGGACAGAGGGCCTCTGATTTTGTGCGTCTCAGCACCTCTGGAGATGCGGATGTGAAAAAGATGGGGACCCATCCAGGTGGGTTTCCTTGAGCTTCTCCTCAAGACCGACCATGGCTTTGTGCTCAATGCATCATTTCCATGTTGAGTCCTGGTGCTTTGTGTTTGGTGCTTTAAGTTAGCTTACCCAGTGCGCAGAATTGAGGACGCTACATGCAAAGCTTTGGCGGCACAAGCGACACGATTTCTGGCACATAGGCTGAAGAAACTAGCAATATCTCAACCTATTTGCTGACTAAACTTCCTGATATCGCATCCCTGTCTGTTATGAGTCATGATGCTTGGCTAATATTGTTGGTGGCTGAGCTTGCATGTTCTTGGCATTCACTTCAGCAACATCCTTGACTTCAGATGTCGTTGCACCGGATGGACATGGTCAGACAACCCCAGCGGACCACAGTCAAGTACCAGTTCCAAGTGTGTGCAAAGAACACGGAAGTGGGCGACAAGGTCTTCCTTGTGGGAGGTGCCTGGGTTTGAATTTGAGGCTGGTGCAGTCCGGACTTTCTGTGTGATTCTCCACCCTAGGCGACATGTCGCACGCTTGCAATGACATTGTAGCATATTTCCATAGATTACTACTGGTCGGGGCGGCCTACGGTCGCTTCGAGTGCTTTCCGAGCTTGGACGACTCGGAAGCTGCGGAGACGTGTTCCGCGGACCAGGTGGCGCTGCAGAAGCTCGGCGGAACTTGATGAATCGGTATGCAATGCAAGGGGCGCACCACAAACCTTTGGTTCCCTTCAAACAAACCCCAAAACACCAAAAACGGGAACAGGTCGAAAAGACACAAGCCCAGATTGCTCAGCAGGTTGTACCCCTACGCAAGTTTCTGTTTCCCCATCAGCCCTTTGAGGACTTGCTCAAATCCAGCTTGTGGGCATGTGTCGAGCAAGATAGCTCCCTGGAAAGAACGAGGGAAGAACAGCTGGAAAGAAGGGTGGGTGTGGTTCCTTGGTCGAAACCGTGGGTGTGGACATGTATTGGCTTCAGTTTAGTTCTACTCAGCCACCAGTGGAACCGTAGCCCGTTCAATTTTTCCAACGTCACGCCGATTTGGGCGTGGTTCCTTTGTTGAGGGTACCATTTTGTGGGAGTTGGTCTTTCGGGGGCAAAGACCTAATGCATCTTTGAGGGAGTTGGTCTGTTGGGGGCAAGCAAGCAAGCTTGTGCCCCAAGAGCGGGTCTTTGCCCCTTGACTCCCAAAAGCTTCTTGTCTTCCTTGGGAGAGACCCTTGGGAGAGACCTTTTCGCTTGAGGAGTGGGGCTTCTTGAGTCAGTCCCAAAAGCGGAACGTGTCCCAAGACCCGCGAAACGCGTGGCTCCTTCGCTTCAGGCTGGTGCCGCCCAACTTTGAGGAGATGCTGCAGAAGGCGCTGGACGACAAGCTGCAGATCGAGATGGAGCACCAGGACGGCCAAACTGGCCAGCTTTCATGACAGCTTGGTAGATGTCTGCATGGGGTTCGAACAAGAGCATATAGATTTCCTTTTGGTTTCCGTTTGCAGTTGGGTGGCAGAGGCGTTCCGCTGGTAGGTGTAGTCATCCCCGTTACCGGAATCCGGAAACTGCGCCAGCTTCTTTGACCAAAAGCGCTGGTTCTAGAAGACCAAGATTTGCAGAGTTTCTTTGCGTTCCTTGGCTATCCTTGCGTAAATGGCACTTTCCAGGGGCCATAGGAGAAGCATCTCCAGTTCTCAAAAAGCTTCCGTTGGGAGCGCGGAGGAGCTCGCCAAGCAGGAGATCATGGAGAAGAACCACGAGCTCTTCACCCAGAACCAGGAGCTGCGCCAGCGGATGGACAGGATGGACTTCCTCCTCTCCAAGGTCAGCGGTCGTCAAAGAATACATGGGCTTGTCCTTGTAAAGGGCGCCGGTTTTTCCTTTTTGGAGGTCTTCCTTGAAAGGCTGCGCTTGAAAGCCGCCCCCAAAAGAGGGTACCTCGAAAGCACAAGCCCGATTGATCCGAAACAGTTGCGGTTGCCAATTTCGGCTGATTGAAAGGCCGGTAGGCTGACGCCGATTTCCGATTTCTTTGGCGAAAGCCGCCGCAGGTCCTGCTCGAGCGGCAGGGCAACGTGCATCCACGTGACCTGGAAGGTGGTGGCCACCCTAGCTTTCAGCGGGCCGGGCAGTGACCCTTTCAGTTTGCAGAGGAAAAGACGAGCCAAGCCACGCAGAAATGAGCTGAGAGACATCTTTCTTCGAGTTCGCTGCGCCTGCGTCGCCCGGGTTTTGTTCAACACTGGCTACGATCCGAATTGCAATGTGCTTGCACGCAGTCTGTGTCGTAGCAGGCCTAACTAAGTAGTGGTGTTCGCTAGCCAGTCAGATTGTTAGCCAGCCAGTTAATTAGATACTGTGCTGGTTTGGTAGTGCGCCTGTTTGAGAGCAGGCTAGTTGGCAATGTCAGCATGGCTGGCTGGTTTGCGCGTGAGCTAGCTCGCTAGTTAGATACTTGGCTCAGCTCAGTTGGCTAGCTTGCTAGTTCGCTAGTTAGTTGGCTCACTTTGCTGGTTAGCGAGTTAGCCAGTCAGCAAGTTAGAAATTCAGCAAATTAGCTGCTTTGGGTAGTTGGCTCGTTCACGAGTATGCTAGAAAACGAACTAGCCAATTAGGTCAGCTGGTTGGCTGCTTAGCAAGCTGGCTGGCTACTTAGTCAACTGACTTGCCAGCGAGCTACACTGCTAACCTAGAAAATTATTGGAGAGATAGTTGGCTGGATAGTTAGTTAGTTAGTTAGCTAGCTAGCTAGCTAGTTAGTTAGCCCATGAAAATAGCTAAGCACCACGGTGTCAGCTTTTGTTGTGCCGAGTCTGGGAAGGTTCTGCCAGACATCTCTCCTTTGCAACATTAAAAAGACCTCGCTGTTCAGCTGTCAAGCATTTAACGCATCGCCACTGTGGCGCTTTTTTTCATTAATTTGCTGCTCCAAATCTCATTTTTTCCTATATTTCAGAGCCCCAACACGTGAGTCGTTTCTGCTCACTCACAGTTTGGCCCTTTGTGTCTGAACATTTGATGCAGGCCTGGCTGAGTACTTTATCTGATGCTATTAATGGATGTTTTGCAATCAGCGCCTCCAAGCACCCATTGACAGGGCAAGAGTCCTTTGTGGTGACGCAAGCCCAAAGCAAGGGCCGCAAGTGTGTGTTTAGCGGTTCCCCAACTTTTGCGCACATTGCCCATTCCAATTCTGAAGCGTGCTCATGGTGCAAAGTGGAACATCGGAAAGCTGGCAAGCCGACCTCGTAGGACCCAGGATTAATAAACCCTAGAGGCCCTAGAGGGGGTGGGGGGGTGATGATTCCCTTGGCCTAATCCGTTCCCACGAGGTCAAGTATGGCGCCGAACCGCCCATGGCAGGAATTTTCTGATTTGCCCTCGCTGAATATTTGCCTGACGTTAGGATTCGGATTGCGTACTTGTGAGCCACCCGGTCTGTTTTGTGTTTTTGCACACTCGCCGCGCAACAGCCATTGTTGCTGGAAAAAGCAAGCAAGCAAGCAAGAACATCGACTTGTGCTTCTTGAATTGTGACTCAGTGAGCCAGCTTTCCAGAACGGTTCTAGCGTTTCAGCGCTCGCGCCGTGCATTCACCGATCGTGCAGCGCTCGCTGAGGTTCAACGGCCTCATGGGAAGAAGTCGAGCGAGAGGCCGAGCAGGCCGAGCAGGAGGAGGCTGTGGAGGGCGCGTGAACGAGCACCAGCCAGAGGTTTCCGGGCGCCGAAGGCTTCTGGGTTTGCCTTCTGGAGGTTTAGGTCTGACGAGGGAGGGGCAAGTGCAGCTGCCTCTCCGATTTAATTTCACTTGGAAAACGCTGCGGGCCACGCCTGCCACAGGTTTGGGTGCGTCTCAATTTGCGAAGTTCTCTTTTGGATGGTTTCTAATGTAAACCCCAAGGACACCAATGAACGGGCTCCTTGACGTACCCATTTGAGGAAGTTTTGAGCAACCCTGTACATACCAGGAATCGGAAACCACAGATGCGGTTCCGAGGAAGTTTGATGATTGCATGTATCGAGGGAGGCCCGACATTTGCACATCCTCTGCGGGCCATTCTCGGGATCAAAGAAGCAGATTATTATTTGCCAGGAAGTTCCTGGTTCCGAGTGCTGTCAGACGTCGCACAGCCTGAGCACTGCAAAAGGAGCGATTCTGTGATTGAGCGCGCTGGGGTTCAGCTGGTTTGCATGGGCTTGACGATGCCCTGGGAGCTCGGCTTGAACGAAAGGAGAGACACAAATCCACAACATGGCGGGTTCCCGGCTTTGACACTGCACTACGAACTCTTTTGATGAATGGTTCCGATCACAGCTTGACAATACGCTTGCCATGCATCCCAGTAGAAGTTTCGTGTATCAACGATTAAAACAACCAAAAAAACAACAAAAAACAAACAAACACCACTCTCACGACGCAGAACCGGTCCGATTTCCGCGGGCATGCGACGAGGCACCGTCCGCAGGCGGGGTTGGCAGAATCTGAGTGGGAGGGAGGAATGGAAGGGTCGCAAGGGTCGACGGGCGACCGAGGTGCCTGACTGTCCCAATTTTCGCTTTGACTTTGCCGCTCCGCTGCACGAGACATCGAGTTTCTCTGGCGGCCTTTTGTCGAAACGGGCTCGGGCCCCATCTGAAGCTTTTGAAGTTTGTTTAGCTGGAATGACCAACAAGCGGTCCAAGTAGTCCAGACCCGGGCAATTATGTGCAGTTTGCCGGCATGCTTTACTCGTTTCATGGTTGCACTCGTTGCTCGCAAGGGTGAAGCAGCCCGGTGTGGGTATCAAATGGCAACTCAGGCTCAGCATGGCGAAGGCGGGTGGACGCTTTGAGATCTTTGTTTGCAGCCGTGGGCATGGCCCCAGAAATGATGGTTGGAAGCTGGAACAAAGTTGCCCCCCCCCCCACTTTACAAAACTGGTTTTGAAGGGAAACGCGCGGTCAAACCCCTTTCAGCTTGCGGTGCGCCCATTTTGGTGGGAAGTCAAAAGGACTGGCATTTGACGGATTATGTGAGCAAAGACAAAAAGACCGCTAGGAAGTCAGAAGATTTGCTCATTGCCCACGCCACTGCAGGGTCCACATCCAACTGGATGGGGGTTTGTCTCCAAATAGTGGACCCCGCAAATCTGTGAAGATGTGCGGCTCTTTCCTTTTCGAAGAGCCGCGCCGAGTTTCAAAGCCAGCCCCGTCTTTCGTTGGGAGGTGTTCATCCCCACGGCGCGCCTGGAGAACGGCAGCGAGATGCAGAAGCTGTCCCTGGGCCTGTACAATGTGCCCAGGGATCAGGTCAAGGCTCGCAATGGAAGCCAAACGCTTGGTTTTGGTTTGGTGAAGCGGCAAAAGCGCGAGACATTTGAGCCGGAACCCTGGCTTCACTTGGTTCTGGCTCAAATTTTGTTGGGCCCCTGGTTTCAAACGGATTCCGCATCCAGTTTTCCTTGGGCCCCTGGTTTCAAAAGGATTCCTGGAGCTCTTTCTTGCCTCGGTCTTGGGGACTCTTTGATCCGCCCGGAGCGACGCGGAATGCCATGGGAGGCCGTGGTGGACGCCGGCCTGGCGGCGGGGCTTCGGAGCTTCGACTCCGCCTCCTTCTACGACAATGAGGCGGTGGTCTGAGGTTTGGGCGACTTCTGTGATGGCTGTTTTGTTTTTTCTTCTTTCTCTTCTTCTTTTGTTCATCATTGTTTTGTTTGTTTGTTTGTTTGTTTGTTTGTTTGTTTGTTTGTTTGTTTGTTTGTTTGTTTGTTTGTTTGTTTGTTTGTTTGTTTTTTGTTTGTTTGTTTTTTGGTTGGGTTTTGTTTGACTTTCAACAAAGACGACTTCGCCAGGACCCCCGGGAACATCCAACCCCCTTTGCCCCGCCTTCCACTTGCCATGCCAGGTGGAGGTGGGCGAGGCCTTGCGGTCCTGGATGGCCTCAGGCCCCGAGGGAACTCAAAAGCAGATCCCGTGGGGCTCTGGATTTTTGCTCCAGTTCCCCCCCCCCCCCCAACAAAAAGAAGACATAAGGAAGAAACCAATTGAGGCAGCCACAATATTTCAGAGTGAAGCTTGGACATTTGATGTCGGAGCCGGCTTCTTTTCGGTTTCCCCCCAGGTTCCTTTTTTTGCCCCCGCTTTTTGGGGCAACCGCACATGTTTCAGAGCGAAACTTGGATGCTTGATGTTGGAGTCGATGTTTTTGTTTTGACGAAGGGGGACAGTGAGGAACCCTGTCGATCGTTTGCTGCTGGCTGGAACACGGGAGACAACTCTGGAGGGGGCTCCGGGCTGGGTCTTTCAGGCCACGATCGCTCCGAGCTCTTTGTCACCACCAAGGCTGTGTCTGCCGCTACGTTGGCGAAACCGTAGATGACGGTCAGCTTGGGTCTGTCAAGTTGACATCCGCCATTCTGGGGTACTGCACTTGCACTGAAAAGCGCCGCGAGGCGGATGGCCTCCTTTGTTTGGAGCTGGTAGAAGCGAGCTCCAGGGCATCAAAACGATGGCCTTGAAGACCTGGTAAACAGTAAGAGGGAGTTGGGGACTGAGAGGAGGTTGTGGACTCTCCATGCGGTTCCAAGGCATTGTGTGGTCGTAGGGCGTGTCAAAACGAGTTGATCTCCTTTGTTTGACATGAAGCAAACCGTGAGGAAGGCCAAGCTTGTCTTGATAGCCATGCGTCGCAATCTCGAAATCTCCCCTCGTCCTAGATGGGAGGGAATCATGGGCGGTTTTTCTTGGCATCCCTTTAAAACAACCCGAGTAGGCTGGCCCTGAACAACCAGGCCGTCCATGTCCCCAATTCGCGCGCACTCTGCGCGCGTCAGGTTTGGACGACGGACCTGGGAGACCCCGAGTCCGCGGCGAGAAGCGCCGAAACTTGGGGGCCGTAGGTCTCAACGCCGAGGTCGAAACTTTTGCTCGCTGAGACCGGGAGACTTTGCGTCCCTTTGGGGCTGTGGCCTGGGATCCCTTTGGGGGGGCTGTGGCCTGGGATCGCTTTGAATCCGCGACTGGCCGAGGCTTGAAACTGGTCTATGGCTCAGGGCTCTTCGGATTTTTTCCGCTCTCTGTTCAAAAGGGAAGTTAAGTGGAACCGGGCCCCATGTAGAGGGGTGTCCGCTATTTGGCCATGCATCTTACTGGTTGGAACACCCAACACAGTGAGCAATGTACATACAAGCCCATGCAAATGTAAATGATGTCCGCCAACAGCTCCGACGGAAGCAGGCAAAGCAAGCGAGGGTGTCAAGAACCCTTTTGGGTTGCGCGGAACCGTTTTTGGCTTGAACTTAACGGGAAGTCAACAATGCAATTGCTCATATTTCGTATCTCTCTGTCTCTCTGGTAAATAGTAAAAATATTTCAGTATCTATATCTTATATATATAATATATAGATATATACTATCTGTGATTAGCCATGGTTTTATTTCATCACCAGGGATGTCGCGGTAGTGACTGACCTGTGGTGTTTGGCTCAAGTTTTGGGTTCCGTCGCGCCTCGAATGGGCGTCGCCGAACCCCTGCGTCGACCGACGGCATCTCGGGGGAGAAAGAGACCTCGGGACGCCGCCAGGTTGGTAGGGACCAGTCGTGCGGCCTGTTGTCGACCAAGGTTGCGGGTTAACCCTTTTCTTGTTTGGTTTGTTTCCTTTTGGTTGTTGTTCTCTGGTGTGTGGGAAACCCTGATCTTTGGGACCGGGGATTGGTTTGCTTTTTGGGAACCTTTCTTTTGTGGCTTGTTTACCCCAACTTACCCATTGCCTGGGCACAGGCTCGTGCCCGAATCACAGGTTATCAGCCGTAGGACTTTCCTACGCGCTTGAGATCATCAACTACAAGCTCTATGTCGACCCCACGATCTCGCAGGAGCGTCGTGGATGAGGAGGCCATCCTAGGTGGCCTCCGCTCAGGTGAGGACCTGCCGGACTATGACTACGAGGATTTTGAAGCAGGTTCGACAGGTCAGGACCGCAGGGGTGAAGATCCCGGTAGGGATACACCCAGGGGCCGTGGCAGGTACGCCGACGATGGAGACGATCGTATTTTCCGACAGGCCACTGATGACGAGCGGACACGAAGGGTTTACTCCGGTAGGAGTGGCTCTGAATCAGGTCACAGGCGTGGACATTTTGACTTCACCAGCATGGCGATGGACATGGCCCGCCCACATTCGGATGACCCGGAGGCCATGCCGATTCGACCTCCGAGATCTCTTGTTCCAGGTGAGTCGCAGGTCTCGGATGAGTTTGAGAGTAGGCCGCAGGGACCAGGAACTATGGTTCTGGTTCCGGGAGGTATCCCGGGCCGATCCACTGGTTCTCAGAATCCAGGTCAGTTTGATGAGCACGAGGAGCGGAAATTCACGGACTTCGGATACGATGATCTGTTGAGATCAACCGCAGGTTGGGGCAGTAGCTCAAAGCAGGGGTCTGATGCCGGTAGGCCCGACCCTAATACTGCCAAATCTGAGTCTTATGATGGCGAAGATTACAATTTTGCGGATGAGGAGGAGAGCCATTCGCGCCGAGATGCAGGCAGCCGTGAGACTGCAAGGACTAATCCCGCCGCTGCCAAGTTTGAGGTCGATGATGATGACGAGTATGCCGCGTTTGCGGATCGCCGTGATGAGGAGGAGGACCAACCACGACGAAATGCTAGGATCCGTGATGCTGCGAGGCCCAGGAGCCTCTCTCGTGGAGCCGTCAGGGACCTTCGTGTTGACAGGGACGCCAGAAGCGAGAGAGAGAGCCAGGGAAAGTCGGGAAGTTCTTCGGGGATTGGAGGCCATTCATGACCGCGAGGGACCGGTAGGTCCCCCGGCTATTGGTGATTCCCCGAATGTTCCCCCCTTTCCCAACATCACATTTGGAGGCCCGTTGAGTCAGAGAGACGTGAGGTCGAACCGGGTTACTGGTTCACCGAGGATCACTGAGCGGGCTGCCGATGTTGTTAGGACAGGTGCCAGAGATGGTCGGCTTGCCGATGCACTCGGGATTGAAGATCGTCCGTCGATCGCTAGCCCGTTAGGGCGAGATACCAGTGATCTTGAAACTCTGAGGTCAAGCAACGAGTTCACACCTCAATGGGGTTCGACTGCCAGGGAACGTAGTGTTTCTGCAAAGAGACCGCCACCTCTCGCCGCTGAGACCGATAGATCAAAGGCGAGGAGGGCTAGCCCCTCACCAATGGATTCAACTCCGCAGGATGAGGAGATGCCCGATCCCGCTGATGTTCACATCCACTCCACCCCCGAGTCACGTGCATCCAACATTGATCCTCGATCTGGCGATAGCCGGAGAAGGGGATCTACCCCGAGTAGACCATCCAGGATTGATGATTCCGTGGATGACCCCGGAAGACATCCGGGGCTAGTGGGGCTCCTGAGAGGATCGAGATATCGACTCCTCCCGCCCTCAGATCCCAGTCTTCCGGCGAATCAGCTGACGCTAGGGCGAAGGAGGTGTTCGATTTGCACATCCAGGAGATGCTCGAGAGAGGTGAGGTTTCCGGCTCAGTCGCGAAGGCGTTCCACATCTTTGCTGACCAAATCAGGGTACTGAACGGTCAGGTGAGTTCCATGCGAAGGGAATGGAGCGACGAGAGTCATCGGACAAAGGACAAGGTCGATCGCCTGGCAGCTGAGGTTGCGACCCAATCTGATGCCGGGAGGATGCGAATGATAGTTCAACGGTTCGCAAGGGAAGTTATTCCCGATAGCAAGGCCATTATGAGGCAAGCCATCGATGAGCAAGCCGAGGTCGTGGAGCAGAGGATTAACCTATTGTCCCACGAGGTCCATGAATCTGTCAGGGACAATGAGGCTCGGCTTCGCCTGATGATTCAGGAAAATAGTGAGGCTGCCCGCAGAAGCCATGCTGCTTCTGAGGACGAGACCCTTAAGGATTTGGACAAGCTTGAGAAACGGATGTTCTCGGTAGAGAAAACCGTTGGGATGCGGACGCCGGCAGGTGTATGGAACCCGAATCCTGTCGCGAATCTGTCCGATAGGGCCAGCAGCAGTGTGGTTGACGCGAATTTCAGGGAGTTAAACCTGAAGATTGAGGAAGCTTTTTTTTTTGAACACGAGAAGTTTGCTAAGTGGGCCTCTGAATCTATTGAAGGGGTCAAAGAAGAGCACACTCGTCTTGTTAATCGAGTGTCTAGACTGCAGAGTGGAAGGGGTTCTCAGGAGGTCGATAGACCATCGGGGCATGATTCCCCGCAGGACTGGCATGAGGCTGTTGACGAGATCAATCGGAAGATGCGTGATCTGGCTCGAGGAATTCAACGTCAACGTCGGGATCATGACGACATCATTTCGAGGTTTGAAACCGTGAAGTCACATGTTGAACAGTATGAAGCGAGATCGGCAATTGTGAATCGGGTCGTTGATGGCATCCAAGGGCAGATCCGTAATCTTCCTGCCAGCAGTGACCAAGTGCAGCCTGCCGTTAGGCGAGAGCTCGGCACATTCCGGAGTACACTTGAAGGTGTTATGCGGAGAGTCAGCGCTATCGATGGTAACGTGCGTAACCTTAGCGCCGCGAACAACAGAATCATGTCCCAGCTCTTTGAAATGGAGGGTCAATTTGACGAGGCTGCTGGCATGCTTCAGGGTGTCCAGCAGATTAATGAAGCTCCTCCACAACCCAGAGAAAGACGGAATGTTGGTTACCATGCGTTTGCGGGGCAAGGACATAGGATCAGGTCACCGACGCCTACACCAGGGGAGGGTGACGGCCGGGGTACTGGCCTGCCGGTAAGACCAGGCGAAGGCGGTATTTTGCCTGATCATGTTTTGCCGAATGTGCCCGATAGGGTCGATCCTTCTCGCGCAGACAGGCATCCCATCTATCCCGTTAGGGAGAGGTCCGACAGCAGGAGCAGGAGGGTTCGGGGGTTGCCTGACAGGTCGCATTCGCCACCGGAGCGTGCAAGAGGTGGTCCCCGCGCGCGCGCAAGGGGGGACGTTTCTATTTCCCCCAATAGGGATGCGGGTAGGAATAGGAGCCCGAGGCCTGCTGCCGTCCCCGATAGGGGATCTGAGGCCCGGAGTCGACAACCGAGGGGGGAGAGGCCGATCCGCGATTGCGGGAGCGTCTCTCCGAATTTTGATAGGCCAATCCGCGATAGCGGAAACGTCTCTCCGAACCCAGGTCGTCATTCAGGAGGTGGTGGGGATAATAGGGCCCATGCCGACATCCAGAGTCCTGGTGATGAGTGGAGGACTCCTGGGAGCAGAATCAGCGTCGACAACCAGAGTCCCGGCGATAGGCGAGGGACTGCTGGAGCTCCTTCGGATCGTGGACAGGCCTCAGCGCCGGCTGCAAGAGGGGCTCCCGGCAGTGATGGCCCAGACGCGCCGAAGATTTGTGCCCTTGATGATCCCAACGACCGTAGGCACCCGAATGCTGAATTCTCGTGTGTGACATGCAGTCGTGAGTTCTGCGGGCTTTGCCGTGGTGACGATGGGGACTGTTGCAATTGTCATTTCTTGAAGATGAAATGCTGGGCATGCCGCAAGAATGCTCAGGAGGTCTCCATGTATCTCTGCACGGATTGTGGGACTCACGTCTGTGAGAATCACAGTTACTTCGGAAATGACGGCCTTGAGCGATGTGCACGCTGCAATATTCGGCATGAACGCGCTCAAGCTGGACCGCCCCCTCCTCCTCCTCCCGGGGGAGGTGGTGGGCAAGGCGGACCACCTGGTCAAGGTGGAAGCGGAAGTGGTGGGCCTGGACATGCCCCAGCTCCACCGCCAGGTCCTGGACATTATGGTGGAGGCCAAGATCCCGCTGGGCCTTCTGGAGGCCCGAGTGGAGGGGCTCCTACCGGGGGTTACCCTGGTGGAGCGCCTGGGTTCCACGGTAGTGCTGCGGATGCCCATGGAATTGGGAACAATCAGTGTGGTTCCAGCTTCTATGGCCCTGCCTACGGAGGTGGAGTTAGTCACCAAGGGGTTGGCGCTGGCGTTAGTCAGTCTAGCAATGCCACAGGTTACCCCTCAAGTGTTGCGAGCGGTGGTAACCTTGGGCCGGGTCTTAGCCTCGGCTATAGTGTGAGTGGTGCCGGTAGGCAGGGAGATGGTGGTCTTCTCCCTGAGGCCTTGAGGGGAGATGATGGACGGGACAGGTGCACAAAGTGCAGCAGAATCCCTGAGCCTGGTTTCCCTCTTGTTCCTTGCGTTGGTTGCGGAATGAGGGCGTGTGAAGTTTGCTGCCCTATGCCTGCGAGACTGTGTGAAAGTTGCAGGATTACCTCATGTACCCCGATAGGGGCTCTCATTTCCACCGTTGTCGATAAGGACCGGTTCCATCACAAGTGCAACACAATCGTGCTGCCTGCCGAGCCGACAGCTGATAAGCTGCGGGAGTGGCTTTCAGAGATCAAGGAGAGGGTCAGGAATGCTTTCAGCTTTGACTCTGACTACGCGTTAGCGTGGATATCAGAGACTGAGAGGCTTGACTATGATGCTCTTGGCGGACCCTGCAAGTACCCGATTTTGGACTCAAACTTCACGAGCGCTATCAGGGAGTGTATCAAGACCAGGGCTGTTAGGGACAAGATGAATCGCCTGACCGAAGCCGCTCAGAATATGAGTCCCCCGCAGGGTATCAAGGGGAGACAGATCTTGAAGCTTCTGCTGAACCACCTGCAGACTGGAGTCGAAGACGACCAGACCTTCAAGATCGCTGAGTTGACCAGTCTTAAGTGCCGGCAGACAGGTCACTCCGATGATGAGGCAAGGCTCCGGAGTTATCTGAGCACCTGGGACAATCTCATTTCTGGGATTAGGAAGAAGATAGATGATGGGGTACTATTGGCTGTGTTCATTGAGAACGTTCGTCATCTGCGCTGTATGCGGCCTGACATTGAAAGGTGGGATCGCGATATGACCGTTAGGTCGTTCGCGTGGCTTTATAAGGCTTGTCAGGACTGTGTTGAACGGTGGCAGAAGCGTCAGAACACGCTCCAGATGTACCAGACCTTTCACGAACAAAGGTCACGATCAGGCTCTCAATCCCGGGAGAGGGATCGGCATCCTGGTGCCCCTGGTGTTGTGCGGAGATACGATCCACTTGCCAGGAAGAGTGATCCTAGTCCTTCAAGGTCCGTTAGGTCCGGAAGGGATGGGAAACCCGACGGAAAGCCAAGATCATCTTCGCCCGGAAGCAGTCAAAGGGACAGGGCTTCACCAGGAAGAGGCAGTCAGAGGGACAAGCGCACGCCATCTCCCAAGTCGCCGAGAAGACAGTCCCCTGCTGGGCCTGCTGATCGGGCGTGCTGGGAGTATACGAAGACTGGGAAGTGTCAATATGGCCGGGAATGCAGGTTTGAGCACGACAAGAGCCCAAGGAACCCCGCTGCGCCCTCTACGCCGAGGACTGGAGATAGGCCCGTTAGGGACAAGCCTATATTCTTCGGATACTGCTACGACTGGATGTATGGCAAGTGCACAGCTCAGCCGTGCAAGTACCTGCATCAGAAGCCACCACCAGGTACGAAGCCCATCACGCCTCGTTCTACTGCTGGTCCGGTTGTTGAGGATGAAGAGGGGGATACCCCTAGATCGCCTACGCCCAGTCCTCCCGATAGGGAGGCGAGGCGTCTCGACAGCCCCGCTCAAGGATTGACGGATTTTTAGGCGGGGCGGGCCGTTACCCTGAGGCCAACCGTGTTGTTGTGGCGTGTCCAGCTATGTGGGCTGTTGCCCCAGCTACCGGTGGGTCTGCACCGGGTTGCCTTCCTCCTTGCGTTAGCAGTTGGGAGAAAAGCGAGCGAGGCGCATTGTTCTTCTCCGGCACTACCGGTGGAGGTCCTAAATGGGACCAAGTCATTTGGAGACGGACAGTTGACGCAAATGGGACCGTGATCGAGGATATCGGGGTGAACTTTTGTGATCGCCGAGCAACCTTGTTCAGGAGACTCCCAAGACGAAGTGATACCAAGACGACTTTTTGGTACTGTGATGATGCGGAGGTTGCACTGTCCTGGAGGAAGAAATACTTCCCGAAGGGTCCCGGTAGGGAACCTCTCAGGGTCAAGATTCCCGATCTTCCTGATGTGTTTGTTGTCTCGATTGAGAATGACAATACGGGTAGGGTCGTGAATCGCTGCCGTGAGGCTGGATACAGCCATCCAAATGCGATCGCGCAAGAGAATTGCTAGGGAGGTTCAAAGTGCTCTGATAAGAGCAGCGGCTGTTCACGCCCAAGTGCTCTTGGACAATGACGAGGACATCGATACCAACCCTGGTGATGTGCGGGGACATCGCGTTGTACGAAAGCCAAAGTACACTCAGAAGGTCGCTGCACCTGTTGGATACGGTGGGGTGAGGTGGCTGGTAGATACTGGTTGCCCAATGGATCTGGTCGGTCTCGATGATTTGAAAGGACCCGATAGCCTGATTGCCAAAGGCGGACACACTCATGCGCTGCACACTGCCAACGGGGCGACTCGCACCGCTGGTCGTGTTGACGCCGATGCTGGCAACCTGGACGAGGTGATTGAGGCACACGTCCTTGAGTCCACTCCATCCATCATATCCGTTGGAAAGCGGTGTATGGATATGGGATATTCGTTTGAATGGGCTGCAGGTTGCAAACCTACTCTCACGTGTCCTTCGGGCCGAACGGTGACATTGGATGTCGTCAACAACGTGCCATATCTTCCTTATGGTGACACTCAGTTCGTTTCTCCCACTCTTGATGATGCTGAGCCAATCCCTGCTATGCCTGCCCCCGAAGCGGCGTATCGAGGGCCTGAAACCAGCGAAATTCCGCTGTGCAGATCTGAGCTTGCGGCCAAGAGTGGGCTACAGGACACCTGGCGCACTGAGCGGTCGGGCCATGTTGTGAAGGAGCACCGGCTTCCGCGCAAAGCAAAGTTTGTGCCGATAGGCGATGAGTGCCCCGTTGGGGTTGATCGATTGGATAACTACAGGAAAACTGTCGTTCATCGAAATGGGGTTACCCATGAGGTGCTGGTTGATAGTCTATGGGAGTTATCCGAAAGGGATCAGCATGCGATAGCATCTGATGTCCCTTGGACGGGTGAAACGTGGTTTCGGGTCAAGTGCGAGACCGTTGCTCTTCCCGGAGAGGCGGAACAGGGGGGTGAGGGCGATAGCCACTCACCACCTTTTCCTGGCCCGGGGGAAGGGGATGATGGTGACATTGTCGAGATAAACTTTCTCTCCGGACTCCGCACAGAGGCTGAATGGCGGGCTGATGCTAAGACGCTTCGCCATATGCTTACCCATCTCCCGAAGAACCCCTATTGCCCGCACTGCCAGCGTGCGAAAAGGGAGAATGTCAAGCTTCGCCGCAAAGGTGGTGCTGCTGCGCATGACGTGGTAAGTTTCGGGGACCTAACCACTGCTGACACGATGGTGTTGCGCGGATTGAAGGATCGAGGCTTTCATGGCGAGGCGGACGCGATAGTGTTCTATGACCTCGCTACTGATTACCTCGAAGTCCTTCCTGTGCAATCCAGATCCCGTAGCAATACGCTGGAGGCATTTCGCAGGTTTGCAGGGGGGCATACTCTGAAGTTAGTGTACAGCGACCAGGCCCCAGAGCTGAAGAATGCTGTCACTACGCTTGGAGCATTGCACCGGCTTTCTACACCGGGCATGCCCAATACCAATGGCCTGATCGAGAACAAGGTTAAGCTCGTTCTTCACGGGGCACGTGTGCTCCTGCGTCAAGCTGGATTTGAACCTCGATGGTGGCCATTTGCCGTTAGGCATTTTTCCATGGCAAGGAACATCGAAATTCGCGGTGAGGGATCACCGTGGATGCGACGCCACGGTAACGGGAACTTCAGCGGAGTCATTCTGCCGTTTGGTTGTCTGGTCGACTTCTACCCCATTGCTCCCAAGATTCGCTGGGATAGAAAGGGGGGGGTTCAAAACGCCCAAAACGACTCCAAACATGCTGGGAAGATCGACTCAGAGGACGTTGACGAAGGAGGAGACCACTGGATCGCAAATGAAGACGAGAAGGTTCTCACTCGCGTCCACGTTGAAGCGCGAACCGAGCTCTTTATCCCGATAGGGACGAGCTGTCCAGTCAAGATCAAAGACCTTGGCAGGAGGCGGAGCACAGTCCTCAACTATCTGGACGGATCGACCGAATTTGTTGTTGACAAAAACTGGCTCCAGGCCGAGAACGACCGTGGAGGTAACCATGAATGGACTGGAGAAACTCATTTCGACTGTGATTTTGATCAGATCGATGAGGACGAGGCCGAGATCTATGAGAACGAGGAGTATGAACTCGAGTGCAACGACGAGCCGGATTTTGTTCCCATTGATGAGGTAGAGGTTGAAGAGACAAGCGTCACTACTGCCCTGCCCGCCGAGAAGAAAGAGCGGGACGTCATCAAGATAGAGGAAGATCCGAAGTTCGCCCCATCTTCCAAGCCAGGCCTATTTCTGGGCTATCGGTTAGAACCAGGGGGGCTGTGGAAGGGCGACTATCTCGTTGCTGATCTCGAGCACATCCAGAGGGGTCTCAGGAAACCAAGTATACACCAGGTCAAACGTATCTGGAAGAACCCTGAGGAGCCCTACGTGTTCCCGATGTTGGCATCCTATGACGCTAGGACTCGGACCATTCGGGAGGCGTTAGCTGACCGAAGAGCCGACTTTAAGCCGAGTAAGAGGATCAGGGATGAGTTCGACTTTGATGAAGGTCGATTTGATGATCCTGATGATGATGACGATGACCAACAGGACGAGGGGGGCGGTAGCTCTTCCAAGTCTGATGGGACCATTCAGAGCAAGGCTGTCCAAGGGAGTGGTGACGCGTGCGTCTCAGATTACTGGGAACGGCACGACGAGGACAGCGCCTGGTATCGTATCCACGTTGAGGTGCGGAAGAAGTTCTTCGCGACGACGAACGAGGACCTTCCTCCAGGTGGTCCTTCGCATGAGGAGCTTGACACCGTTAGGGTCACGCACATGCGGGGGCTTGATGCCGTTGGGAATTGGGTGAGAGATGATCGTCATCACGATGCTCCCAATCATCGGCACTTCACGCGTGGATTTTGGACTGGTGTGACCATCCTCTTTGATAAGGGATGTGCTCCCCACGGTAGGTTTAAGCCAAAGGAAGAAGGAGCCAAACCTGCCGGAGGTCCGAAGAAGGGTCATAAGCTGCACGGAGACAGGATCGACTATGGCCAGTCCGCCGATAGGCGTGAGCGGCCATACGCAGGCACCGGAAAACCCAATTCAATCGATGCGGATAGTTGGAGACAGATGTCCACCCGGTCTCGGGAGATATATGTTCAAACCGAACGGGAGTTATCCCTAAGGGAAGAAAGACGCCGCGAACATCCTGAGAGGGACCCGGCTGCTCCAGCGCCTGGCCGCAAGCTCCTCATCGAGTTTGCGTGTGAACCTGACTCGCGCTGTCCGCAGTGATGATGGAGTGTGGAGGCGATGCAATTCGCGTTCACGTTGGCTCATTTGACATCACCAAAGCCAAAGACGTTAGTCGGCTTATTGGGATCATCGAGGATAATCCTGGGTGTGACCTGTGGGCGTCAATTCCGTGCGGACCGTGGAGTACATGGCAGTATGTCAACCTTTCATCCACGGTGCTGAGTTTGCATCACACCTGAATGATCTTAGAAGGAATTCTCAGGTAATGTTTGCGGCGTTCCTGCGGGCCTCCCGAGCCGTTAGGCGAGGAGGGGGCAGGGTTGCATTTGAGTGGCCTAGACACTGTCTTGGATGGAAGCAACCGTTCATGCAGAGGTTTCTTGCTGATCCTGATGTCGAGACCGTTGATTTCGACGGCTGTGATTTCGGGATGCAGGACAAGGACGGTGTGCCAATCAGGAAACAGTGGAAGGTTGCGACGACCTCCAAGGAGCTCATCGATGAGCTGTCAGGTCGGAAATGCAAGCACGAGAAGGGATACCTTCATGCACGCATTGAGGGGTCAGTCACCCCAACGACTGCTCTCTATCCGAGTGAAATGTGCGAGGCAATCGTTGGAGCGTGGTACCCGAACGGCACTTTCAAGAAGGTCGCAAATGCAATGCCGGTCGAGGTTGACCCGGTTGAACAGCGATGGAAGAAGAAGCCGAATACCTTGTACGTCAGTCTTGACAGTGAGGCTGCCAAGATCCCGACGCGGGCTACTTCGGGAAGTGCGGGTTTGGATACCTATGCCTCTGAGGGAGCATGTATTCCCGCAGGGGGGTCAGGCTTGGTCAACACCGGAATCTCGATAGAGATGCCCGCTGGGGTATATGCTAGGATAGCTCCCAGGTCAGGACTAGCCGTGAAGAACAGGATCGCTGTAGGCGGTGGGGTCATTGATCCCGACTACGACGGAGAGATCAAGGTCATCCTCTTTAATCATGGGGATGAGGACTTCGTCGTAAACCCTGGGGACCGCATTGCACAGATCGTACTGGAGCGTGTTATGCTCATCGACGCGTCGATCGTCCTAGGAAAGCCAAGCGGGGAACCGATAGGGGATCCGCGGGTTTCGGAAGCACTGGTATAGCTGCTGCTGCCCCTACGATTGGATCTGATGGAAAGACCTTTGAGTTCTCTATGCCCAGGGGGGAGATATCCCTTTCTCATCGGCCAAAGAGCTCAGGTGTCTTTCCTCCCTTGTATGCTTGTGTCGCTAGGCCAGTGAACAAGAAGGAACAAGCTGGGAATGCCAAGGCTAAGGCCGCTCTTCAGAAGGAATGGGACAAGTTAACGTCGCAGGGATGTTGGGACTTGTCAACTGTCCAAGAGTGGCATGATGTTGCGGCCAAGGCACGTAAGGAAGGGGAGAAGATCCATGTTGGTAGAATTTTCGACATTTGTGTCGAGAAGAATCACGAGCTGCCGGAGGACGATCCAAATCGCAAATATAAAGGGCGAGTCGTGTTCGAGGGATGTTTCGTCCGTGATGAGATCGGGCATTGGGCCCTGTTCTCCGAGAACACCTCCTGCCCCGCTACTATGGCGGCGGGTAAGATGGGTGATGCTCACGGGTTACTTCCAGGGAATCTTCTGGAAGTGAGTGATGGGGAGTCCGCGTACACTCAGGCCCGCTTAAAGGGAAAGAAGACTTGGGTGAGGATTCCTCGCGACCAATGGCCACCTGAGTGGTTCGACGGCAGCGGAAATCCCAGGTATAAGGATCCAGTCGTTGTCCTCGTGCTCGCACTATATGGGCATCCAGACGCTGGCACCTTTTGGGAGCAGCACTGTGAGGCAATGCTGAAGAAGGTCGGTTACGTCAAGGTGAAGGAGTGGGCCAGCGTGTTTAGGCATGAGGAGCTCGACCTCTTCCTTGTCGTGTACGTGGATGACTTCAAGATGAGTGGGCCGGCGAAGAACATCGCAGAAGGATGGGCGCTGATCTCGAAGGTCATCAAGATGGAGGAACCAAGGCAGCTCAAGAGATATCTTGGCTGCGAGCACGAATTCACGCAACAGGTGGTCAAGGGTCACTTTGACCCGAGACTAGCGTGGACGGTCGGCAATCCTCCTGATAAGGAGCAACCCGACTTGAGGTTTGGTCCAGAGGGGTTACTCTCTAAGGACATCCCCAAGCCGGAAACCACGATAAGGTTCATCAAGTACAGCGAGAGCAGCTTCATGCAGGCGTGTGTCGATAGATACATTGAGCTGTGTCAGGGAAAGTACCCGAAGAAGCTGCAGAAGGTTGAAACTCCGTTCCTGGACGAGAGCAAGCCGGAGTTTGACGAGAATTCCGTCAATCCTGAATTTGACAAACTCTTCAACCAGGCGATGGACATGGAGACCGTCAATGCGCAGCCAGGATGCCTCGGAAATGACGCGGCGGCGGTGCTGATGAAGGTTCTCTACGGAGCTCGGATGGGCAGATATGACCTGATTCGTCCCGTGCAGGCGTTAGCCAGCCGGGTCACGAAGTGGAATCATCTATGTGACCGCAAGCTCCACAGGTTAATCTCATATGTGAACTCTACGCTCGATCTTCATTTGTACGGTTGGGTGGGCGATAGCCCAGAGTTCATTGAGTTGGTTGCTTACTGTGATGCGGATCTGGCTGGGGATCGTACTGATTCCAAGAGCACATCGGGAGTGCTCATTTGCCTTGTGGGTCCTAGGACCTACATGCCCATCACTGGAGTAAGCAAGAAACAGACTTCCGTTTCGAAGTCGACTCCCGAAGCAGAGATTGTTGCTCTCGACCATGGAGTGTCCAAGGAGGGAATGGCATTAGCTACCCTCTGGCAGCACGCTATTGGGAAGGGAAAGGAGACCCAGCCGTTTATTATCAACGTGCTGGAGGATAACGAATCGGCGTGCCGGATCGTTATAACTGGGAATAATCCCAACATGCGCTATATGTCGAGGACGCAGCGCATTGACATCTCGTGGCTCAACGAACGTTTTAATGCTGGAATTTTTCGGTTCGTTGCGTGCCCGTCTCACTACCAAGGCGCAGACATTTTCACTAAGGCCTGCATTGACAAGGTCGTGTGGAATAGAAATCTGCACACCCTTGGTATGTTTCTGCCGGGATACCTGCAGGAATATTTGGCCCAACCCACCCAACCCTGTCTTAAGCCCCCTGCCGCTCCTGGACTGCCCCCGCTTAGGGGGGTACGCATGGAATCAGGTGCAAAATCCGGTTTCAATCGGCTCATTGAGAGGTTACTCTCTGAGTACGAGGGAATCGTGATTGACGAGGAAAAAGGAGGGAAAAGATGCGAGAAAACTATTATTGCGGACCAGGCGATAGCCGGAGTTCTTGCGTATAGTGATCTTTGCAGGGTTGTCACGCTTCAAGTTGCTCCTGGTTACAGGAATCACATCATACGGTCTGGTAGGATTGAAGGCGATAGCCTTTGTTATGTTGTGCTTGTTCTTAATGATCTTGCACCCGATAGGGTTGATTCCAGGACTGGGAAGTGGGGACAGACCAGAAAGCTTAGGGATAGGACCGAGGCTGCCGTTAGGCAAAGGTTCAACTTGGCTTGTGATGCTCGGACCAGTGGATGCGTTCCGATCATTCTCTATCGACCTAAATGCAATATCTTGAAGGAAGGTGAGGTTGAAGGAATCGCCACCACGCATGGGTTTGATTGCAGGTCTGTTTGCGCTTGCCAATGTGGTCTCAAGAGGCATGGGATCGTGTTTAGGTGCTTTTCTTCTAAGTCTTTCAATTCGTTTTGGAGTACTTGCAAGATGCGAGGAGGGGATACTCTCTCTCAGCACGACCGATTGCTTGCTGTTGGGAAGTGGTTGAACAACTTCGTTGCCGCGTAGCATTTGCTTGATCAAGCTGGCTCACACTGCGGGCAACCGCACCACATTCACAGGCGACTCAGTGCGTTTACTGACCAGTACTGAAGCATGAGGCAGATATGCCTATCGCTAAGGTTCTCTTCTACTTCGTGATGAACGGATTCAGTCAGTTATTCATCTTCTAGGTTCTTGTTCTAGGGAGAGGGTCTCTGGCCGGTAGGCTGAGCCTTCTGAAGGACAGGGGAATTCTGGCCGGTAGGCTGGGTTCCCGGTTCCTCCGTGGTTCCGTGGCCGGTGGCCCGAACCTGCTGACGCATGGCGGCAGCTGGCGGAATGGGCCTGGGGCGCTGCATGGCGACGCCTCCGCGGCCGTCCTGGGACCTGGAGATGGGTTTGGGTATGGAGAAGCCTAAGGCTGTGGCCAGTTGTTTGCTTGCGGGGTACCGCGAGTGGACGATTAAAGGGTTTAGGGGACAGGATCCGAAGTTCACCACGATTGATCCAGATATGGAGAAGGCTGATCAGCTGATTGAGGATGACAGTGCTGCGAGGTTCGACGAACTGGTTGGCAGGGTGTCCCACATCAGCAAGGACAAGCTCGACAAGTCGCACATGCCGGTGACGGACCATGAAAAGCTGCTCCGGTACCGGGCGATCAGGACTGCTGCGATAGTGGCTGAGATGAAGCGCCGGGGAGTGGAGGTCACGGAGTTGAACGCCGTGCACTTGGCGGCCATTCTCTGCGCTGCGGTTCCGACGGACCCTGCTTTCTTGCTTCCTTACCATCTCGTGTTCGCGATTGAGGAGGGCATTGAAAGTGGCAAGAGTGCGCTACCCATGGATAGCAGTACGGAGCCGGCAGCTGAACCATGCGGAGGAATGTGGGCTGCAGACCCGAAAGCCTGGCCGGAGTGGAAGACAGTTCACCCGCAGACTGCCTTGGTAAAGGCGGTCGCTGATCAGGCAGAGGTGGCATTCGGAGACCACCCTCTGTATAGTGGAGATGATTTCGGCGATGCGGAGCACCATTTCAACGCTATCCGTGCTTGGATGAGCGAGAGGCCAAACGCACTGTTCACGCCTCCGGAGTTGGTCGTGGACGCGATGATGCTGACGGAGGGGAGAAACAGGGAGGAGATCGTTAGATGTTCCTCGGGACGGAGGCTTTCGTCGGTCCCGTCGGTCAGGAAGTTTGCGTCGGCTGATAAGCCAGGAATGCGGGGTTACCTGCACGCGATGGGACAGATGTCAGGTGTGGTCACGTCCTTGCATGATGCCTTTGACTGGGACCGTAGACAGGTGTTGAGGATCTCGCCCAAGAACCCGGCGAGTACCACCGATGTGGAAATTGGTCCCGACGATGGATGGGCATTCTTCGATTTGGCCATGAATTTCAGGGGCCAGACGGACACTGAGAAGGTCCTCATCCATGGAACTTCGCAATCCTCATTGTGGAGCATCCTGGGTGGTATGCAGGTTACTGCGTCCACCGCGAGTGATGAATGGGTAGGGGTGTGGACATCTTTGAAGGCGGTCGAGGCCCTGGGATACAGCACCCTGTCGCACTATGGTCAGAACACGTGGGCGAGGGTCGCGATTTGCATCGCGCAACCGGACGAGTCCGAGAATCTGTTCAGCGACAATCCCCACCTGAAGGGCGTCAAGCGAGGAGCCCAACGAGTGTTCCCGAACGCGAGGTTGGGGATCTGTGGGATCTGCATCAAGCTTGAGAAGCCTGCGGCGGACTCACAATATGTGGAGCTGTGCAACTCAGGGGGCGATAGCACCCTGCAGTACTACAACCCATTCGTCGAATGGAATCCGCATGCTCCATCGGTAGTGTGGGCTATGCACAAGTTCTTCCCAGAGAACTACATGGGGCCGATAGGTCTTTCCGTCGAAGAGGAGAACATGCGTGCTGCTCCAGGGACCCCTCAGGCGGCCGAAGCGGAAGGTGGGGCACTATTCGCCAGAATCGTGCCGAAGTCGAACATGTTTGAGGCCATCCGGGGTGAAACGTTTGAGCTCACACTAACGAAGGGATACCTTACCGAGATCAAGGACGAGGCAAAGGCCGTTGGTCGGGGTGCTCTCTTCCCGCAGGAGCTTGAGTGTTTCGAGCAAGCTAGGAAGGTGATGCGCCTGGTCAGGAGTGGGAAGGTTGTTCCGCCAGCTATGGAGCTGCCGAAGGGAGGATACTCCCGTGTGGCAGTTGATCCAATCCAAATGGAAAGGCTGTGGGACACATGGGCAATCGCCGTGTTAGCGGATGTGATGCTGTCCATCTACCCATCCATTGTTCTGCACGAGATGAGTCGCTACCAAGACAAGATGGTAATCTTGCTTCGGTGTTTAGCGGCTAGTGGGACAGGTGCTGCGGTGAGGATCGCTGCGGCCATGGCGGCCGGGTACGGTCCTCCGGCGTTCAAAGAGGAGTCCGCGGCCCCGGATGCGACTGTGTTCTATCTGCTGGATCAGACGTTCAACACTGCATCCACGAAGAACAAGAAAGGGATGGACCCAGCAACGTTGGCGGATGACATCCTCAAGTGCAGGACAAAGAATGACCGGCTGAGGGGTTCCCCAGATAGCCGGCCGTTCAAGAACTGTGAGGTGCACTACGTGACCAGCACTCGTGATAACGAGGAGACATCCCTTCGGATGATGATCGACAAGGCGTACGAGCTGATGGACAAGCGGACGGAAGAATGCCTCCAGAAGTACAACAATGCAGATGCTGCCAAGCATGACCTGTATGTCTTTGGTCTCCGTGGCTCCTACCTGTATAGGTGGGAGAGGAACGCATGGAAGGCCAGAAGTGACGCGGCGACCGTGTGGAGTAAGGACGTGGCGTCGCTGGTCGCGCTCAACAACAAGGTCAAGGTGATGGTTTGTGGTCCGGGGCGATCGTTAGATCGAGAGGGTGACCAAGGGGTTCACATGACTAAGGAGATCCAGCATAAGATGGGCGATCTCCGTGCGAACCTGATCCCAGTGGTTTCAGCAGACGCGGTGTCATGGGGGAGCGAAGTTGACAGCTACGGCAGGAATCGGCCGGTCCAGAGAGCATGGGCCGTGGTGCCGCCCTACCTTGCGGCAGTTCCGGACTTCTTCTCCCTGACCAGGACTACATGGCCTGGTTCTGTCACGTTGCACATCAGGGACAACATCCTCAAGCTTTTGAAGGAGGGTACTTCTTCAAAGATGGGTGATGGCGGATCTATGTCTGAGTCTGAGGATGTCGACATGACAGGTGCCGCTCTGGGAGGACCGCCGGTAGGCGTTGCCTCTGGTGGGCAATCATCTAACGCAGGTCAGCAAGTGGAGGGTCAGATCGCTGCCCCGAAAGCACCTCCTAAGGCGTTAGTCACAAAGGAGATGCTGGCATCGGTGAGACCGAAATCCCCGCCGAACCCACCTCGGAGTCCGAGAGTTTCTTCGCCTCAGGTCCCGGCGACCGAAGTTGGGAATCGATGGTCCTCGAATCTTCGAACGCCTAGAGCGACGATTGAGGAGGAGAACGCGGGTGGCTCCGCCGAGGTCGATGATCTCCTACCCGATAGGGAAGGGGTCGATCTTCCTACGGATACCTTCAACGATGGTGGGGTCCCGACCGAGGCCGAGGTGCTGGAGTTCGCCGGAGACGTTGAGATGGAACCGGAGAAGGAAGCCGAGGCTCCCGCTGTAGGTGAGGAAGAGACCCCCGGTAGGGCAGCTGAGGTGCCTCAGGCCACTACGACTACGACAGAGCCGCCGATGGAATCGCCTGCGGCTAAGCGAGCGGCGTCGCCCGTTAGGGAGGAACGCAGGGTTCGAGAACCTGTTGGTGGTCAGAAGAAGGAGGAGGCGTCGGGTGCAGGTGGCCCGGGTGTGCCCATCTCCTATGCTCCGAAGTACACGGACGACGACGGGGACCTGCGGGATACTGCAGCGGCCCCGAAGGCGGCTTCAACCCAGGAGTCTCGAGGGGGCATACACAATTATGCAAACACGCCGTACCCGGAGCACCCGGGAGAGGCCCCCGAGTTGGAGTCAGCGGAAGTTCGGCATCACCGTGAGCATGGTTCATATCAATCCACGAGGGGCTCACGGACATCAGCAAGACCGGCGGAAAGCAGGTCGAATAGGAGGTTCATCGTTCAGCATGTCCTGGCTAGGGAGGCTGGTGAGCCCTTCATCTATGCTGTGATCAGAAACAAGGCAATCACTCAAGAGCGGGTTACCGCGGGGGAGTGGAGGAAGGCGAACGAGACTAGCCACATTGTGTTCCCGAATCGCGATAGCGAGTGGAATGCGGTATTGGAGAGGGCCGTGCATAACGATTTCATGTACGGGGCGTTGGATGCTTCCCGAGCTGCTGGAAGGATCGATCAGGAGTACATCAATCCTCGAGATCGGAAGTCTACGCCGTGGGGTGATCAGCAATGGAACATGAAGAAGGTGGCGTCCGAGGCTGCCCATATCCCGTTAGGGATGAGGCAGGACATTCAGGCGAAGTACCATCATGGGCGAGCACCTCCGGGGGACTGGGCAGATATGCCCGATCGGGATGATTACATGGTTCGTGGTGTCGTTAGTGACCCGAACCGCAGGGCGTATGATTGTCTTCGAGCGCCGGGGGTGAGGGCTACCTTGCTGAACGCGCAGACGGGCCAATGCATTCCTTTGGACGACCCGACTTGGGTGCCGGAGGTTGCATCATCGCACTTGCTGGTAGGGACGATCTCTGTGATCGCATCGCACGTGGATTCCGCCCTTGGGCGCGCGTGGCGGATGCCCATGTTTCATCCCCAGCTGATGGCGGCGACGGCAATGTTGGAGAAGCTGCAGAAGTACTTCAACGCGCTGAACGAGGCGGTATTGGGCAAGCGGTTGGGGACTGCGCCTTTCAGCATGATTGCCGGCCACCTCGCTCCGGAGCTGCGGACTGTCCCGACGAGGGAGCAGATGCCTGACACGTTGGCACAGTCAGCGGTTGAGGTGCTACTATCTCATGTGTCGGCATTGTCACATTCAGGAACCCCTTCCGATAGGAAGGAGATCCTTGGTAGGGATGGGTGCCCGTTCGGGAAGTCATGGTTCGAAGATGACCCTGAGGGAGCCACTTGGCCTGGACACCACATGGCTGGAGGTGTCGCTGTCCCACTGAAGCCGAAGACGAAGATCGTGTGGGGAAAGCGACCACATGTGGATGACGAGGGCGATGTGGATCCTGGGGCGAGTTCTTCGGGACAACCGAGGACCGAGCCGGCCCCCGATAGGGGCGCCGGGTCAGGAAAGGATGATGATGTGACCCTTCCTGACATTGGGAAGCTGTCCGTGACGGAGAAGAAGAAGGACGACATGGACGTGGATCAGGAAGGCTCCAAGAAGGGCTCCACCGAGACGAAGGAGCCCACGCCTCGGGGTACCGAGGCTGGGAAGGAAGGCCCGAGCAAGGCCTCCAACTACAGAGGGGCTACCGCTGAGGAGTACCGAAAGGCTGCTCGGGAATACGTGTACAGCGGGGAGGGAGATGATCGAAGAATCCTTCCCAAGAATACTCCAATCAACATGGAGAAGTCGTTGCCGGCTGAGGTCGCGCTCCTGATTCCTAGAGCTGTGGCCACGCAAGAGGAGGCTGAGGAAGCCGAGAGGACCGCGATGGAGGCCATCCGCGGGGACTATAGGCTTCCGGACGTGGGTCAGGACGACAGGGAGAATGTCGACCCTTACACCGTGACGGACGAAGACTTGGCTGCGTCGGTAGACGCGTTGACTAGGAGGTTGAGCAATATGCCTGGATGGTCGGGGAATTTGATCGACCCTGTGAAGTCTGCTGAGCTGGTCGCGGCGAGATGGGGCGGTAAGGCGAGTTATGACAAGCCTGAGGCTCCTCTGACTGAGGCTGGGATGAAGAGTGCGTCATTGGAGGATCGTGCCTACGCACTATCGCAGCTGAATCAGATGGTGAACTTCCACAAGAAGCACCTCTGCTCTGGGCGAGGAGCGCCTCTGGTGAGTGCAGCTGCCCCTAGTGGACCCTTTGCTCCTGACCAGCTAGATGATAGCAGGAAGTTCAGGCCTAGTGGGGCGGCGAGCAAGATGACCTACAATCTTGTGATACTGGATGGGAAGGAGGATTATCTTGCCGATAGGCGAGAGATCAATCCAGAGTTAAGGGAAACGGGAGTTATCCCTGATGAGGCCGTCACTTGCCAGATTGTGGTTCCCTCGAAGACGAGGTTGGGTGAATACCTCCCGAACTACGAGGAGACCGTGGGCACTGTTGCAGGACGGGAGGCGGCGAAGGAGTTGATGAGACTGCTCTCGTGCGATTTCGACGGCTTGGTCATCAATTCAAAGAGAGTCTCGGAGTTATTCGAGGAACGTGTGCTGAAGGAGACCGGACGCGAGGCTGGAAACTGGGTGAAAAGTGACCAGGCCATCTGGTTCCTGAAGGAGATTTCGGGTATGGAGAACGCTGAGATGTCTTGGAAGTTCTTCATTCCGACGCTTAAAGCTTTCCCGATAGGGCAAGTGGAGGCGATGCTCATGGTCATGTACGACGGGGATGGCGTTCTCCTCAAGGAGAGCACCAGGTTGGTTGCCGTTAGGCACACGCGGATCGGACGCGACTTGAGTTACAGTGCCGTTAGGCACAGGTATACTCAGGAAGATGCACCTGGCGGATCTCTGATGTACGAGATGCATTGGAATGAACTCCCCATGGTGGGATACGTCATCATGAAGTTCTCGGACTTTCGGAAGGCGGTTCAGCTCCAAAGGGTGAGGCGCAATGGAAAGGCCATGATCGAGATATTGATCACGAGGCCCGATGTGTACGAGACCATTGGGGATGGTAGGCAGGATGAGGGCCTGATCCCACTTGTGGGAGCCATGGCGCCGGATGCTGAGGTATCGCCTTCGTGGTATGTCAGGGACAGGCTGCGGAACTACTCCGGTAGGTACGTGGTGGTAATGGTGGATCTTCGGGTGCACTGGTCCTTGGTTGGACCCGTGTTTTTGACGAGAAGGAAGACTCTTGCCGTTAGGAACGAGATCCACATGGGGGCTTGGAAGGCGGCGTATATGTACGATGATTACACGATAGTGTACCATCGGGCATGGGACTACGGTGACTTCACCCCCGTTAGGGGAGAGCACAAGCGATCACGGGAAGAGATCAGGCTGAATGTGACTGCCACGTTCTGCTTGAGGTGCGCGGAATTGATGCCGAATGGGATGCACTTGTGTCCCGGGTGCGCGCTCCCGGTCTTTTACCCGAACTTTATCCCCAACGCGGAGGAAAAGGACTTCGAAACGTGCCACATCGTGCCGGAGTGGGTGAGGACCATGGGGCAGTTCAAGCCCAGGAGGATTCCCTCCGAAGTGGTCGGAGTCATCAAGAGGAATTTGATTTCCTATTCGATGGCATCCGATCTAAGGATGACGGTGCAGAGCGGCATCAGACTTCCCCCTTATCTTGGTGAAGACAAGGGAGGTGTCGATGCGGCGTGGGATGAGCTGGCGAAGGTGCTCTTCCAATTCTCCTATGTGTCCGGGATTTCGGCCTCGGATGCGTTTGTGGAGAAGTGGGTGGCGAAGCACCTGATCAAGACCAACCAAGTCGATAGATTTGAGTCGGTCACGGAGTATTTCCGAGCCAATCCAAGACACGCTGCGCAGTGGGGTAGGCGTATGACGACTTCCGTTAGGAAGTTCGCTCGTCATGACACGTACTTGTCATTCTATATTCCGATGGCATACGTGATTGGTTCTGCGGCTGGTCATCTGACCCCATTGTACCCGACCCATCGAAAGGACGTGGACATCCTGGAGAGTCATGCGTTGATGTCGCAGCTCAGGGGGTACATGGTATCGGAGACAGGGTATGATGAGAAGAAGAGGTTGAAGGAGGCGATAGCCAAGGTGCAGAAGGCGATCAATGCCGGACAGTCGGAGCCTCCCGCACCATTCCGTGACCCATTCGTCTACGTTAGCGACGAAAGGGTGAGGACGGTTCTTGACGGTCGTCAACCCGAACCATTGAACGTGGACATCGAGGGACTCCAATCAGTGCATCATGCTGCGCCGAGTCCTGGTCCCAAGCAGGAACCGGTCCCCAAGGGCGGAAAAGGAAAAGGGAAGAAGGGGGAAAAGGGCGGTAAGGGCGGTAGCCCTTCCGGCCCGCCACCAAAGTCAGGTGAAGTGCCGGGTAAAGGATCCGGTAAGGGCGGTAGCCCATCCGTCCCAAAGGCGAAGGATGACGCTGGACCTGCTCCGATGGAGGTTGATGCAGCAGCAGCTCAGCCGAAGAAGTCTTGGGCCGAGATGGTGGTTGAAGGGGCCAGGCCGAGTGCCAAGGCTAAAGTGACCCCGGTTCCCAAGGCAGAGCCGAAAGGGAAGGCTGCTTCGGCATCTGAGGCGAGGAGTGCTCCGGCTCCAAAAGCTGTGGCTAAGGAGACGAAGCAGGCCGAACCGAAGGTTGAGGTCAAGAAGGAGAAGACAGGCGGAGGTGACGCTCCCGGCGGTAGCCGCGGGTCGGCCGAAGGGCAGAAGAGAGAAAGGAAGTCCCGTTGGGATCCCGACGAGGCTGCGAAGGAGTCGACAAAGCGGGAGGCATCCACGAGGCCTGGCGATGTCGACAGCAGACCAGGTGCGGCAGCGAGAGAAGCTAGCGGGGATGATCTTCACTCCGCGCTTGGCAGATCTTCGGCAAAGGATGCGGTAGCGCCTTTGACGGCCTCCAAGGCGATGGCAAAGAAGCCTGAAGGCGGGGAGGTCCGGCTGCAGTCTGCTGAGCGGGCTGCGGCGAGCCCGGTGGAGGGGCACTTCCTGGTGCTGCCTGAGAGTTCGGTGGTGGACGCTTTCTTGTCGATCTCCACCAACAGAGTGCTGAACAAGCAGGTCAGGGATTTCATCAGGAATGGTGAGGACGCGTCGGCACTGGAGGCTCTCAACCAGATCGTGACGAACTCTCGATCTGGGAGGAGGCATAGGGAATCGGATGTTTCCCGTACTCCTTCTCGGAGGTCTGTTAGGACCGTGGACACCAGGGATTCCAGAGAGTCGAGGAGGCGCAGATACCGTCCGCGGCGCGAGGATGATCGCGACAGGAGGAGGGACGATGCTCGTGATCGTCGTGATGATGATTCACTCGATCGGGAGCGGGATCGAAGGCGAGATGATCGCAGGAGATCCGAAAGGGATCGTGATAGGGACCGTGCGCGGGGCGGACGTGACCGGAGGAGACGTGACGATAGCCGGTAGGCTGAGTCACGAGGATTGCGGCCGATAGGCTTGCGTCCGTTCTCCAATGGTCGGCGCGGTGCGGAGGTGGTGATGTTCCTCCCGGACCGCTGAGGCGCGGAGGTCATGTCTCTCCCGTACCGCTGCTGAGCTGCTGGACGTGTTCATCCGGAAGCAGTGTGAGTGAGAGGGAAAGCAAACTGATGGGGGGTTACTCCCGGGTTTGCGGAATTCAGGCATTTTTCAGGTACGCATGGTCAAGAGTACCTCTTGCCGTTAGGCGAGGGTACTAATGGACATACGTTATCTTTTATTTCATGGCTTCTGATAAGAATTAAACTTCTTGCATTTCTGATGCAAACAGTTGTGACCTATTGTCGTCATGTGGACTTTTCCACAAGGTATGTTGGACAGCGTTACCCCGATTAATTCGGGGTGGTGGCGGGAATTTAATGCCCGGGATGTCGCGCGACTGCCTTTGTGGGTTTGCTCCACCGCTGACGGCGGTAGTGTCCAGCTGTTTGCGGACGTATGCGAGCAGTTAAATCCTATCAGTAAATGGCACGCTCCACCCGTCATATGACGGGCTCCTCGTGAGGGGGGTGTGATTAGCCATGGTTTATTTCATCACCAGGGATGTCGCGGTAGTGACTGACCTGTGGTGTTTGGCTCAAGTTTTGGGTTCCGTCGCGCCTCGAATGGGCGTCGCCGAACCCCTGCGTCGACCGACGGCATCTCGGGGGAGAAAGAGACCTCGGGCCGCCGCCAGGTTGGTAGGGACCAGTCGTGCGGCCTGTTGTCGACCAAGGTTGCGGGTTAACCCTTTTCTTGTTTGGTTTGTTTCCTTTTGGTTGTTGTTCTCTGGTGTGTGGGAAACCCTGATCTTTGGGACCGGGGATTGGTTTGCTTTTGGGGAACCTTTCTTTTGTGGCTTGTTTACCCCAACTTACCCATTGCCTGGGCACAGGCTCGTGCCCGAATCACACTTTGTTATTGTGCCACTCGTTCTTGAGCGAATCGGCGAAGGTCAGCAACGAGCTCTTCTCCCAGAAGGTGGCAAACAAGCTGTGCACCACCTTGTCCGAGAAAATGAAGGCATCCTGGCAAAGACAAAGTGTTGGAGCTCATAGATGCTCATAGCCCCAAACCTGGGGTTAAGGATTGAGTGCACCCTGGGCAAGGGCGCATGTTGACTTAGGACGAGGGGCTCTTCAGCACCATCGCAGCTTTGACAGCATGGAGTTGAGCCGGTCATCGTGTGACATTGTGCAGCCACAAGTTCGGCGAACTTCATGCAGAAGATGGTGTGTCAGGTTTGTTTCGTTTTCTGGCGGCCAGGAGGTGAAAGAGGTGAACAACCTTACCTCGAAACTGTCTATGCGGATCATGGACTATAACATGCCAAAGCTTCTTGAGAAGGCGGGTCTCGAAACGCAATCCTCGCAGCGGCTGGAGAGGAATTTGATTTCAAACATCTCGACCAGCGACCGATCCTGCCTAGACCAGACTTACCCCGCCCTGTGCAAAGTTTCGACGGCACAGGCGACCCGCAGCTCATGCCGGGAGGGTTTTTACATGCCCTGGTGTCCTTCAAACTGCAGGCCAAGGGCAAAGAAGTGCTGGAAGCATTCCTGGAATTGCCTCGTGCGCTGTCTGACCTGGAGATGCCGGGCAAGTTCAACGAGATTGTCATGCTCGCCGCTTGGACGGAGATCTCGAGCCAGTCTACGATAGTGCTCCGCACGCTTGGGTTGAGAGAATTAGGTGACATTTTGGCCTTGAGATTCTTCTCAAGAGAGTCAATTCCACTTCATCAATGCAAACTGCTGGCCTCAGTTATTTTGGTTCTGGGGGCGCGGGCGTCAGCTAGCTGCTCCCCTCCAGTACTTGCAAAGCCTGTGTGTGTCACCCTCAAAGCCTCAGCGTTGCCACTCAGCAGCCCAGCTGTTCTCAAAGTCAAACGTTGCACTTGGGTGAAGTGTTTATTGGCTGGCTGGCGCACAAAACCCGGGCTTTGTGAATGCAGGGAGCTGTGAAAGGGCGGGAAGCGCTGATGAAGATGTTGCCCGCGCAGCTGGAAGACAAGATGGCAGCAGCTCGGCTCAATTCGTCGAACCTCCGCACGGACGGAAACCCCGTTTTGAGCGAAGGGAAACCGCCGCTGGTTGGCCTCATGCCCACTCATCCTTCTTGAGGGTCACTGAACTCGAGAGATTTGAGCGCGCAGGATGAGGGGCTGCAGGCCAGCGTGGCCATCGACCCGCCGCCGCCAGAAGAGGCCCCGCCAGCAGCTCGGAAGAACCTTGAAACGAGATGGGACCACCAGGAACTCCCAATCTTCCCCAAACCTGGCAGGCCAGGCGTGCCGATGAGACCTAAGCCCCGGCACATAGACCATTAGAAAAAAAAAACACCTAAACCAGCCCCAGACCATTGGCGAAGACCCAATGATAGCTGTGGTCGTGTGAAATGCTTACTTTCCCGTGAGTTCCTTGTTCCGCAAGAGGGTGACATGTTGCCTGGCAGGCCAACGCGCATCCTCAGGTCGCGGTTGAGCCGCCCAGAAACACCGCGATCTTCCGCGTGAAGATGAAGTCAAGGGAAGCAGTGCTCAGGAAGGCAAGCATGGCTAGAGGGTGCAAAAACGAGTTGCTTCCTGGGCATTTAGAAAAGGTACACAAGCTGGTCGGTATGATGAAAAGTGCTCTTTTTGAAGCTTGTTCTTGGTTGGGAAGCAACGTATGTGAACCAGGGGCCCAGGCTTTGATTGTGCAGGGGTCCCACGCAGCTGAGTTGGATGCGGGGCACATTTTCTATCGTAGAGCAGCCATGGGCCATGTCCCCTCAACCCTCCCCAACCACTCCGGAATTAAAGGCACAAATTCCAAGGGCAGCTCTGCGGCACCGTTGGAATAGACAAACACTCAGCGCGCTGGACAGGCACAGTGAGCCAAGTGCCTGTTCTTCCTGGATTGCAGGGTTGTAGCAATGAAAGGGGATGCCCTTCGGCAGGGAGGAAAGGCTCAAGGCAAGGACCCTTCGAACCCTGTTGGACCCAAAGGAATTTGCAGTGTGAGATCAGTTCCGTGGCTGCGCAGCAGCATGTGGAAGCCGCAAACAAGCTCGGCCGTAGATTCAGATTCGTTTGGCCAACTGGACTTTGGGCTGCCCGGACTTCGGCCCGCGGGCAGGTGGAAGGCCTCACCAACCTGGTTGTCAGCAGCGTGCCAGACCGCTTGCCGCGTGCCTAGCTCATGCTCATGAAGACAGAATCCGGCCATGGGAAGGCTGCAAACCGATGCCATCCGCCAACAAAGATAGCGAGCTCACCATAATAAAGACCCCGTTTTTGGGGGGATCCCTTAAATCAGCCAATGGATGTCTAGTAACAACTTGCCGATGCCATGGCTCCAAACTGGGCTGAGGTTTCTCAAGCTGCTGCGCCGCAAGCTCACCGGTCAGCTTGAGGAGACGATGAGGGAGCAGGCGCTCTCAGGGCACGTGGGTAGGCCATAGCAACCCTTTGACTGGGGCAGGGATAACTTCTTTACAGAAAGCAAGGTCAATTAGTCACACAAAGGGGGTTGTCCACAAGAGGCCCTGATCCTCTTTAATGTGACTGCTTTCGTGTCCTCTTTAGTGTCCAGCTGTTTTGGGTGTGACTGAAATTCCAAAATCAAAGCCTGAGCCGTTTGCTTTTTAAGGGTGGCTCATCCCAAGCTCTTCCCAACTCAAAGGCTAAGTGGCTCCCTCAGCAATGAGCTTTTCTGCTGCACAAGGCAGTGAGACGCTTAGCCAGTAGAAAGGTGAAGTACGGTCTGGAGGTAAGCAGAAGCAAGAGCAAGAAAATGGCTAAGGGAACAGCACAGCACAGAATCTCAGCTTAGCCACTCGCAAAACAACCAGCATTAAACTAAGCAATTGGAATCTGAGAATCAGTCTTAGCAATGAAGTTGGAATTGACAATGCTAAAATAAGTACTGGGACTGGGAATCTGAGAGTCGGCCTTGGCTAAACTAAAGTGAGCGCTGGGAATCTGAGAGTCAGCCTTGGCAATGCTAAATTAGAATTGGCAATGCTAAAGTAAATCTGGGAGTCTGAGAGTCAGCCTTAGCTGACTGCTTCCACTGTTTCGGGGGAGCGGGGTGGGCACTAAAGAGGGTCCAACCTTCTGTGTGATCAAGGCGCAAATTGCAAACAGCTACGGTGAGTGATTTCTGTTGCACCGTTCTACCTGCTCAGGTGCCTTGAAAGTCTCCAATTGCGCTTCATTCAGGCCTTTAGGCTGGTCCTGCGCAGGTGGGTGAAGCTGTGGATCTCAACATCGAGACATTGAGCGACAAGGCTGAGAGTTGACAGGCAGCATGAAGACTGCCGTTGCCAACCACGGGTTGGCACCTGACATTTTTCAATGAGCAGTGGGTTCTCCCACTGTTCGTGTGCGACTGGTGTAAACGACATGTGCCTTGCTCAGTCTACAGCAGCACGGCTTGGAGCGTGCAAGCTCTCATGACATGCTTGCAGGATAGCCACACTGACAGTTTCTGGCTGACGATGCGTATCCTGGACATGGACATGGTGTCACTGCTGAGAAAGACGACGCGCGGACAAACATGTAGAAGGGACTGGGTGTATTTTGGACCTTGTAGTGTTGAATTTTCCTTTTGCAGGGAGGGCGGGAAGTCTGTCGATGACTAGCTGGGCCTTGGACCTGCCTGGGTTGCACTTTGGCCCCGTGCAATGTGCTGGGCAACCGGCGTACGGCAGCTGGTGGAGAGGAGGCGGCAGCTCCAAGAAGCTTGGAGGTTTTGCTTCCCTGTGCAAACCTGCCGGGTAGAAGGGGGGAATTGCTACTTCGTTTGCAGGCACGATATGTTTAGTCGAGCTCCCGAAGCTTGTTGCATGTGCGAGTATGCTGGCAGCGAAATCTTCGTGAACAAGTTTCTGCTGGTCAGGCCCTTCCGATTCGGCGGAGGATGTCGTAGGTTTGGGCATCGATTTGCTCTTTGGTCTTTGCAGGAACTCGCGCTGCCTCTCTCGAAACGCACGGCGCAGATGCCCGACGAAGCCGCAGCTGCGCTTCAACGTTCAGGACCGCCCAGCTTCGGCAACGCCGAAGTGAGTCTACCTGTCCACGCCGGATTTGGCCCAGCTTGGCCAGGAACAACGACAATGCTCCCACAAATTCTCCACCACCACCTGCGTTTGCCAGTTGGTAGGGGCCCGCAGAATCTTCAGGGTAATTTTGCCGTGAGACTTCGCCGCGCTACACGCGGTAGCTAGGCGCAGCTGGTAAAGACCGTTTGTATCAGCTTTGGACTGCGCTGCTCCTCGCTAACACCGCGCCGCCTTGAGCGCGTTCAGGAAGCGCTGCAGGTCAACGCGCGCCAAGCTGTCCACCAAACATGTCTACGCCAAGTCTTCAAAGCCGTCCGAAGCCTGCCAAAGCTTTGCTTCTCAGCTGCCGTCATGAAGGAGAGCGACAATGCAATCATCTTCACCGGCTATGTCCTGACTGGAAAAGCCAGAAACTTTCCCTTTAAACAGCTCAAACAAAATCAGCCATGCGTCCTTCTTTTAATTGTCCACGATGAGGACACGTATTCAACATGTGAACAATCCACTGGCAAGATCTTGATCACCAAGGACTATGTTCAGTTGAAGAATGTGTATCACGAAAGGTTGCCTTTGGTGGCTACCTTGTGTACTTCCTTGCGCTAGCAAGGGGGAAGATTCCTTTTTTACTCAGGTGTGTTTTGTCAGGCGCAGGGCGCGGGGGCAGAATTGCCTCGCTCCAAACCTCAGCCATGCAGCTAAAGCGTAAGGACACATCGCTCCAGACCATAGGCCGTCAAGCCTGCGTGACACGCTGCTGACTCGTGGGGGACATGCCCACGACAAGGTCATTGGAGGCGTTTGTTGCCGCTGTTTCTTCTGCGTGTTTTAGCAGAACTGCCTCAGCGCTCCAAACCTTAGACACGCAGCTTCCTCGTAAGGACGCATTGCTCCAAACCCTAGGCCTTCACACCTTTGTAACAGACGGCCGGCCATGTGACGAATTAGCTATATCGTCAGCGGTCGTTTCAGCTAAACTTCGTTGCTGGCAATGCTGGTGATGCCCGGAATCTGCCATAGAAAGCCCCTCATCGCTTGTCATTCTGCTGTTGGGAAAGCTGGCCCTGCTACCACAATTCAAGCTTGGGAAATAGGGGGTCCCAAACGATGCAAGTATAAGTAGAGAGGGCCGACAAGGGCAAATATTGAATTACACAAGGCAATGGTTAAAGGGTGGGGTGCATTCCCTCCAGCGCTTCTTTGTTGGCGTCGCCAGATGTTATAGATCATTGGATGTGGCCATTGTTTCATCTCAGCCTTGTTTCGCGCGGACTCTCCCCCCCCGCCTGCTATTGATCATTCGTGTGGCTCTTGTTCCTTTTCATTCTTGTTTCGTGTGGCTTTACTGGAGGACGCTTCGCCGCTCGCTTGAGAAGAGTCAACCTTAGAAGGTCAGAACAGATCCCACATAGCAGGGTCGGAAAAACACCCGGGCCAGACAAACAATGGTCACAAATGCAACCACCAAGGAGGTCAGATCAAGGCCATAAAAGCACAGCCAAGATGGGACCAATCAACTGACAGTAGGCAGCGCAGCCTGGACCCCTGCTGCAGTTTGATGAACTCTTTGTGAGCGCCCTCTCTCAGGAAAGGGGACAAGTTTGCCGACGGCTTTGCCAAGCTCATCTCTATCATGCACGTTTTCCTCGCGAATGGAATTCAATCTATGGAGACTGGGCAGTGACACATGTGCAAGCGCGTCAGTAGAGTTCAAGGCAAAGGGTTTGCTCCACGCCGCGGCCAAGGTAACTGAGATCCCGAAGGTTTATGCCATGGCCAACGCCAAGTTTTTATCAGGACCCTTGGCTAGATCCCTCAGGCTGATCGGTGGCCCCATTTGCATCCAGTGGAATCTTGCAAACGCAGGAGACGTTCGGTGAAACCAACGTGGTTGAGCAACACATGAACCAATCAAATTTTCAGCACAGCGTGTTACTTCAGAATGTTCAGAAAAGCAAATGGGCATCTCAGCTTTGGTCAAAACTGAGTGTTCTCAAACCTGTGGAGAGATCAGAGCCATTGAGCGCCGGCAGGACTTGAAGAGATTGTGCCTCAGAAGCTTGCAGAAGTCCTGGGTGCCCAAGTTTGGCCAGTGAGCCCTCAAAACTTCAGGCTCGTTGGCACAGATATGCACAGATGGTGAGAAAGTGTTCCAAACAAGTCCCTTGCTGCCAAGTGACTGGGGGTTTGCTTGCAGGTGGCTGCGAAATGAACAAGCAAAGGGGCGCTGCTGCAAGGGCAAGATAGATCAGGCTCCGGTGTTTGCTGTCAAACACGCCATCGTGCAGCCAGCATCAGCCCAACCCATCTCATGCGGCGGCCTTCCCGCTGGTTCAACTTCCAAACTTATTGTGGCAGGTCTACTGGGTTGGCTCCAGCGTGCTATACCACGGATATTTCGGACATGCCCCTGGATTTTGCCCGCACGTGGCGCCATTCTCAGGCGGCGGTTCTTCTGGCGCAACGTTGTGCATGGCATCCGCGCAGGGTGTGCTTCGAGCAGATCCTTGCAGATAACACAGGAAACATCTGGAACTACCTTCACGGACCCGGTGCTTTGGGATACGATGTTTGGGGGGGGGCAGGGCGGGTCATAAAACACGCCACAGGACTGTTTCCAGTTGGCCGATGCAAATGAGACTGCGCTCGTGGGCTTGAGTGCCATAAAGGCTGGGCTGCACACACAATGCGCACCACATGCTCGCGGCGACTGAATCATGCATGGCAGGTCAACAAAACCTGCAGCTGAAGCTGATGACGTTTCGTTCGTGCCATGCAGTGGCGAGAAACACATCGCATCAGTGGAACATTTGGCATCATGTCGTCATGACTTTCAGCACTTCGATATGCGGCAAATCCCATTCCACGCGCAGGTGGCCGCTTATTCAACAAGCACTTGCCTCGGAGTTGTCAATTTCGCATTGTGTTGTCACATGATTATTGTATTCATACGTTCATGTCAATTTGATGATTGATTTCTTACAACGGGGGAACCATTGCAGCGGATTTTTGGTTTGCGTATATATATATATACACATCGAAACGGTGGTTGAAATATGTTAATGAGAGGGTACTTCTCGTTTTGGTTGTTTTGAGCAACCCAAACTCTTTGAGGAACTGAACTCACAAGTTGCATCACTTTATTTGGGGGTCCACCGGAGCAACATCACACCGCACAGCGACGAGGTCCTGTCAGAAGAAGGTGCAGAGATCACCGAGGTTTTCTCGGCATGTTTCTGATTTGCAGGTGGCTTGCAGCAAAAACAACAGCAACTCCACGTGAATTCATTTTTTTTGAGATGAGATGACACGTGTTGCTCAAAACCAGAATTTGGAGAAACATGTTTCCGTGCGCGTGATCTGTTTTGCGCCGCCTTGGCTCAAGCCTTTCTAGTGTTGCTCTATTCGGGTGTGTGCCTTGCCTGCGATAAGTTGGCAAAGTGGTGACGGCCATGCACGACAACATCTTGGAAAACAATGCACGTGCGCCATGACAAGTGTTTGTCTCACAACGCCGACCGAGGTTTCAGGCCTTTCCGGATCTCTCCGGTTCACGTTCAGACCTTCACGTTCTTTTTCGAGGCACATGTTTTTGGTGCGAGAGTTGGGCGGGGTGGGGCAAACAGCGGCGGACAATTCTGCCAGCAGTGCATTTTGCATGCGCGGAGCAAGACAAGGAATGTGTTGGTGCGTGAACAATCATTGTGTTGGATTGAATGACATCATGACCGATGGTGCCGAATTGCTATTTCATGTTGCGCAATCCACAACCGTGCCTGGCATTTTGTGTATGATCGCGCATGACACTCTGACTTTGACAGGAAATCATGGTCATCAAGTACTCCAGGCGCATCGACGCAGCTGATTTCTCCGATGGACAGCAGACATGCTGCATGCTGCCTTTACGCCCTTTGGCAGACATGCGGGCGGTCAACATGTGGAACAGTTGGTGTGGTGGGTAATTCGTAATTTAGACGTCGAAAACGCACATGGAATGCAAAGAATTGGGAAGCTGGAAACCATTCGTTGTTCGGATGTTCAAAACTGCAGCCAGAACAAACCGCAGCATTTGCCAGTTTAATTGACATGAACACAGTTATTTGGGCTAGTCAACACATCATTCCGTTCAAGTATTGGCGAGCCATGGCAGGGTTCAATCAAATTCGCCCGTGAGAAAATTCCCTGTTCGGGCATCCGTAATGGCCGTTTTTGCAATTGTTCATACATGTTGCAAATTGTTTGTTGAATCGGCACCCCTCAAAATATTTAACTCCCATTTGGTGACGGGAAACGACAAGCACACTGTTGGAATGGCAAATGTTCGTATTTTTTAATTATTTTTTTAAACCCTAACCCAACATGTCTGAAATGTTTTCATGAGCAACTTATTCCAGCGTTGTTCCTCGAAGCCAACATAAATTGAAACATCACCTATACAGGAACCATACATAGGTTTCTTTTCCGTGTTCATTGGCCAAACATTGTCGCCCAGGTTGGGGAACCGTTGCCTTTGGGACCTTCTTTGCAGTGGCCGGCATCGCGCAGCTCTTTGAGCAGGAGCTTGTATTGGTCCGAGACATGAAAAAGAGAATGACGAAATCGTTATCTTGCTTCATGTTTTGGACATTTAGCAATTGTGTGGTTTTGATGTTGCCATGTCAGCATTATGTTTCTTGTTGACGTGGTCGTATTGAGACATGGTGTTATTTTGCAAATAGTTCACATGTCAAATGTAGGGTGGATGCTTTGCAGGTGTACAAGGAATGGTCAGAGGGGGAATACAAGCTGGACGAGCAGAGCAACTCAGCTCATGAGTTTTTTCTTTGTCCGCTTGTACTTGACTCTGCAATTTTCTGCTTCTGGTTCTGCCTCTGGCTGCAACTCCCTCTTTTTGGCCATTACATCCAAGCTGCATTTATTCTGTCCCCGGGGTTTCTGGAGATGTGCAAAACTGAAATTTGGGCCCGGCTGAGGTCACAGCACCCTGACGTTGGTTGCCTTGGCTTCCTGCATGACCCTTTCCGGGGTCTCTGGCTTGCTGGGTTCGCGGCTGAGTCCCAGTTGGCCATGTGCTCGTGTGGTGTGAATCGGCGGACTTGGCCATTTGACGAAAGGGCTTCTTGACAAGGTGCTTTCTTCGAAGTCCGCATTCCCGTGACGCTGCTTGGCAGACAAAACATCCCATCATCATATAGGGCAAAACACATGTACAAGACCGTACTTGCATGATTCTTTATGCATGGCTGCCCCGGAAACCTTGCAAAACCACCCGAGGTTCTTTGCCATCATGCTCCTGTTGCAATGTTTCTTGGAGATCGCCTGGTTCTGCCTGGAGGTGGGGCCTACCAGTGCCACGTTTTGGACACTGGTTGGTTGGAGTTGAAAGGAACGCTCGTTTTCTGTGGTCGTTTCTGCAACCGGTTTGAATCGTGCCGGCAACCGGTTTGAATTGCAACCTTGGACTCACAGGATCCGCAAATTTGCAATTTCTGGCTGGAACAAAATGACTGAGGACAGGACTGGCACGCTGGCGGGCATGGTGAGCATGGTGTGGAACGAGGTAATGCTCGGCACCTCCGCCAATGGTGTTTCACAAGACCTCCGTTTTCCCGTGAATTTCCGCGCGATCAATGCAACATATGTGTTTTTCAAAGGAAAAGGTGCATTTTAGTGGCGGTTCCTGTGTTGGTCAAACGCAACAGTTGTGTTTTTCAAATGCAAAAGAGAAACGCTCTGCGTTTTTGGGTGTTTCCAAGGGTTTGAAGAGACACACCGAGGGTTTTTTTGCGAAATGCTCCCCATGCTGGCGAACCGGGCGCCAGAATTTCACGAGTTTTTGCCAGGCAAGCGCTCTGGCGAGAACGCGGTGGCTGTGAACTTGTTCTACACGCTTCTGTCATTAAACCTCCACCTCTGGGCCTGCGGCGTGGTGGCAAGCTACGCTCCTCGGAATGAGAGTTGTTTGTTGGCCGAGCCCGGCGCAACTGTGTTGCGGTCCAGTGGAAAACAAAGCTTGAAGGCGCTTCAGCTGCGCATCATGGGCAAAGCGGTGTGGTTCGAACCGCTCGACGACGAGGACACCGAGGATGAAGAGGACCAATTGCTGCGAATTTGTGATTGATTTGGGGGAATGAAGGCGTGAGGGTGTCAACATTGGGACCCTGCTGTCAAAATGTCCGTAAGCGCCACAATTCAACAATCTACAAACATGTTTCCAGCTATTTGCGACATGACTCTTAGAAGGTTGGCACCACACCCAAAGAACAAACTCAACTCTTCGGTATGGCAAAACGCAGGAGGCCAGAGACCCGGCAGCTCCTCTCACAGAGTCCAAGCCTGATGGCTATGGAGCCACGGACGAGGCCCCGGCGGCCCCGGCTGCGGCCCCGGCTGCGGCCCCGGCTGCGGCCCCTGCCCCAACAGCTGCCGAGGCGCCTGAGGCGCCCGAGACGCCTGCCAAAGAAGATCAGGGTGCTTCAGCTGTATAGAGTTCATTGGGGCCAGCGCAGGAAAAAAAAGAAAATGCGTTGCGCGGGGAGTGTCGGACAACTGTATCGATCTCCTCCCATCACGGTCGTGCAATGGCAGACATGCCAGGTGCTTCTCACACACTCGCACTATGCCTGCACCTCGGGTATGACCATCTTCCAGCGAAAATCCTGTTGTACAGCTGCTCTGAAGCTGGTGGCGTTGTATCGTTCCATTTTTGAGACGTCTGCTTTCCGGGCCCGTGGAATGATTATCCCCACTACAATGCGCGTCGAAGAGGCAGCAAAACAAATTGTTACGGCATCGGTTGCGTTTGCATATCGATGGGCAAACATCGACAGCGCTGACAGTTTGCAAATGACATCCATGCATGCTGCAGTCTTGGCGTGCCCTTCCCCCTGTCGGTGTCGGTAGTATTTTGCCAAACTTGTGGCCCCAATTGTTTTGATAAGCAGATTGTTTGGCATTTGCATCCAATAGATGTTTCTGCGGTCTGTCATCATGTTCATGGAATCAGCCTCGCAAGTCGGGTTCAGCATGAAATCTCCTCGGGGTGTGGCTTGCGCCCAGCTGGTGAGAAGGCAGCTGGCTAGCGTTTTTTTCTCGGTCACATGAAACGACACTGCTGTGTATGATACACACTCAGGACCACATGGGCAACATGTTCGAAGTTCGATCCAGCTTCCCGCAGGCGTGCAGGGCACACAAGTGCCCGCTGCTTGGATTTGCTAACACTGTGGGTGTGCAGCTGCACGAACACATGCCGCGCAAGGGCACTCCAAGCACGCGTGTAGGCTGTGTAGGTACACATTCAGGATGGCACACAGAACACGCGCACCGGCACAGTCTTGTCCGGCCGGGGAGCTGCGTAGAATTGGTTCCATCCGTTTCCAGGCGATACATTTGTTCCCAGAGGTATCATTGTAATATGCGAGGCACCTATTGAGTCTGTTGCCACCGACTCATCCGTTAAATGTTGTTTGTCTGCTCGGTTTAATGAAAATGGCATGTTTGGGGAACTGTTAAACAACAACCTTGTTTCAAAACGATTGTTTTTTGGAGTCTGCAACATCGCACTGAGGATGTGGAGCCCAAACGAGAATCCGTTTGGAAAGGCACAACACATCGGCAGCGGCGTCAAGTTTTTGCACAATGAGTCGCAAGGGATCATGATGCAGCACCACAGGTCGCGCGCCCACAAATTGCTATGCGTCGCAGCTGTATGCCTGGAATGCGCTGCCTCGGCGACTCGTGCATCGTTTCGTGGCTTTTGCACTTTGTCGCGGTTTGACATGTTTTTCCCCCGAAGCGCTTGCGATGTTTGGTTGTTTCTGTGGCTTGCGGCGTGAGCTAAAATCAGTTAGCTAATCAAAAAACACATCCCATCTTGAACCAACCCCAAATTCACAAACACCAAACGCAAGCACACTTACTCAAGTGCAAGCTAACAGCAGGCCCATCTCAGACCAGCCCCCCTACGCTCTCCAAACCCTCACTAAAACAAACCTGGACGTGGTTTAAAGGAACAAACCAACCTTGAACCAACCCGAACAGCATGCAAAACCAGCACAAAAACCGCTCGGCGACACCAGACCTCCCTTGTGCAACGGGTTCTTCCCGTAGGGGTCCCCAAGCAATGGTAACAAACATGGTTAGAACAATTCGCGTCGTTTTCGTTTTGCGCTTCAACGAGTTCGCTTCCTTTGGCGCTCGTCAGAATCTGGGTGCGACCCATCAACTAGCAACGGGCGATCCGTCAAGAAAATGTGGAAAAACCGACACAACAGCCGAGCTGTGGCGCCTGCGTGCTCAGCGGTGGGTAGTTGCGGCATGTTGCGGCGAGGATTGAGGCTCCCGGGCCAACTCAGACGATGCGCAGGTCGCTTTGTCAAGATGTGGGTCCCTTGCAAATCACATCCAAGAGACGTGTTTGAGGCGAAACGCTTGCCTCACAAGTGAGCATCCGATGCTGTTGCGCTGCGCATGAGCCCCGCACGTTTGCTCTTGAGCTTTTGAGCCAAGAAAACGCAAAACTCGAGCTGTTTGCAGGTCGCTGCAGCATGACTCCCGTTTGTCTGGCTCCGCTGGTCGTCCCTCCGAGCGGGCTGGCAAGCGCGCTTGTGCCACACGAGGCAACGTGGTAAACACCGGCACCTTCATGTCCCCCACACAACAGCGAATCTGGCGCAAGGCTAGGTGGGGTTCGCGGTTGGGCTCCGGCCGCGGACAAGGCTGATGATGGTGGCGCCCACAGTGGCCTGCACGCCACCTCAGATGGGAAGGGCGCTGGCCACAACCTCCAGACGGGTGCCGATCATGTGGTCGCGTAGGAGCACGTTCCCGGCTACGCGATAGCTCATCCCACTTCCTGCAGAGTTTTGCTTCAAGAATCTGAAGCATCGCTTGTGCCACGTGCTCCTCCTCGCCGTGCGCAGCCCCCTTTGCCTTTGGGCTTTGCCTTGATAGGCCATCCTCGTGCCCAGGCCGGCAGCCATCAAAAGTCTGCAGTTGACGCGTCGCCGATTCGCTTGTGCCCTCGTTGCGCGATGCTGCGGCTTTTTTTGCGCCAGCAGTGGCGTGATTTGTTCTCCCCGGCCCAGTTTCAAGCCAGTATTTTCTTCACAGCTCCCGGATCCGGCGCTGCCGCCTGCTCATCGTTGGGGGTCGGTGGCCCTGGAAGGGGTTGCTTTTGTGCGCCTGCTCGCGCGCGCAAAGACGCGCCGTGTTCCCGAATTGCTGCGCGGCGCAGGCGTGGGGACTGCCTTTTGCGCAGTCGCCGCGCAGCGAGTGCTGGCGCTGGCCGCCAGCCTGCTTGCAGCTCCCGCAGTTTGAGGAGGCGTGTGTTGACGAAGCAGAGTTGCTGGTGAGCGACTTGCTCGTTGACGCCCGGTGGAAATGCTTGGCGCCTGCCTGCGCGAGCCTCGGCGCCTAGTTGAAAGCCTGGAGGGCGGCAGACGCGAGCAGGGCGGACCAACGAGCAGCGAAGGCGGAGACGACTGAAGGCTGAAGGAGGGCCGGCGTGGAGCGAGCCCGCGCACGAGCAAGGCTGCGGAGGAAGCTGCGCACTTCAGGGCTCCACCGGCCCCCAACCTCGATGGCAAGCACGACAAGGCGGCACTGAACGTGATGTCGACCGCTACCTGAGCTCCATTCCAGAGCGGATGCTTCGCGAAACTAGGTATACGAAGTGCGACGCAAAGTGCGAGCAGCGTGAAGCTGGCACCGTGCGCCCACGGGGCCTCAGGACGCGCGTTTGTTCTCAGCGCCTGGACGGCCCGCCCGCAACAAGACCTCCGCTTGAGAACTTTCGGTCAGGCGGCACAGGTCCCGGCACGCTGGAAAGAGCTCGTTTAGCCGAGGTTTGCGGCGACCCCCACCAGCTCTTCGAGACAGTGCGCGAGGCCGCCCGCGCTCGCTCCGGGCGGCGTCGCTAGATACAAATTTTCGAGGGACGCGAGCAGCTGAATGGCTGCGCATCACGCGACAAGTCCCCTCGGCGCCCCACCGCAAGAAACACGAGGGCCACCAGCGAAGCAACTTGGACACGACGGATTGGAGCTGGCGCAGGACGGCCGCCCTGCCCACTGTGTCGTGGGCGGAGCGTCCATCACCGACGCCGACTCGGAGGCTACGGTCCTGTCCCCCAACAATCCTCTTTGCTAACGCCTCGCATGCTGCGGGCAAGGACGCAATGCTGCGCCGAGTGCGCGATTTTGAGCACGGCAAGCGGCGTGAGCTTCTCGCGGCCGCTGGCCACGGCTCTCACCTCGCACCTGTGCGCTGCAGAGTTTTAGGAGCCGCCGCACAGCGGCGCGTGCGAAGGTCCGGGGGGGAGAGGCCTCCAGGCCGCCAACTGTTGACAGCCCAGTGATGAGGCATCCTCGCTCTCGCAAAGCCGCGCTCCCGGGAGGCTGCGCCTGCCCTACGCCCGGCCGTTGTTGCAGCTCTGGTCGCTCGGTGGTTTCTGCCCCCTTTGCCGCCTAGCTTTCCTTTGCCGAGTCTTTGCTGGGGGGCCGGGTCGCTGCTGGCCAGTCCAACTTCGGCGGGCCCTGCCCCAACTGGAGTGCGCTGCTTGCCGACTCCACTTGCCCGCCACGCACCGGCAGCCGTCTGTCTCGGTGACGGCCTCTTGGGCCGGGGGCCGCCGGGATATAAATGGCCAGCTTGGTGCACGTGAGGAGCTGGCCTCCGAATAAACAGCCGCCAAAACCCCTTCTGCCCGGGGGCATCCCTTAAAGGGTTTTCCTGGAGGGTTGCAGAACCAGGCGATGGAAAAAGGCGTGCGAGAAAAAAAATGAGATTGGCAAGGTCAACCGCAGGCGGCGGGCAGGGGCCTCACTCCAGCAGCCGCCGACCTCGAGCGCGAGGACGGCCAACCGGCAACAGTTGGACCGCAGCAGCTCGGGATAGACCAAGAGCGGCGCAAGAGGGGGCATGGGCCTCAGGCAGGCTCAAGTGGGGCAGGACTGCGCGAAGAAACAAGGGCGTTTACCTTTCCAAAAGAGGCAAGCAGGGGCAACGGCGGCCGCAGAACGCAGACCGAGACCACCAAGCCGAAGAGGCAACCTTGCAACGTCCAACGCCTGCGGGGGCAACTGGCCTGCCTTTAGCAGGGCGGACAAGCAGTCCGCAACCGCGAGGTCATGGTGTGCGCTCACCGTCCCCCGTCCCCGGCGCCAGCTGCCCAGCGCCCAGTGGGGGAGTCACACCAGGACCCCCTATCGACCCGCCAGAAAAAATTGCCCGGCTTGCCTGGAACCCGCCACGCTGAGTGTGTCGTCCCGTGCAAATGGAACTGTCGCCTGCCGAGCTTGACCCTGACGCTGCGCCTGGCACCACTCCTGGTCCCCGCCCCCGGCTGCTTCTGGCTGGCGACCACCTCTCGATTTCCAGTGGTGCTCTGATACGTGTTTCGCGCCTTTCTGGCCTGACGTCGTTCCGCGCCGACGCCTTGCACGGCATCCAGGCAGCGTCGGCGCTGGATGGCCGCCCGATGCCACACCAAGGGGCCCGCCCTGCAGTCTGTCGAGGTTGGCAGCTGCCACCTGGGCGTTCTTTCGGTGCGCGCTGCAACTAGGCCAGCGCGCGGAGGGATACGTTTCTGGTTGTGGTTGTCGGTTTTTGGTCGTTGTTGTCGTCGTTTTCGTTGTTGTTGTTGTTGGTGGTGGTGGTGGTGGTTGTTGCTGGTTGGTTGGTTGGTTGGTTGGTTGGTTGGTTGGTTGGTTGGTTGGTTGGTTGGTTGGTTGGTTGGCTGGCTGGCTGGCTGGCTGGCTGGCTGGCTGGCTGGCTGGCTGGCTGGCTGGCTGGCTGGCTGGCTGGCTGGCTGGCTGGCTGGCTGGCTGGCTGGCTGGCTGGCTGCCCTGCTTCTGCTTAAGAAGCCTTACTCTTGGTTTTCCTGGTTTCAGGTGCGCACTTTCCAGTGCGTTTTAATCAGGCGCAGGCAACCCTAGAAGGCGCGACCTCGCTGGCAAGAAACGGTTCATGTCGGCTCCAAGGACGCTGCTGCATTGCCCCCCGCAGACTTTGAAAGACAAGCACGCCTGCTCACAACTGCTGCAGCCGGTGCAGGCGTACTCTCACATGTGAAAGTCGTTGGTTGCCTTGAGATGTGTTTGGTTGCCTCAAAGATGTTTTTGAGATGTGTTTGGTTGCCTTTGGGTATGCAGGTGCCATGGGGATTGCCTTCGTACTAGCACACGAACTTGTTTTTGCAAGACTTGTTTCGATGTTGTTGTTGAGCATGCGATGTGCCATGGGGATTGCCTTCTTTTTGGCGTGCAAACACACATAGTCAAGCAACATCTTGGTCCCAACTGGTATGCGATGTGCCATGGGGATTGCCTTCTTACTCGTACCTAAACGTGTATGCTTAAAATGCGTTGAAGTGCCTTGTAACATGCGATGTGCCATGGGGATTGCGTCCGTAGTGGGGAAGGCTCAGTTGCAAGGACCCTGCCGGGACTACTCGTTGCGTTGTTTTTACTGGCAGGCTGCGGACTTTCAAGAAAAACACGAAAATGCAAGAACTTTCGCGTTTGGGTGTAGGCTGGGGGAACACCCGGCCGACCAGCGAATGGTCGGCCAGCTTAGCGCTGCAGTATTTTTTCCCCTCCTTTTGCGTGGAACAGTCGGTTGTCAAAAGGTGCCAAGGCGCCTGGACTTGGACGTTCGAGGCTTTTGTCCGCGACCAAGCCTGTCGTGGCCGTTCGGGCGCCAGACGTTTGCTTCGGCTCTGCTTTGTTGCCCCTTTTTCAACTAGCAGCACAAGGGACGCGAGCCGGCCACACGCGTCATTCCCGCTCGGATCCACTCCCCTGCATTCCACTCCACTCTCAATTTTGCCGGGCAACGTTCATTCGGCCGCGAAGGCTCCAGATTCCGGGGCCGGATGTTTCTAAACAACCCCCCCCATGTTTCTGATGATGCCTTGGGTCACGCATTTTTTCCGATGTTTTCTGATTGCTCTCCTTTTGACCCGGGTAGCAGCAACCTCAATGAATGGTATGACGTTGCCAGATGCTCTGGATGTTTGCTGTGCTGAAATTGACCCAGCGCGAAACCGCACGGACGTCATGCCTTGGGATTTGCCCGAAAGCTGTGTGACCCACGGCAGTTGACAGCAACGGACCAGGCGCGCACCAACGGCACGTGTGGAAAATGTGTGTTTTCTTCCTTATTCTTCCTTGAGAGGCGATGAAAGCAGGTTGCGCATTCAGATGCTTCTGCGTAGGCATCGATCCACAAATGGTTACCTTGTGTGCTTGCCTCAGATCGTGTGACTTGATGCGGGACTAACGTTGATTAGCAACTCGGAAATGTCTTTCAGCGCGATGCCAAGGTGTTGGGCGACAAAGACTGCGAGCAATTCACAGCCGGCTCGCTCGCCAAAACATTTTCCAAAGGGCGCAGGCGGGTTTGCGCGTCGTTGAAGGCTACTGGTTGCGCGTCCAGGCTGTGTGTCTGATTCATTTGCGTTGTTGGCGTTGCAGGATGCGAGGTTGCGGCTGTGATGGTCAGGCGCATTCTGCGATCATTCCGATTACCAGCCGTGCTTTCCAGAAGCAGGTTCCTCCGGGATGCCAGTCCTTGTATGAGGGCCAAGCGGGGGCCAAAGTAAAGCGATCAAATTGCCGTGCCTAGCCTCCCCGGTGAGGTTTTTGCTGCCGGTGACCGCACCCTACGCGTGCTGTTAACGCTTGGCGCTTTGACGGCTGTCAGGCTGCGTATTGCACAAAGCTCCGTTGGGAATCGCAGCGCGCTTGTGACTGAGGCCGGGGCACAGCTTGATCCTCAGAATGCGTTTCAGAACATGTGTGCGTGCGTATAAAATAGTGGTTCAGGGTCGCTGCCTCATGGTTTGCTCAGACTCTCATGTTTCTTCGATCTTGCAACATGGCCAAGGCACGGACAGTGCGTGTTTTGCGTTGGAACACGCCCGCCTGGCCAGCTTTGGCATCCATCGCTGTTGCAACACTTTGCGAGCGAAATTGACTCGGGAGAAAATTGACGTAGACTATCACGTGGAACAGGACAACAGGGTGGAAGCAATCTTCACCGGCGACTCGGTGCTCGGGCTGCATTTGTGGGAATGGAAGGTATCGTTTGATGCTGGATTGCTTGTGATTTGCTTTGGCAAACCCGCAAACTGTAGTCATTTTGTTTTAAACAGCCTCACAACGCCAACAGCGGCTGCCAGGCGACAGGCAACTGTATTGGTGGGAAACCAGTTGAGTTGCACGCACTGCAGGTTCTTGGTGGGCGTACAGCCCGGTTCGGCGACCTTGCTTCCTACAACCAGTCTCTTGGGCGGCTGTTGAGGCGTTTGCCTGGAGCATTCAGAGCCGAGAGAGGTCTATTGCATGGCTTATGGCATTGAAGTTGCAATGGTTTCGCTTCTTCTAGGACAACATCAGAACAGCTCAACAAGTAGGAGGTCAACACGTGCCAGCCCCAATCCGTGCTGCAACGCAGGATCGCCATGGATCAGGGCAACGTGCTTTTGCTGTGTTGCGCTCGGCTTGTCGCAGATGTTGCTGTCCTGGTTTGGGCCATGGGCTGACGGCTGACGTGCGTTTCTGCGCTTTGCATCTTGTAAGGCCAGGGCATGGTGACGTGGTTGCGGCCAGCGACAGTGAAGAGTGCTCCAGCTGGTTTTGGGCTATTTTGGAATGTTAACAGTGGGAAGAGAGTGTTGACGCATGGCAGAATGCCAGAGCCGCGAGGTACCTCCAATCTATCTTGCGGATGCAAAGAACTCGAGAGAAGGCTGGTTTGGAATCAGGTCGTGGCAATTTCAAGACTTCAACGGAGCTTTACGCAAGCAGTTCCACTGCACGGGCAACTTCATGTGCTGAGCCATGAGCCCAATGGTGAAAGCCAGAAGGGTCAAGCAAATCACAATTGAGGCAGGCAACAGGGTGGACTGCAACAGGACTACCCCTGAAGCAACAGTGAAATTGTGGTCATTCGCTGATATAAAGTATTTTTGGTGTTGCCTGGTGCTTCACATGGCGAACTGTTCTCCGGTACGTCTTCTTCTGGGCTGGGGGTCTCTCGTCAGGCTGAGACGTGAACCGCGCAACACGAAATCAGTGCTCTTTAGGCAGTCCCCCAGACTCGGACTGAGAGGTTTTGTTTGGACATCGGGCAATCCAGTTCTTCTCCGACTCTGGCCATGTGCCACTCTAATAAGTTCAACCACTCGCATGTCACGGACGAAACCATCCCTCCCCGTATCTCTCCTCTTGACATGTTGTTTTGCTTGCTTGGCGGCCAACACCTCCTGTTGCCCATTGCCACTAGTGATCACGCCCAACACGCGGCCAGTGTGGTTTTGAAAACAAACAGCTGAACCGTTGAAGATTCATGGGTTTGCAAGGCAGCATACCGTACCGTTCCGCACAGTGCTTCATAGGGAATGGCTCTTGGCCTGGGCCGGCGAGTTGGGACCAGACTCTCCAAGTTTTGGCCTATCACAGCCTCTCGGGTTTGCCCGTTGAGGGCTTCAGGCCGAGCAGCCCGCTTAGCTCGCAGTTGAGGCGGGTGATGTAGGCAGATCTGGAGCCAGGCCATTCTGCGAACGCTGCAGGCCGGGAATGAACTTGGCCGAATTTTTTTTTGGCCCTCCGTGTCCAAATGTGGAAAGGGGGCATCGCCTGTCGCAGGTTTCACCAGGCACGGCCGGAGACTTGTGCAGCATGCTCTATGGAAGTGGTGCTGCAGCTTTGTGGGCGACCAAGTTGGGGGGATGAGGACACAGCTGGCTGGGAAGGGGTTGAGCTTTCTGACCCCTAGCTTTCTCACATCTAGAATTCAAGCTGTTGATTGAATCTTTGTGCTGAGGCATGTGACAATCGGAAAGCTTTGGGAAGACTATGTGTGGACATGAATCCATGTGTCCTTTGCAGTCACAGTCCCGCTGCAGTCAGCGGCATCAAGTATGCAGACGTAGCATCAGACAGATAACTCTGCCTAGGCACTGCAGCCATCAGCGACCGTCGAATTTGCCCCCCTCTCTAAGGATGGCTCAAGATTTGGTGGAGCAGCATTTGGAGGAGCTGGGTTGAAGCAAACAAATCAGACAGTCATGAACATTTTGAGGCAAGGGACCGGCATTCATGCGCACCCTGGCTTAGGGTGTTTGGGCCCATTGAGGCCCAGTTCAACCCTCTCACCGTGAGGTCCTTCATTTCCTTGTTTCGCTCCCCCCCCCTTGCCACCGTGGCCAGTTACTTGCAAGGATTTGCGGGAGCGTGGCCGTGTCAAGCGCAGCGAGGGTGTTTTTGGCAGGCCCGGCCTTGAGCTTTCACTCGACTCGTGTGATGCCAATGTGATGGATTGTATTGCCACCTGGCCATGGGTCAAACCGAGTACCCCCAGTGAACATCCCAATCCCCGCTAAAATAGACTGTGCACCTATCCCAAAGTGGTACCATTGGTTTTGAACCATGGCCACCTAAGAATGGTGCAGCTGAGAATGGAGAAACACTTGCCACCATGAATCAGCCCGGTGCAGTCTTCTTGGCTCCCTGTGGTGTGATGCTGCGTTATTCTCTCCCGACTGAGTGTCAAATCTGCCAGAGATATTTGCCTCGGGTCGGGCAGCAAGCTTGCATTCTGTGAGATCATGTATTGCACGTGGGGCTTCAAGGCAGCTTCCTGCAATGCTTTGTAAGTCCGAGTGAGTGCATGCACAAACATGCGCTGACAGCTGCCGTGCCAGGATATGGTGGGAAGCCGCAAGATTGGTTCCTACTGGTCACGTCAGTTAGTTTCTTGTTTTTTCTAGGTTAATAGGCAGCGGCGACTACAAGGAGGATGGCGGAATCTCAAGGCAATGAACGAGCAGTTCGATAATTCTTCCATCCACACTGCCCTGCCAGCTGAAGTGCCACGTTTGACCATTAAGTGGTTAGACGAGGCCGAGTTCCTTGAAGTGGTTCGAGGCTGAGTTCCTTGACTAATATTGAACGCTCGTGACCTTGGGTCTTGCCCCCAAGGGCCTAAGGACGCACAGCCACTTGAAAGATGCACCCGAATCGCATGCGCATGCGCATGGTCTGTTCTGCTTGGCTTTTGGCCCCCAGGTTGCAGGCGTGCCGCGCATGCTCAGCTGTGGGGGCTCAAGGGAACGCGTGAGCGATTGCATGTCTTGCAGATTGCGTGCCACTTAGCGCACCTCTATCCTTCAGCTTCTCCTTGGGCGTTGAGCCCTGGCCAGACTTGACCTGGACAAGCCACTTTGTTAGCGCCTTACGGACACAACTTCCAGATCCCTTGCCTTGGAGCGTGTGGGGGCCATGACGGCCTTGGTTCCAGAGGTGCTCGGAGAAGATGTGGTTATTGTTTTGTCGGTTTTTCTGCCTTCAACTCTTAGGCTGTTGCTGAATACCTTGAATACGCGGCTGCTTATGCTCGATGGACGGCTTGACTATACAAGAAGGAAGAGTTTCCCGCTGGCGAGTCTTTACGGTTCGTGGTACGGCGCCCTGGTGTGCCCGCTTGTCAGGCGCCTCCACCCAAGAAAATCCACATCCCGCAGAAGGAAATCGCTCGCATCTTGGAATACTCCTACAAGGAATGTGGACTCATGAGGCTTCATAGCTTGCGCTTTCTCCTAAAGGGCCCTCCCTTCGACCCTTTGATCAGCTGAAGTAACATCTTGGCTTTTCTGCTGGAAGGCGGTGTTCCCTTAAGTGCCTCTTCCAACCTCCGTTGCGTCGGCTTCAGATCGGGATCGCGTTTCGCGGGCTTCTGCCCTCGGCGCCATGTTCGGAGCTTCCTCGGGAGGAGGACT
>CAUJNA010003647.1:100000-115000 GCA_963377175.1 Effrenium voratum | reverse complement strand
GCCAAATTCAAGCTGCACGGACGTTTTGTGAAATAAGCTGGGGCTGCAAGACAGATTGGTTCACAAAGGGCTGCGGGGTAGTTTGATTTCTTGATGCTTGTGATGAATGAGACTATCATATTTCTTTGAATGCGAGACGGACGACGATGCGATCAGGCAGAAAAGGTGACCGTCAGCATTCATGGCCCATGGTGATTGGCATGCGCTGCACTTCAGTTGCAGGGGACTGGCGTTGCAGGGTTCGCGCACCTTGCGCGCGCTTTGCAAATGGGGTTCGAGGTGTCATAGACGATTTTTCCATATTGTCTATGCGTATGTGCATGTTACTTTAAGGAGCTACGGAACATACTTGGGCTTGCTTCTCTAATTTGGCCTCCCCGCTACGTTACAATGCTAGGCTGTTTTGCTGGCTGCTCGCTTTGGCGGCCATGGCCCCTAGCCGTTTCAATGGCAGGGTTCGCCCTCTCCCTGTTTGACAGCCTGGCAGGAGGTGAGGGCTGGCATGGGCAATCTGAAAGATCATTTGCAGGCGCGATATCAGTTTGATTTGTTTGAGCCTACTGTGGCTGACCTACACATCCTGCACCATTACTCCGGAATGCTGGGCTTGCATCGACCAGGCACAAAGTTGGCAGAAGCTGGAGGACCGCCGGCAAATGCAGACGCGTGCGGAGACCTCGCAGCGATTTCCCCGCATTTCTCACCAATCGGGATTGATGACTGTTGCCACGCAAGGAGTGCCGACAAAGACAGCAGAAGCTGCAACGACAATTGCTGCAGGCGGGGGAAGCGTGCCGATCACTGGAATCACTGCGCTGTCCACCAGCGGTTTCAAGATGTGGGCAGCCCGCAAACACACAGCAGCACTTTTTTAAGTTACTAGAACCAACCGCAGCGAGGGGAAATGGTGAGGCTCAGGGTTGCCACATATTTGCCCCTTCAATCGAGGTTCCAAAATAGATTTATTAAATGACGTGAGAAGTTGCCCTCGGCAGGTGGTAGTGGCTCTGGAGCGCCGTGCGTTGCAGACGGGCGCAGCGCGCAGAGGACCACAGGAGGAGGACAGGGTCTTACGGGCAGTCTGGTAGTGGAGGTAACTGGTGGGCTGCTTTCAGCAACCTGGCAACGAGACATTTGTATCGATGCTTTTGGCCAGCACCACGTGACACACCCTCAAAGGGATAGAAACACACTCGATATGATGAGAGGGGTGAACATGCATTTTGCATCTTGGGATGGAGCAATAAAGCTCACAAGCCGCACCGCCTGCGCGCTCTGAATCGCACACCCACGCGCTCACACAAATAATGGGTACACGCATTACCTTTAGATAAAAGTGACATGTCTTTAGATCCCGCGCTGTCAGAAGTGGACGCAACGTGTTTTTTGTCTACAGCGCGGAAGCTCTGCTGAAGCCTACTCGGCTGTGACAGGGCTCTTGTTTGAGGAGGCGGGGTGCAAGGAAGAAGGCGGTCAGTCCTTGGCCGGTGGCCATTCCCAGTGCTTTGCGCCCCCACTTTTGACAAGCGCGGACCACAGTCCTAGTCTGCCGCTAGCACAGGGCCTCCTCCCGAGCAGCCCCTAGAATTTGTATCCCGGCGACCGCGGGAAGCTCGGGCCGCGTGGCGGCGCAGCTATGCCGAGTGCGGCCCCGCGCGCGCTCCGGAACAACCCTCAAGCAGCGCACTGGCCATGACCGACGTGGCAAGATACCCAGTGGGCACGTTTGAGTCACGCCCCTTTCCTTCCAAGGCTTGCCCTTTGTGTCCCCAAAATGATCCTACGGGGTAGTGTGACAATTGCAGGCTCAGCTGGAAGGGCGCCTGGCCAAGCTGGAAGAGGCACCAGTTGGGGAGATGTGAGATGGCTGAGGCTCAAATTATAAGAGCTGGACATACGCAGGTTTTGGTCTTTGTGTCCATCGGGGCCCAGAAATGGGTTCCACCTTGTTGAGCCGCAGCCAGATGTCTTGCCGGGTTGCTCATATGATGTGTGTTCCGGGTGAGCTAAGATAACCTGAAAGCCCGAAAGGCTTGCGTGTTTTCTGTGGGTATGGGGGGCCCCGAGCCATAGCTTCAGGCCTGCTGCGCGCCTGGGGGCGCGCGGGCGCGGTTGGAGGAGCTGTCCGTGCAGCTTCGGCAGCTGGTACAGCTGCCAGGCGTGGAGCCAAGTCGGAGGTGTCCTTTTCACTTCGGATGGATATGGCTGTGGGTCTAAACCAATGGTACCATTTTGGGGCAGGTGCACCACCCATTTTAGAACCTATTTTAGTGGGGATTGGGATGTTCACTGGGGGTGCGGGATTTTGACCCATGGCCATATACATGCATGGCCAGGTGGGCCAAGTGCCTTGCTGGCCGGCGACGAGTGCAAGCTGGCACTGAATAAAGGCGTGGGGATGCGTGGTCTTGTGCCTTGGTTTTTGGATAGGGTGGAGGAAGCCTATGTTCTGTGGGCTTTGTGCCAACTAATTGAAATGCGGCATCCATTGGCTGCTTTGCTCAAGCGAAGGGCCAGCAGGAAAGCATGGGAGGCCTTTTTCTGTCGCATGCTTGGGCCGTTCATGGGGCGGTTGGCTACGGCCTCGCTGCAAAGGTCAACGAGGTGACTTATCAACATTCTTTGGCCTGGGGAGCCGCCCACCCAGACGTGAGTGGCTGCTGGTCAGAGCACCGGACCTTCGAACATGCTGCGTGAAGTGGGAGGCAGACACTGTACCAGGCGAGAACTGTTGGACAGACCGCGCCAAGTTTTACAATGAGTGCTGCCTTGCCAAGTCAAGCTGGCCTCCAAGAGCGTTTTTCTCTTGCTCTGGTCGGGGCGTGTTTTGGGAGCGCTTGCGGCAGACCGTCTCGCTTTTCCGGGCCTTCACCGCGCTGAATGACACCCCGCTGCACAAAGCGGACCCAAAGGAATGCTTGCTTGGCGGCGTGATGGCCAGCCTGGTGGCGCTTGTGCACGTCACCACCCGCAACCGGACCCTGGAGATGAAGAACAAGGACTTCGACCGGGCCGAGTACTTGATGAAGGTTCTCTTCAGCAGTCCGGTGACACTCGAGGAGATCCTCACCTCCGGGTGGCCGTTGTTCCTGACGATGGACTTCTTCCGCTGGGACGCGGGCTTCCTGGACTTGGCCAACCAGCGCCTGCCCGGCGTCATGGCCGGGGAGCGCACCATGCGCTGGAGCAACACGCTGAGCGGCGCAATTGAGGAGGCAGGGGCCGGTAGGATCCCCACAGACGTGGTGGTGAAGCTCGCCAACAGCGTCACCAAAAACGGGGAGCAGGCCGGAACTGGTTGAGTTGCGGCCGATTATAGCTTGGGGACGGGGGCAACCTCTTGCGTTGCAGCTTTCTAAGTTTGGAAAGATGCCCACGTGGATAGGGCAACATCCTGCACTACTCCGTACAAGGCCGTTGCACTTAACTTGAAGGCATTCCCGGTGGGGGCAAGTGTTTCCAACACACAGCGTGCAGGATGAACACACAATCCCCAGCGCCACTGCAGCACAAGCTTTGGAACATTCAAATATTTGGCACCCTGCTTCGCCGCCATGAAAGCACCTGCTTGAAATCCACTTAAAAGGAAGTTGCAGTTGCGTCTGGTTTGCTTTCAGTAGCGCCTCCACCCCGTGATTGCCGCAACCATGTATCCCCGATTGCCAAACGCTATTGAACTGCATTTGGGGAGGAACTGCTGGACACGCCATGGGTTTGCCTGGAGTGTGAAGTACGTTTCCGCCTTTTGACTTCACTAGTGGCACTTGCAGGGAAAAAAAGCTTCAAGAGTGGGGTGCAGCACATGCTGCCCAGGTGCTGTGGCCCCTCATGCCGCTGCTCACAGCCTTGGTGAGCTACCACAACCTCCGGAAGAGGGACCTGGTCCGGGCCCCGGCGGAGGAGCTGATGGCTTTGGGGCTGGAGGCCAGGCGCCTCATTGACTTTGCAGACGCCCAGCTGAAGTCCTGGATCGGTCTGTTCTCGCATCCCTTCTCCGTCTTGATCAAGCTGGAGGTGCCGGTGGTGAACTTGCTGCAGGCGGTGTCCTGGCCTGGGGTGATCTTGACGCGCCCGGGCGACTACTTGAAGAACACGGTGCACTTTCCGGGGGCCCGACTCGCAAGGATCTTGCAGCCTGTGAACTTCCCCATGCCCCTGTTAGAGCAGCACATCCATCCGGGCTTCGATGCTGCCAGCAACATGGTCAGAACCACTGAGCAGCCAATGTGCTATGCGCCCGGGTTCTTATACATCATCCTGGCCATGATCCGGCAGGACGGGCAACAAAGGTTGCGGCTGTGGGACATCGGTGCCAGCTGGGGGGACTGCTTGCTGTGGGCCGGCTCCATGCTTCTGCAGCATTCGCGGCTCGCACTCGAGCTGAGGGGCTTTGAGGCTTTGCCTGCTGCTGCCACCGCTTTCCGGCGCTCGGCACACGGCCTGCAAGAGGCATGGGGCCGAAACAGGAGAAACCGACCCTTCCAGCTTGTCGTGGAGGAGATGGCCATGAGAGATACCAAGGGCTCAGTGGAGATTTCCTGCAACGTTCCACAAGTGTGAGGAGAGATATAGTCAAGCATCCAACAATCTCTTTCATTGCGTTGATCGGGCCACTACAGCAGAAACTTTGGACACATATCTCCCAACGCTTTCCGATGATGGAGCCATCGATTTGCTCAAGGTACACGTGCAGGGGGATGAGCTGGCAGTTCTGCGGGGCGCCAGAGCATCTTTGAAGGACCGGGTGTGTTTGCTTCACATGAACTTCGACACCTTGGCCCTAACTGTGCGCTCCCAGGGCATCACTCAACTGGCCGAAGATGTGGCCGACGTGTTGCAGGCGGCCGGGTTCAAGGGCGTCCTGGTGAATCTCTGGGAGCAACGCCCGGCCACCCTGGAAAGGATGAAGGCGCTGCTGCTGAAGACGGGGAACCCGGACATGGCGCAATGGAGGCCGCCGGAGGCGTCGGATGCCACACGCCCAGAGGAGGTCCACCACTATGAGCTCGTGGCCTGGAGCGAGCGGGGCTTGTGCCAACACAGCCCTGCAGTCGCTGCCGCCTTGCGCCTTTGGGCCTCGGAGGCTGTGGCCTTCTGACAAGAGGCCCTGGCCATCCCTGGCAGAAGCGGCTTGGAACATTGGCAAAATTGGCCGTTGCTGGCCCTTTGGGTCGACATTGATTTGGGGGTTGTACTGTCAGGGGGCTGGCGATGTACTCTGTGATTGTGTCATACTTTGCTCGTCCTGGCACAAACGATATCTTGTTTGCTGCTCTGGGTGTCTCCTCCAGTTCTAATTTCAGTGGAACATGTGTGTGTGTGTGTGTGTAAGTGTTATGTCTTATGTGTTATGTGTTTTGTGTTATGTGTTATGTGAGTTGTCTGTGTGTGTGTGTGTGTGTGGGTGTGCGTGTGGGTGTGCGTGTGCGTGTGCGTGTGCGTGTGCGCGTGCGCGCGCGCGCGTGCGCGTGCGCGTGCGCGTGTGCGTGTGCGTGTGCGTGTGCGTGTGCGTGTGCGTGCACGTGTGCGTGTGTGTGTGTGTGTGTGTGTGGGTGGGGGTGCGTGTGTGTGTGTGTGTGTGTGTGTGTGTGTGTGTGTGTGTGTGTGTGTGTGTGTGTGTGTGTGTGTGTGTTGTGTTGTGTTGTGTTGTGTTGTGTTGTGGTGTGGTGTGGTGTGGTGTGGTGTGGTGTGGTGTGGTGTGTGTGTGTGTGTGCGTGTGTCTGTGTCTGTGTCTGTGTGTGTGTCTGTGCCTGTGCCTGTGCCTGTGCCTGTGTGTGTGTGTATGTGTGTGTGTGTGTGTCCGATGGGTTGGCCTTCCGAACATCGCTTTGCATTGCCAAGCGCGCTTTCCGGCATCTGCCAACCCCCGCCGAAACGAGTTTGGGAGGGCGAGTTCGCACAGAAATGTCACCTAACATCCTCAAACGGGTCAGAACTAGCCTCCCCAAGTTGTTTTCGTGCAATCGGCGCCCAAGGGCCATTACCGAGTAAGGAGCGTGTTCCCCCCCCAAACCCCCCCCCCCGCTCTGCATCTCGATACGGCAGGCGCATCCTCATCCCACGCCCCTGGCCCTGCCCGCCCCTGCCGCTTGCGCAGGTGCGCGGGGGAGCCAGAGCGCCGACAGCGCCGAGACTGCCGTGCTCAAAGTCACAGCGCAGCAAGGGGAGCTCTTGGAGCACCTGGGCATTCAATCAGAAAGCTGCGCTGCCAAAAAAACAAAATCCCCCCCCCGGAAAAAAAACACATGCGACCGTTCTGTTTTCCTCCTGCTTTTTTCTTGAGGAGGAGGGGCATTTGTTCCCAGGCAAGTTCGCAGCAGTCAAAGGTGGGAAATGTGGCAGCTGTTTGCAGCTGTTGGAATGCTTAGCTGTTTGAACGCTTTGCTGTGGAGAGCGGGCTAGATGTTTTTCCCACATACAGTGCCCAAACCCTGATACCATGCACTTCTTGGGTGGCTGTGCATGAGCTCGCCGGCGATGCCTTCATTGATTTGAGTTTGCTTTGGCTATGTCTTCTTCCACTCGGTTGTTTAGACACTCAACTCGCTTGATTAGACACTCAACTCATCATTTACTCAGCACCTGCTAAAATTCAATAAGAGTGTGGCAGGACGACAAGTCTGTGTTGTCATCTGCGAACACAAGCAAGTCAATTCTATGCCTCTCAAGTTGAACCTCCAAGGCTGGATGCCCTGGACGGACTCCCCTTAGGACCAGCCTACACATATGATTTAGCACACCCACACCCCAAAGGCTGAAAGCCATGGAGTCTCTGCCCAGACAAGCTCCGAAGAGGTACATAGCAGCTCGGGGGTAGGTTTCTGGAGGGTCCGTGCAGCGGTGGGAAGACGTTTTATTGGGTTTGTGGTGGTCAGGGATTTCGATGGGTTCGGATAGATTCCGATCAGGGTGCTGAGCGTTTATAAGAGAAGTTCGGAGGGATCTGGAGCCGCCCGCGTGGCCGTTGCGGGTGCTTTATTTTTTGTTTGGGTGTTTGGGTGTTTGGGTGTTTGGGCGTTTGGGCGTTTGGGCGTTTGGGCGTTTGGGTGTTGGGGCAGGGGGGGGGGGGACGGGGGGGACAGGGGCGGGTGGGTGAATGGGCTGGTCTTCAACCCGAGGCTCCTCAGCGAGGACTTGGCGCGAAGGCGGCGGGACACGGCGCAGCTGGAGATGGCCCTGGGCCGCGGGACGCTGGAGGCGCTCGGCAGAGGCGGGCTCTGGGCTCGCTCCGCGGCTCGGCCCAGTCAGCTCGGCGGGTTCTGGAGGCTTTGGTCTTATATCCTCGGTAATGCGCACGGAATGTGGGCGAAAAGCAGGGAATGATGACAGCAGACCAAGCATAAGGAGGAGCATATGGGCAGCTGTCACGTCTCGCGGAAATCACGTACGTTTGTTTAGGCCCAAGATTGTGCCAGCATTGTCGCTGACGACCCTGGCGACATTGCTCAAAGCCCTATGATGCGACATCACGAAGCACAAAGTTGAAGTCAGTGCCACGAAGCACCAAAGTGCAACTGTCGGCGCGAATGGGAAATGAACACGGCACATCACCTATGCCGGGCATGTGGAGTACATTCGAGCAACAGCAAGTATGCAGCATCACCTAGACTCAGCTGTGTACAATCACAGTGCAGTGAGCCTAGGTGTACCACGCCATGAAAGATCAGTATGCGGGGCTATGCATGACATCATGACACATTTTAAGTGCTGGCACGTCCGGCCAAGGCCTTTTGGGCCCGCCGTAAACCAACCGAAGGCACATGCAAGAGCTGCCAGCAACGACGCATGACCCCGAACATATCCAGAGCCAGCAGGGCGAACCAGCAGGGCTTGCGCCTAGGGCAACCAACCGGGCAGTGGGTTCGACGGCCGTTTGGAGAGAGCACATGCAACTCTGGAGCACACATCCGCTGGGCCAGGGCAGTTCAGACAGTTGGGCTGCCCATGTCAGCGCCTGCAGCCTCCTGGGCCTGGCACGATTAGACATTTCTTCTGCCCAAAGAAGCACCACAAGCAGAATGTCAACACGTCAAACAAACAAATCAGTGGAAGGAGATGCATGCCAAGGAGCAACATTTTACCGGCTCTATGCGGAGAAACACATATTTGGAATAGTTGTTCTTGAAAACTGCTGCTTTTTTAATGGTTGTTGTCATGCAAAGCCACTTGCTTGATCTCCCTATCCTTCCATGAGTGCTGGAAAACTGCGACACAAGAAGAGCTTCGATTCTCTGAACAGGGTTATGCATATGCAGCAGGGAGAAAGATAGAGTATGTCATGACATAGTGCCACGTGCAAAACAAATATCCAGCCACAGTTCGCAGGCTGGAGGCCAAGGCCATATTCGGCACCAGAGCTCGCGCATGTGTTGATCAGACCGATTTTGACGAAGCAGATCGGCATAGCTAAAATATGGCGCGCTAGTCGGTGGTGTTGTCACGGATCATGGAATAAACAAGGCTTGATTGAACGGATTTCGCTTAGGCAGCCCGGCAATTGGAGAGGCACATAGGAAATATTGCCATGCGTCCAACATCAAGAATCACCCAACAGGAAGCAGTTAGGAACATCTAAGCTGATGTTAGCAAAAGGAGGTCACGCTTGCAATGACCGCTGAGTTCACAGGCAAGCGGCAATCCAACTGTTAGGTGATGGCGATGCAGCACCATATCAGGTATCCTTAAGTGTTCCTTGCTGGCAGGCCCCATGGACTTCAGTCAAGCCGGCCAGATTGGGGCGCGCAGCGGGCTCGGAATCGGCAGGGGCCCGAGTCGCTTTGGGGGCTTGGACAGTCCTGAGCTTCCGCGTGATGGTGCTTTCATGGTTTGGCCGGCCTTGTTTTTACGGTTTTTTTTGGGGTCACCTCAATGTCCATGCTGCGGGGAGAACCATCGCGGGCCCTGCTGGGTGCGCAGTGAGGTTTGCCCGGCATAAGCAGCTCAGGCGCCGTTCGACTCGAAACTCTTTACAGGTAGTTTGGGCCCGCATGGATCGCACACCATGGCATGGGCGGAAGTGCGGACAGAGGTAGGTTGAGTTTGCTGCCTTGGCATTGGCGTTGCGACAGGCTATCCTGGCTATCCTGGCAGACGGCAATATCCCTGAGAGCTGCCATGCGTTGTTTTAGCTGTTTAGCAGGTGATGTGCCAGCTGTTGAGCCGTAGAATGGCACACGTGCAGAGTGGCAAAGCAGGCTGAACCGGTGGCACCTGCGGAAAGAAGCGTCGCACAGAAGAGACCTGCAAAGCCTCACGCAGATGGCTATTGGGACAGGCCCGTCAGCCGACGGGCCTGTCCCTCGGCACGCTCAGGATGAGTTCTTCCGCAAGAACACTGAGGGTTTGAACTCTGAGGCGGGCCCATGCTGAAGAAGCTAGGCAATCGCTCGTTTTCAAATTCGCTAGATTTGGGTCAGGTATTGCCGGCGCCATGCTTTGTGTAGCGTGTTCTCGGGTAGACCCAAGATGGCGGGCAGCTTGTCAACGACTACTTGGCACCAGATCGCTCACCAACTTGCATGAGCAGCAGCTGCCGATCCAGACAAGGGAGCCGGCACTGCCCAGAACCCTGCAGGACCGACTTTTTCGCCAGCAGATGCAGGAGAGAGACTCACAACGATTGGAGCGACTTCCGCAGCCGCCCACGAGAGATCTGACGCCTGAGCAGAGCAGCCTGTTGTCAAAAATTCGGCAGTGTTCCCATGACCAGGATGCAGATGGTTCATTTCAATTATTCAGGCAGATTCCCCAAGATGCCGGGCCTGATTGGGTGCCACATTTCCGTGGCATGTTGCTGTGCCTTACCAGGTGCATGAGGTATGAGGAGGCAAAAGCGGTGTTTCGGGGTGCTCCAGCGCGAGACACCATCATGTACAACATGATGCTGGGCATGTTGGCCCGGCTGCGCCACACCCACGACTTTGAAGTTTTGCTGCGCCAGATGGACGCTGAGCAGGTGCCCCGCACCTCGGTGACATACACCCAGATGCTCACCAGTTGTTCGGAGAGCAACAACTGGGCGGAAAGTCTGAAATTGCTGGAGACCCTCAAGACCGACCCGGAGCTTCAGGCAAGCGCAAGCTGGGATGTTGTCTACTTGATTGCCATGACTGCCTGCGGGCGTGCCAGATTGCCCGACCAGGCCCGAGGCTTGCTGCAGCAGATGCAGGACACTGGCACCCTGGCACAGGCGAAGCACTTCAATGCGCTCATCGTGGCCTGTGGCGATGACTTGCAGCAGGCGGAGAAAGTGATGGAGGAGATGCGTAGCGCCGGGCTGACGCCGCGCGCCGCCGACTGGCGCGCACTCATGGTGAGCTCCCGAAACATCCGGGATCAGACCCGCATCTACGGAGAGATGCGGCAGGCGATCCCAGACGTCCGCTTAGAGGAGGCCTGGGCCATCATGCTGCGGACTGCGGCCTTGGCTGAGGACTTTGAAGCCGTGGACAAAGTTTTGGAGGAGATGAAGAGCCAGGGGTGCGACCCAGATGTGGACTCGGGAGTGCCATCATTACGCCGGGCACTTGGGGTTGTCAGCAGCCGGCGGGAGCGGGCACAGCTTCAGGAAACTTGGGACCGGAACGTGTCCGCAAGCTTGGACGGTGAAGCCCAGCCTGCAGGCATAGCACAGAGCCAGCGGCCAGATGCAGCTGCCGCAGGGGCGCAAGATGCAGACCGCCTTCCAGAGGGCTGGCAGTCAACCGTGGACCCTGCATCAGGGAACCGCTACTACTGGCGAGTGGACAACCCAGCAGGGACCACGACTTGGGAGCGGCCAATATGAGGGGCGTCCGATCGGTAGCGTAGGCACGTGTTCAGCACGGCGGACCGCAGCACATTACAAAGAGGGCCGAGGGGTGGGGGGGTGGGGGTGGGTCAAGATGCTCCCATGAGCTCAAAACACTCCGAGGATCCCTTCAGACAGATTGCCAGGCGCGGTGTGCCATTTGGACCGTCGCAGGCCAAGCAGCTCTTTAGCAACATGGGCGCGGAGGACCAGCGCCGGGTTCTGCTCGACCCCGAGCACGGCGTCGCGGTTGACCCCGATGGATTGCACCTGAACAGGTGCTCCAGAGTTCAAGAGCACAACCCCACATTCCAAACTTCAAAGACTCACCGCAAGACAACGGGGGAAGCCCGGTTGAACGCGAGAGTGCCTTTGAAGAGAGTCAATTAGCTCTGAGGAACTCGGGCCCGCTCAACATCTTCAAGAGCCCCATGGACATGGGAATCGCAGCGCGCTTGTGACTGAGGCCGGGGCACAGCTTGATCCTCAGAATGCGTTTCAGAACATGTGTGCGTGCGTGTAAAATAGTGGTTCAGGGTCGCTGCCTCATGGTTTGCTCAGACTCTCATGTTTCTTCGATCTTGCAACATGGCCAAGGCGCGGACAGTGCGTGTTTTGCGTTGGAACACGCCCGCCTGGCCAGCTTTGGCATCCATCGCTGTTGCAACACTTTGCGAGCGAAATTGACTCGGGAGAAAATTGACGTAGACTATCACGTGGAACAGGACAACAGGGTGGAAGCAATCTTCACCGGCGACTCGGTGCTCGGGCTGCATTTGTGGGAATGGAAGGTATTGTTTGATGCTGGATTGCTTGTGATTTGCTTTGGCAAACCCGCAAACTGTAGTCATTTTGTTTTAAACAGCCTCACAACGCCAACAGCGGCTGCCAGGCGACAGGCAACTGTATTGGTGGGAAACCAGTTGAGTTGCACGCACTGCAGGTTCTTGGTGGGCGTACAGCCCGGTTCGGCGACCTTGCTTCCTACAACCAGTCTCTTGGGCGGCTGTTGAGGCGTTTGCCTGGAGCATTCAGAGCCGAGAGAGGTCTATTGCATGGCTTATGGCATTGAAGTTGCAATGGTTTCGCTTCTTCTAGGACAACATCAGAACAGCTCAACAAGTAGGAGGTCAACACGTGCCAGCCCCAATCCGTGCTGCAACGCAGGATCGCCATGGATCAGGGCAACGTGCTTTTGCTGTGTTGCTTTCTTGCGCTCGGCTTGTCGCAGATGTTGCTGTCCTGGTTTGGGCCATGGGCTGACGGCTGACGTGCGTTTCTGCGCTTTGCATCTTGTAAGGCCAGGGCATGGTGACGTGGTTGCGGCCAGCGACAGTGAAGAGTGCTCCAGCTGGTTTTGGGCTATTTTGGAATGTTAACAGTGGGAAGAGAGTGTTGACGCATGGCAGAATGCCAGAGCCGCGAGGTACCTCCAATCTATCTTGCGGATGCAAAGAACTCGAGAGAAGGCTGGTTTGGAATCAGGTCGTGGCAATTTCAAGACTTCAACGGAGCTTTACGCAAGCAGTTCCACTGCACGGGCAACTTCATGTGCTGAGCCATGAGCCCAATGGTGAAAGCCAGAAGGGTCAAGCAAATCACAATTGAGGCAGGCAACAGGGTGGACTGCAACAGGACTACCCCTGAAGCAACAGTGAAATTGTGGTCATTCGCTGATATAAAGTATTTTTGGTGTTGCCTGGTGCTTGACATGGCGAACTGTTCTCCGGTACGTCTTCTTCTGGGCTGGGGGTCTCTCGTCAGGCTGAGACGTGAACCGCGCAACACGAAATCAGTGCTCTTTAGGCAGTCCCCCAGACTCGGACTGAGAGGTTTTGTTTGGACATCGGGCAATCCAGTTCTTCTCCGACTCTGGCCATGTGCCACTCTAATAAGTTCAACCACTCGCATGTCACGGACGAAACCATCCCTCCCCGTATCTCTCCTCTTGACATGTTGTTTTGCTTGCTTGGCGGCCAACACCTCCTGTTGCCCATTGCCACTAGTGATCACGCCCAACACGCGGCCAGTGCGGTTTTGAAAACAAACAGCTGAACCGTTGAAGATTCATGGGTTTGCAAGGCAGCATACCGTACCGTTCCGCACAGTGCTTCATAGGGAATGGCTCTTGGCCTGGGCCGGCGAGTTGGGACCAGACTCTCCAAGTTTTGGCCTATCACAGCCTCTCGGGTTTGCCCGTTGAGGGCTTCAGGCCGAGCAGCCCGCTTAGCTCGCAGTTGAGGCGGGTGATGTAGGCAGATCTGGAGCCAGGCCATTCTGCGAACGCTGCAGGCCGGGAATGAACTTGGCCGAAAAAAACTTTGGCCCTCCAGGGGGCATCGCCTGTCGCAAGTTTCACCAGGCACGGCCGGAGACTTGTGCAGCATGCTCTATGGAAGTGGTGCTGCAGCTTTGTGGGCGACCAAGTTGGGGGGATGAGGACACAGCTGGCTGGGAAGGGGTTGAGCTTTCTGACCCCTAGCTTTCTCACATCTAGAATTCAAGCTGTTGATTGAATCTTTGTGCTGAGGCATGTGACAATCGGAAAGCTTTGGGAAGACTATGTGTGGACATGAATCCATGTGTCCTTTGCAGTCACAGTCCCGCTGCAGTCAGCGGCATCAAGTATGCAGACGTAGCATCAGACAGATAACTCTGCCTAGGCACTGCAGCCATCAGCGACCATCGAATTTGCCCCCCTCTCTAAGGATGGCTCAAGATTTGGTGGAGCAGCATTTGGAGGAGCTGGGTTGAAGCAAACAAATCAGACAGTCATGAACATTTTGAGGCAAGGGACCGGCATTCATGCGCACCCTGGCTTAGGGTGTTTGGGCCCATTGAGGCCCAGTTCAACCCTCTCACCGTGAGGTCCTTCATTTCCTTGTTTCGCTCCCCCCCCCTTGCCACCGTGGCCAGTTACTTGCAAGGATTTGCGGGAGCGTGGCCGTGTCAAGCGCAGCGAGGGTGTTTTTGGCAGGCCCGGCCTTGAGCTTTCACTCGACTCGTGTGATGCCAATGTGATGGATTGTATTGCCACCTGGCCATGGGTCAAACCGAGTACCCCCAGTGAACATCCCAATCCCCGCTAAAATAGACTGTGCACCTATCCCAAAGTGGTACCATTGGTTTTGAACCATGGCCACCTAAGAATGGTGCAGCTGAGAATGGAGAAACACTTGCCACCATGAATCAGCCCGGCGCAGTCTTCTTGGCTCCCTGTGGTGTGATGCTGCGTTATTCTCTCCCGACTGAGTGTCAAATCTGCCAGAGATATTTGCCTCGGGTCGGGCAGCAAGCTTGCATTCTGTGAGATCATGTATTGCACGTGGGGCTTCAAGGCAGCTTCCTGCAATGCTTTGTAAGTCCGAGTGAGTGCATGCACAAACATGCGCTGACAGCTGCCGTGCCAGGATATGGTGGGAAGCCGCAAGATTGGTTCCTACTGGTCACGTCAGTTAGTTTCTTGTTTTTTCTAGGTTAATAGGCAGCGGCGACTACAAGGAGGATGGCGGAATCTCAAGGCAATGAACGAGCAGTTCGATAATTCTTCCATCCACACTGCCCTGCCAGCTGAAGTGCCACGTTTGACCATTAAGTGGTTAGACGAGGCCGAGTTCCTTGAAGTGGTTCGAGGCTGAGTTCCTTGACTAATATTGAACGCTCGTGACCTTGGGTCTTGCCCCCAAGGGCCTAAGGACGCACAGCCACTTGAAAGATGCACCCGAATCGCATGCGCATGCGCATGGTCTGTTCTGCTTGGCTTTTGGCCCCCAGGTTGCAGGCGTGCCGCGCATGCTCAGCTGTGGGGGCTCAAGGGAACGCGTGAGCGATTGCATGTCTTGCAGATTGCGTGCCACTTAGCGCACCTCTATCCTTCAGCTTCTCCTTGGGCGTTGAGCCCTGGCCAGACTTGACCTGGACAAGCCACTTTGTTAGCGCCTTACGGACACAACTTCCAGATCCCTTGCCTTGGAGCGTGTGGGGGCCATGACGGCCTTGGTTCCAGAGGTGCTCGGAGAAGATGTGGTTATTGTTTTGTCGGTTTTTCTGCCTTCAACTCTTAGGCTGTTGCTGAATACCTTGAATACGCGGCTGCTTATGCTCGATGGACGGCTTGACTATACAAGAAGGAAGAGTTTCCCGCTGGCGAGTCTTTACGGTTCGTGGTACGGCGCCCTGGTGTGCCCGCTTGTCAGGCGCCTCCACCCAAG
>CAUJNA010003647.1:60000-95000 GCA_963377175.1 Effrenium voratum | reverse complement strand
TAAGCTGCACGAACGCTTTGTAAAATAAGCTGGGTCTGCAAGACAGATTGGTCCGCAAAGAGCTGCGGGGTAGTTTGATTTCTTGATGCTTGTGATGAATGAGAACATCATATTTCTTTGACTGCGAGACGGACGCGAAGAAGTGCGATTGACATGATCAGGCAGAAGGTGACCATTGGGATGGGCATGCGCTGTACTGGAGTTGCAGGGGGCTCGAGTTGCAGGGTTCGCGCACCTTGCGCGCGCTTCGCAAATGGGGTTCGAGGTGTCATGGACTATTTTTCCATATTGTCTATGCGTATGTGCATGTTACTTTAAGGAGCTACGGAACTTACTTGGGCTTGCTTCTCTAATTTGGTTGGCCTCCCCGCTACGTTACAATGCTAGGCTGTTTTGCTGGCTGCTCGCTTTGGCGGCCATGGCCCCTAGCCGTTTCAATGGCAGGGTTCGCCATCTCCCTGTTTGACAGCCTGGCAGGAGGTGAGGGCTGGCATGGGCAATCTGAAGGATCATTTGCAGGCGCGAACGGTTTGATTATCAGTTTGATTTGTTTGAGCCTACTGTGGCTGACCTACACATCCTGCACGCATTACTCTGGAATGCTGGGCTTGCATCGACCAGGCACAAAGTTGGCAGAAGCTGGAGGACCGCCGGCAAATGCAGACGCGTGCGGAGACCTCACAGCGATTTCCCCGCATTTCTCACCAATCGGGATTGATGACTGTTGCTGCAAAGGAGTTGGACCCCATGCAAACACAAGCTGACTAGCCAGAGTTGGACGCAACTTGCTACCACGGCGCCACGCAAGGAGTGCCGACAAAGACAGCAGAAGCTGCAACGACAATTGCTGCAGGCGGGGGCAGCGTCCCGATCACTGGAATCACTGCGCTGTCCACCAGCGGTTTCAAGATGTGGGCAGCCCCCAAACACACAGCAGCTCCATTTTTAAGTTACCAGAACCCACCGCAGCGAGGGGAAATGGTGATGCTCAGGGTTGCCACATATTCGCCCCTTCAATCGAGGTTCCAAATTTAATGACGTGAGAAGCTGCCCTCGGCAGGTGGTAGTGGCTCTGGAGCGCCGTGCGTTGCAGACGGGCGCAGCGCGCAGAGGACCACAGGAGGAGGACAGGGTCTTAGGGGCAGTCTGGTAGTGGAGGTAACTGGTGGGCTGCTTTCAGCAACCTGGCAACGAGACAGTTGTATCGATGCTTTTGGCCAGCACCACGTGAGACACCCTCAAAGGGATAGAATCACACTCGATATTTTGCATCTTGGGATGGAGCACTAAAGCTCGCAAGCCGCACCGCCTGCGCGCGCTGAATCGCACACCCACGCGCTCACACAAATAATAGGTACACGCATTACCTTAAGATAAAAGTAACATGTGAGCCACGGACAAAACACACGAAGACCACTTTATTAAGGCGGGGTTCGTTTTTGCATAACACATGCCAAAACCATGGAAAACGATAAGGTCTCCCCCAAAAACGATAACCCTTAGCTAACACACGGCTCTATAATAACCCCTGCAGTTGCAACTTAGTTAGGGTGGGACCCTTGCGTGGCCACCGTAAAACGAGAAGGCGAGTCGCCACTTTCGAGCTGGAGCTGCCAAGGTGTGCTTCGTAAATACGACACTTGTACTGAGAAGTTGCGATTTTCGAGCTGGAGCTGCGGAAGTGTACTTCGCGTACTAGGCTTGTACTACAAAGTTGCGATTTTCGAGCTGGAGCTGCAGAAGTGTACTTCGCGTACTAGGCTTGTACTACAAAGTTGCGATTTTCGAGCTGGAGCTGCGGAAGTGTACTTCGCGTACTAGGCTTGTACTACAAAGTTGCGATTTTCGAGCTGGAGATGCGGAAGTGTACTTCGCGTGCTAGACTTGTACTACAAAGTTGCGATTTGCGAGCTGGAGATGCGGCAGTGTACTTCGCGTACTAGACTTGCACTACAAAGTTGCGATTTGAGAGCTGGAGCTGCAGAAGTGTACTTCGCGCACTAGATTTGTACTACAAAGTTGCGTTTTTCAAGCTGGAGATGCGGAAGTGTGCTTTGCGTACTAGACTTATACTACAAAGTTGCAATTTTTGAGCTGGAGCTGCGGAAGTGTACTTCGCGCATTAGACTTGTACTACAAAGTTGCGATTTTCGAGCTGGAGCTGCGGAAGTGTGCTTCGCGTACTAGACTTGTGCTACAGAGTTGCGATTTTCGAGCTGTAGCTGCGGAAGTGCGATTTTCGAGCTGGAGCTGCGGAAGTGTACTTTGCGTACTAAACTTGTACTACAAAGTTGCGATTTTCGAGCTGTAGCTGCGGAAGTGTACTTCCCGTACTAGACTTGTACTACAAAGTTGCGATTTTCGAGCTGGAGCTGCGGAAGTGTACTTCGCGTACTAGACTTGCACTACAAAGTTGCGATTTTCGAGCTGGAGCAGCGGAAGTGTACTTCGCGTACTAGACTTGTGCTACAAAGTTGCGATTTTCGAGCTGGAGCTGCGGAAGTGTACTTTGCGTACTAGGAGCTGGAGCTGCGGAAGTGTACTTCGCGTACTAGGCTTGTACTACAAAGTTGCGATTTTCGAGCTGGAGATGCGGAAGTGTACTTCGCGTACTAGACTTGCACTACAAAGTTGTGTTTTTTGGATCTGGAGCTGCGGAAGTGTACTTCTCGTACTAGACTTGTACTACAAAGTTGCGATTTGCGAGCTGGAGCTGCGGAAGTGTACTTCGCGCACTAGACTTGTACTACAAAGTTGCGTTTTGCGAGCTGGAGATGCGGAAAGGTACTTCGCGTACTAGACTTGTACTACAAATTTGCCATTTTCGGAGCTGGAGCTGCGGAAGTGTACTTCGCGCACTAGACTGTTACTACAAAGTTGCGAATTTCGAGCTGGAGTTGCAGAAGTGTACTTCGCGCACTAGACTTGTACTACAAAGTTGCGATTTTCGAGCTGGAGCTGCGGAAGTGTACTTCGCGTGTCTTCTGCTACAAAGTTGCGATTTGCGAGCTGGAGATGCGGAAGTGTATTTCGCGTACTTCACTTGTACTACAAAGTTGCGAAATTTCGGGCTGGAGCTGCGGAAGTGTACTTCGCGTACTATTCTTTTACTACAAAGTTGCGATTTTTGAGCTGGAGCTGCGGAAGTGTACTTCGCGTACTAGACTTGTACTACAAAGTTGCGAATGTCCAGCTGGAGCTGCGGCAGTGTATTTCGCGATTTTCGAGCTGGAGCTACGGAAGTAAGTGTACTTCGCGTACTAGACTTGTACTACAAAGTTGCGATTTTCGAGCCGGACCTGCCAAAGTTCGAAAACACAGTAATTAAAACGATAAGGTCTTCCCCAAAAACGATAGCTCTAAAAAAAGTACTAGGGCCAAGTAAAGTGTTTCGTCCGCTCCTCATGTCTTTAGATCCCGCGATGTCAGAAGTAGACGCAACGTGTTTTTTTGTTTACAGCGCGGAAGCTCTGCTGAAGCAGGGCTCTTGTTTGAGGAGGCGGGGTGCAAGGAAGAGGGCGGTCAGTCCTTGGCCGGTGGCCATTCCCAGTGCTTTGCGCTCCACTTTTGACAAGCGCGGACCACAGTCATAGCCTGCCGCTAGCACAGGGCCTCCTCCCGAGCAGCCCCTAGAATTTGTATCCCGGCGACCGCGGGAAGCTCGAGCCGCGTGCCGGCGTAGATGTGCCGAGTGCGGCCCCGCGCGCGCTCCGGAACAACCCTCAAGCAGCGCACTGGCCATGACCTACGTGGCAAGATACCCAGCGGGCACGTTTGAATCACGCCCCTTTCCTTCCAAGGTTTGCCCTTTATGTCCCCAAAATGATCCTACGGGGTAGTGTGACAATTGCAGGCTCAGCTGGAAGGGCGCCTGGCCAAGCTGGAAGAGGCACCACTTGGGGAGATGTGAGATGGCTGAGGCTCAAATTGTAAGAGCTGGACATACGCAGGTTTTGGTCTTTGTGTCCATCGGGGCACAGAAATGGGTTCCACCTTGTTGAGCCGCAGCCAGATGTCTTGCTGGGTTGCTCATATGATGTGTGTTCCGGGTGAGCTAAGATCACCTGAAAGCTGCGTGTTTTTTCTGTGGGTTCGGGGGGCCCCGAGCCATAGCTTCAGGCCTGCTGCGCGCCTGGGGGCGCGCGGGCGCGGTTGGAGGAGCTGTCCGTGCAGCTTCGGCAGCTGGTACAGCTGCCAGGCGAGCCAAGTCGGAGGTGTCCTTTTCACTTCGGATGGATATGGCTGTGGGTCTAAACCAATGGTATGGCAGGTGCACCACCCATTTTAGAACCTATTTTAGTGGGGTGGGATGTTCACTGGGGGTGCGGGATTTTGACCCATGGCCATATACATGCATGGCCAGGTGGGCCAAGTGCCTTGCTGGCCGGCGACGAGTGCAAGCTGGCACTGGGTGAAGGCGTGGGGATGCGTGGTCTTGTGCCTTGGTTTCTGGATAGGGTGGGAAGAAGCCTATGTTCTATGGGCTTTGTGCCAACTAATTGAAATGCGGCATCCATTGGCTGCTTTGCTCAAGCGCAGGGCCAGCAGGAAAGCATGGGAGGCCTTTTTCTGTCGCATGCTTGGGCCGTTCATGGGGTGGTTGGCTACGGCCTCGCTGCAAAGGTCAACGAGGTGACTTATCAACATTCTTTGGCCTGGGGAGCCGCCCACCCAGACGTGAGTGGCTGCTGGTCAGAGCACCGGACCTTCGAAACATGCTGCGTGAAGTGGGAGGCAGACACTGTACCAGGCGAGAACTGTTGGACAGACCGCGCCAAGTTTTACAACGAATGCTGCATTGCGAAGTCAAGCTGGCCTCCCAGAGCATTTTTTTCTTGCTCTGGTCGGGGCATGTTTTGGGAGCGCTTGCGGCAGACCGTCTCGCTTTTCCGGGCCTTCACCGCGCTGAATGACACCCCGCTGCACAAAGCGGACCCAAAGGAATGCTTGCTTGGCGGCGTGATGGCCAGCCTGGTGGCGCTTGTGCACGTCACCACCCGCAACCGGACCCTGGAGATGAAGAACAAGGACTTCGACCGGGCCGAGTACTTGATGAAGGTTCTCTTCAGCAGTCCGGTGACACTCGAAGAGATCCTCACCTCCGGGTGGCCGTTGTTCCTGACGATGGACTTCTTCCGCTGGGACGCGGGCTTCCTAGACTTGGCCAACCAGCGCCTGCCCGGCGTCATGGCCGGGGAGCGCACCATGCGCTGGAGCAACACGCTGAGCGGCGTAATTGAGGAGGCAGGGGCCGGCAGGATCCCCACAGACGTGGTGGTGAAGCTCGCCAACAGCGTCACCAAAAACGGGGAGCAGGCCGGAACTGGTTGAGTTGCGGCCGATTATAGCTTGGGGACGGGGGCAACCTCTTGCGTTGCAGCTTTCTAAGTTTGGAAAGATGCCCACGTGGATAGGGCAACATCCTGCACTACTCCGTACAAGGCCGTTGCACTTAACTTGAAGGCATTCCCGGTGGGGGCAAGTGTTTCCAACACACAGCGTGCAGGATGAACACACAATCCCCAGCGCCACTGCAGCACAAGCTTTGGAACATTCAAATATTTGGCACCCTGCTTCCCCGCCATGAAAGCGCCTGCTTGAAATCCACCTAAAAGGAAGTTCCAGTTGCGGATGGTTTGCTTTTGCGGTTTCGCCTGAATTATCATCCTCGCCCAAATTTCGCCATGGCTTCAACCGTCGCAAGCATTCAATGTTCATTTATTGATTTCAGTAGCGCCTCCACCCCCTGATTGCCGCAACCATGTATCCCCGATTGCCAAACGCTATTGAACTGCATTTGGGGAGGAACTGCTGGACACGCCATGGGTTTGCCTGGAGTGTGAAGTACGTTTCCGCCTTTTGACTTCACTAGTGGCACTTGCAGGAAAAAAAGCTTCAAGAGTGGGGTGCGGCACATGTTGCCCAGGTGCTGTGGCCCCTCATGCCGCTGCTCACAGCCTTGGTGAGCTACCACAACCTCCGGAAGAGGGACCTGGTCCGGGCCCCGGCGGAGGAGCTGATGGCTTTGGGGCTGGAGGCCAGGCGCCTCATTGACTTTGCAGACGCCCAGCTGAAGTCCTGGATCGGTCTGTTCTCGCATCCCTTCTCCGTCTTGATCAAGCTGGAGGTGCCGGTGGTGAACTTGCTGCAGGCGGTGTCCTGGCCTGGGGTGATCTTGACGCGCCCGGGCGACTACTTGAAGAACACGGTGCACTTTCCGGGGGCCCGACTCGCAAGGATCTTGCAGCCTCTGAACTTCTCCATGCCCCTGTTAGAGCAGCACATCCATCCGGGCTTCGATGCTGCCAGCAACATGGTCAGAACCACTGAGCAGCCAATGTGCTATGCGCCCGGGTTCTTATACATCATCCTGGCCATGATCCGCCAGGACGGGCAACAGAGGTTGCGGCTGTGGGACATCGGTGCCAGCTGGGGGGACTGCTTGCTGTGGGCCGGCTCCATGCTTCTGCAGCATTCGCGGCTCGCACTCGAGCTGAGGGGCTTTGAGGCTTTGCCTGCTGCTGCCGCCGCTTTCCGGCGCTCGGCACACAGCCTGCAAGAGGCATGGGGCCGAAACAGGAGAAACCGACCCTTCCAGCTTGTCGTGGAGGAGATGGCCATGAGAGATACCAAGGGCTCAGTGGAGATTTCCTTCCCAAGCCACTCCATGGCGCTGGCAACGTTCCACAAGTGTGAGGAGAGATATAGTCAAGCATCCAACAATCTCTTTCATTGCGTTGATCGGGCCACTACAGCAGAAACTTTGGACACATATCTCCCGACGCTTTCCGATGATGGAGCCATCGATTTGCTCAAGGTACACGTGCAGGGGGATGAGCTGGCAGTTCTGCGCGGCGCCAGAGCATCTTTGAAGGACCGGGTGTGTTTGCTTCACATGAACTTCGACACCTTGGCCCTAACTGTGCGCTCCCAGGGCATCACTCAACTGGCCGAAGATGTGGCCGACGTGTTGCAGGCGGCCGGGTTCAAGGGCGTCCTGGTGAATCTCTGGGAGCAACGCCCGGCCACCCTGGAAAGGATGAAGGCGCTGCTGCTGAAGACGGGGAACCCGGACATGGCGCAATGGAGGCCGCCGGAGGCGTCGGATGCCACGCGCCCAGAGGAGGTCCACCACTATGAGCTCGTGGCCTGGAGCGAGCGGGGCTTGTGCCAACACAGCCCTGCAGTCGCTGCCGCCTTGCGCCTTTGGGCCTCGGAGGCTGTGGCCTTCTGACAAGAGGCCCTGGCCATCCCTGGCAGAAGCGGCTTGGAACATTGGCAAAATTGGCCGTTGCTGGCCCTTTGGGTCGACATTGATTTGGGGGTTGTACTGTCAGGGGGCTGGCGATGTACTCTGTGATTGTGTCATACTTTGCTCATCCTGGCACAAACGATATCTTGTTTGCTGCTCTGGGTGTCTCCTCCAGTTCTAATTTCAGTGGAACATGTGTGTGTGTGTGTGTAAGTGTTATGTCTTATGTGTTATGTGTTTTGTGTTATGTGTTATGTGAGTTGTCTGTGTGTGTGTGTGTGTGGGTGTGCGTGTGGGTGTGCGTGTGCGTGTGCGTGTGCGTGTGCGCGTGCGCGCGCGCGCGCGCGCGTGCGCGTGCGCGTGCGTGTGCGTGTGCGTGTGCGTGTGCGTGTGCGTGTGCGTGTGCGTGTGCGTGCACGTGTGCGTGGAGTGTGTGTGTGTGTGTGGGTGGGGGTGCGTGTGTGTGTGTGTGTGTGTGTGTGTGTGTGTGTGTGTGTGTGTGTGTGTGTGTGTGTGTGTGTGTGTGTCTGTGTGTGTCTGTGTGTGTCTGTGTGTGTGTATCTATGTGTGTCTGTGTGTGTGTGTGTCTGTGTGAGTCTGTGTGTGTTGCGTATGTCTGCGTGTGTGTGTGTGTGTGTCTGCATGCGTGCGTGCGTGCGTGCGTGCGTGGGTGTGTGTGTGTGTGTGTGTGTGTGTGTGTGTGTGTGTGTGTGTGTGTGTGTGTGTGTGTGTGTGTGTGTGTGTGTGTGTGTGTGTGTGTGTGTGTGTGTGTGTGTGTGCGTGTGCGTGTGCGTGTGCGTTTGCGTGTGCGTGTGCGTGTGCGCGCGTGCGCGTGCGCGTGCGCGTGCGCGTGCGCGTGTGCGTGTGCGTGTGCGTGTGCGTGTGTGTGTGTGTGTGTGTTACATGTGTGTTGTGTGTGTGTGTTGTGTTGTGTTGTGTTGTGTTGTGGTGTGGTGTGGTGTGGTGTGGTGTGGTGTGTTGTGTGTGCGTGTGCGTGTGTCTGTGTCTGTGTCTGTGTCTGTGTCTGTGCCTGTGCCTGTGCCTGTGCCTATGTGTGTGTGTGTGTATGTGTGTGTGTGTGTGTCCGATGGGTTGGCCTTCCGAACATCGCTTTGCATTGCCAAGCGCGCTTTCCGGCATCTGCCAACCCCCGCCGAAACGAGTTTGGGAGGGCGAGTTCGCACAGAAATGTCACCTAACATCCTCAAACGGGTCAGAACTAGCCTCCCCAAGTTGTTTTCGTGCAATCGGCGCCCAAGGGCCATTACCGAGTAAGGAGCGTTTTCCCCCCCCAAACCCCCCCCCCCCGCTCTGCATCTCGATACGGCAGGCGCATCCTCATCCCACGCCCCTGGCCCTGCCCGCCCCTGCCGCTTGCGCAGGTGCGCGGGGGAGCCAGAGCGCCGACAGCGCCGAGACTGCCGTGCTCAAAGTCACAGCGCAGCAAGGGGAGCTCTTGGAGCACCTGGGCATTCAATCAGAAAGCTGCGCTGCCAAAAAAACAAAATCCCCCCCCCCGGAAAAAAAAAAAAAACAAAAAAAAAAAAAACATGCGACCGTTCTGTTTTCCTCCTGCTTTTTTTTTGAGGAGGAGGGGCATTTGTTCCCAGGCAAGTTCGCAGCAGTCAAAGGTGGGAAATGTGGCAGCTGTTTGCAGCTGTTGGAATGCTTAGCTGTTTGAACGCTTTGCTGTGGAGAGCGGGCTAGATGTTTTTCCCACATACAGTGCCCAAACCCTGATACCATGCACTTCTTGGGTGGCTGTGCATGAGCTCGCCGGCGATGCCTTCATTGATTTGAGTTTGCTTTGGCTATGTCTTCTTCCACTCGGTTGTTTAGACACTCAACTCGGTTGATTAGACACTCAACTCATCATTTACTCAGCACCTGCTAAAATTCAATAAGAGTGTGGCAGGACGACAAGTCTGTGTTGTCATCTGCGAACACAAGCAAGTCAATTCTATGCCTCTCAAGTTGAACCTCCAAGGCTGGATGCCCTGGACGGACTCCCCTTAGGACCAGCCTACACATATGATTTAGCACACCCACACCCCAAAGGCTGAAAGCCATGGAGTCTCTGCCCAGACAAGCTCCGAAGAGGTACATAGCAGCTCGGGGGTAGGTTTCTGGAGGGTCCGTGCAGCGGTGGGAAGACGTTTTATTGGGTTTGTGGTGGTCAGGGATTTCGATGGGTTCGGATAGATTCCGATCAGGGTGCTGAGCGTTTATAAGAGAAGTTCGGAGGGATCTGGAGCCGCCCGCGTGGCCGTTGCGGGTGCTTTATTTTTTGTTTGGGTGTTTGGGTGTTTGGGTGTTTGGGCGTTTGGGCGTTTGGGCGTTTGGGCGTTTGGGTGTTGGGGCAGGGGGGGGGGGGGACGGGGGGGACAGGGGCGGGTGGGTGAATGGGCTGGTCTTCAACCCGAGGCTCCTCAGCGAGGACTTGGCGCGAAGGCGGCGGGACACGGCGCAGCTGGAGATGGCCCTGGGCCGCGGGACGCTGGAGGCGCTCGGCAGAGGCGGGCTCTGGGCTCGCTCCGCGGCTCGGCCCAGTCAGCTCGGCGGGTTCTGGAGGCTTTGGTCTTATATCCTCGGTAATGCGCACGGAATGTGGGCGAAAAGCAGGGACTGATGACAGCAGACCAAGCATAAGGAGGAGCATATGGGCAGCTGTCACGTCTCGCGGAAATCACGTACGTTTGTTTAGGCCCAAGATTGTGCCAGCATTGTCGCTGACGACCCTGGCGACATTGCTCAAAGCCCTATGATGCGACATCACGAAGCACAAAGTTGAAGTCAGTGCCACGAAGCACCAAAGTGCAACTGTCGGCGCGAATGGGAAATGAACACGGCACATCACCTATGCCGGGCATGTGGAGTACATTCGAGCAACAGCAAGTATGCAGCATCACCTAGACTCAGCTGTGTACAATCACAGTGCAGTGAGCCTAGGTGTACCACGCCATGAAAGATCAGTATGCGGGGCTATGCATGACATCATGACACATTTTAAGTGCTGGCACGTCCGGCCAAGGCCTTTTGGGCCCGCCGTAAACCAACCGAAGGCACATGCAAGAGCTGCCAGCAACGACGCATGACCCCGAACATATCCAGAGCCAGCAGGGCGAACCAGCAGGGCTTGCGCCTAGGGCAACCAACCGGGCAGTGGGTTCGACGGCCGTTTGGAGAGAGCACATGCAACTCTGGAGCACACATCCGCTGGGCCAGGGCAGTTCAGACAGTTGGGCTGCCCATGTCAGCGCCTGCAGCCTCCTGGGCCTGGCACGAGTAGACATTTCTTCTGCCCAAAGAAGCACCACAAGCAGAATGTCAACACGTCAAACAAACAAATCAGTGGAAGGAGATGCATGCCAAGGAGCAACATTTTACCGGCTCTATGCGGAGAAACGCATATTTGGAATAGTTGTTCTTGAAAACTGCTGCTTTTTTAATGGTTGTTGTCATGCAAAGCCACTTGCTTGATCTCCCTATCCTTCCATGAGTGCTGGAAAACTGCGACACAAGAAGAGCTTCGATTCTCTGAACAGGGTTATGCATATGCAGCAGGGAGAAAGATAGAGTATGTCATGACATAGTGCCACGTGCAAAACAAATATCCAGCCACAGTTCGCAGGCTGGAGGCCAAGGCCATATTCGGCACCAGAGCTCGCGCATGTGTTGATCAGACCGATTTTGACGAAGCAGATCGGCATAGCTGAAATATGGCGCGCTAGTCGGTGGTGTTGTCACGGAGCATGGAATAAACAAGACTTGATTGAACGGATTTCGCTTAGGCAGCCCGGCAATTGGAGAGGCACATAGGAAATATTGCCATGCGTCCAACATCAAAAATCACCCAACAGGAAGCAGTTAGGAACATCTAAGCTGATGTTAGCAAAAGGAGGTCACGCTTGCAATGACCGCTGAGTTCACAGGCAAGCGGCAATCCAACTGTTAGGTGATGGCGATGCAGCACCATATCAGGTATCCTTAAGTGTTCCTTGCTGGCAGGCCCCATGGACTTCAGTCAAGCCGGCCAGATTGGGGCGCGCAGCGGGCTCGGAATCGGCAGGGGCCCGAGTCGCTTTGGGGGCTTGGACAGTCCTGAGCTTCCACGTGATGGTGCTTTCATGGTTTGGCCGGCCTTGTTTTTACGGTTTTTTTTTGGGGTCACCTCAATGTCCATGCTGCGGGGAGAACCATCGCGGGCCCTGCTGGGTGCGCAGTGAGGTTTGCCCGGCATAAGCAGCTCAGGCGCCGTTCGACTCGAAACTCTTTACAGGTAGTTTGGGCCCGCATGGATCGCACACCATGGCATGGGCGGAAGTGCGGACAGAGGTAGGTTGAGTTTGCTGCCTTGGCATTGGCGTTGCGACAGGCTATCCTGGCTATCCTGGCAGACGGCAATATCCCTGAGAGCTGCCATGCGTTGTTTTAGCTGTTTAGCAGGTGATGTGCCAGCTGTTGAGCCGTAGAATGGCACACGTGCAGAGTGGCAAAGCAGGCTGAACCGGTGGCACCTGCGGAAAGAAGCGTCGCACAGAAGAGACCTGCAAAGCCTCACGCAGATGGCTATTGGGACAGGCCAGTCAGCCTGTCCCTCGGCACGCTCAGGATGAGTTCTTCCGCAAGAACAGTGAGGGTTTGAACTCTGAGGCGGGCCCATGCTGAAGAAGCTAGGCCTAAGAAGGCAGCTTAGTGAAGCAAGAGGCCGTGTGCATTGATCAATCGCTCGTTTTCAAATTCGCTAGATTTGGGTCAGGTATTGCCGGCGCCATGCTTTGTGTAGCGTGTTCTCGGGTAGACCCAAGATGGCGGGCAGCTTGTCAACGACTACTTGGCACCAGATGGCTCACCAACTTGCATGAGCAGCAGCTGCCGATCCAGACAAGGGAGCCGGCACTGCCCAGAACCCTGCAGGACCGACTTTTTCGCCAGCAGATGCAGGAGAGAGACTCACAACGATTGGAGCGACTTCCGCAGCCGCCCACGAGAGATCTGACGCCTGAGCAGAGCAGCCTGTTGTCAAAAATTCGGCAGTGTTCCCATGACCAGGATGCAGATGGTTCATTTCAATTATTCAGGCAGATTCCCCAAGATGCCGGGCCTGATTGGGTGCCACATTTCCGTGGCATGTTGCTGTGCCTTACCAGGTGCATGAGGTATGAGGAGGCAAAAGCGGTGTTTCGGGGTGCTCCAGCGCGAGACACCATCATGTACAACATGATGCTGGGCATGTTGGCCCGGCTGCGCCACACCCACGACTTTGAAGTTTTGCTGCGCCAGATGGACGCTGAGCAGGTGCCCCGCACCTCGGTGACATACACCCAGATGCTCACCAGTTGTTCGGAGAGCAACAACTGGGCGGAAAGTCTGAAATTGCTGGAGACCCTCAAGACCGACCCGGAGCTTCAGGCAAGCGCAAGCTGGGATGTTGTCTACTTGATTGCCATGACTGCCTGCGGGCGTGCCAGATTGCCCGACCAGGCCCGAGGCTTGCTGCAGCAGATGCAGGACACTGGCACCCTGGCACAGGCGAAGCACTTCAATGCGCTCATCGTGGCCTGTGGCGATGACTTGCAGCAGGCGGAGAAAGTGATGGAGGAGATGCGTAGCGCCGGGCTGACGCCGCGCGCCGCCGACTGGCGCGCACTCATGGTGAGCTCCCGAAACATCCGGGATCAGACCCGCATCTACGGAGAGATGCGGCAGGCGATCCCAGACGTCCGCTTAGAGGAGGCCTGGGCCATCATGCTGCGGACTGCGGCCTTGGCTGAGGACTTTGAAGCCGTGGACAAAGTTTTGGAGGAGATGAAGAGCCAGGGGTGCGACCCAGATGTGGACTCGGGAGTGCCATCATTACGCCGGGCACTTGGGGTTGTCAGCAGCCGGCGGGAGCGGGCACAGCTTCAGGAAACTTGGGACCGGAACGTGTCCGCAAGCTTGGACGGTGAAGCCCAGCCTGCAGGCATAGCACAGAGCCAGCGGCCAGATGCAGCTGCCGCAGGGGCGCAAGATGCAGACCGCCTTCCAGAGGGCTGGCAGTCAACCGTGGACCCTGCATCAGGGAACCGCTACTACTGGCGAGTGGACAACCCAGCAGGGACCACGACGTGGGAGCGGCCAATATGAGGGGCGCCCGATCGGTAGCGTAGGCACGTGTTCAGGACGGCGGACCGCAGCACATTACAAAGAGGACCGAGGGGTGGGGGGGTGGGGGTGGGTCAAGATGCTCCCATGAGCTCAAAACACTCCGAGGATCCCTTCAGACAGATTGCCAGGCGCGGTGTGCCATTTGGACCGTCGCAGGCCAAGCAGCTCTTTAGCAACATGGGCGCGGAGGACCAGCGCCGGGTTCTGCTCGACCCCGAGCACGGCGTCGCGGTTGACCCCGATGGATTGCACCTGAACAGGTGCTCCAGAGTTCAAGAGCACAACCCCACATTCCAAACTCCAAAGACTCACCGCAAGACAACGGGGGAAGCCCGGTTGAACGCAAGAGTGCCTTTGAAGAGAGTCAATTAGCTCTGAGGAACTCGGGCCCGCTCAACATCTTCAAGAGCCCCATGGACATGTACAAGTTCCGAGCTCGGCCCCCAGAGCAGAAGTTCTGAAGCTGCGAGACCGTGAGCACAGCGAGCCCACGTTGAAAAAGGACCCCGTTACCATGTTGCCTTAGGGCCTACAAAAGGCCCTAGTTGTCCCTGGCAATGAAGAAGGCAAGTGCCAACGAAACGGCCCTGCGAGGTTGCCATCAGCAGAGATCGCGAACAAGAGATCGCAGACCGCAAAGGTGCCAGGGTATTCAGCCGCCACACACAAACCACACTCCACACGCAGGAGCTGCCAGAGAGGGAGAGAGAGAGCAACATACCAAGTTATGCGATACTGGGCATGGCAGGTGGCGAGTTTGTGGCCAAGGAAGCCCAAGACTATGAGGCATGGCATGCACGGTTTGGCCTTGTGGTTGGCACAAACAAGGCCCTTGTTTCGCACAACTGCTTCTGGCCTCAGTGGCGCCCTGCAACAAAAGGCTCAAGACAGGTTGTGGAGAAAAGCCATGCCACAACGCAAGCAAGTGCGCATGTATTCGAGAGCATGTAGAGACCAGCATGAAACCCCGGCACTCACAACAAAGTAGCCGCTTGCCACATACCTTCCGAATCCGATGACCGTCACAGCCAAGTCCCCTGCGGAGATCACCACCGAAGTGCCTTCCAGCAGAAGTGATGCTGCTGGGCAGGATTTGCGAGTCTTCAAACCTCGCCCACAAGATTGTCTCGGTTGTTGGCAATGGGTTCGAGTTCTATTTGCTGCCATTGTCAAGTGGGGCTGAAATGCCTTCCCCAATTCAAATTTCAAGCTCTCAGGCTTCAATTTCGCCTTCCAGCTTGTTGAGTGCAGCCGCCGCGGACGAGCCCAGCGCCGCCCAGTGGCAGACCAAAAAATGCCAGGTTCAGAGCTTCAATCGGTTGGCAAGCATGACCTCTTTCGCCTGAGTGTAGCTTGCTCGAGGCAGCTGGCTCCTTTGAGATTTCAGCCACAAGCGTCAACGATTCCGACAAGGTAGACCCATGAGAAGTGCTGAAACTCCAACTGCCTGGGCCAAGGTGACCTCGTCCGCCATGGTCTTGAATCTGATTGTTGGAGGCGCCTGCAACGAGGGATAAAGACCGCGCACTCACGCACTCGCGCGCTCACTTGCAAGCACACTCGCAAACAAGCACACACAAACACACACGCAAGAAAAAGCACAAGCCCACAAGCAGTCAAACCAACAAGCAGACAGAGAGACAAACATGCAAACCAGACAGGCAGACAGAGAGGCACACAAACAAACAAAGACACACACACACACACGCAAACACACTAACCAACACACATAAAGAAACACACATCCATGAAACAATCCACAAGCAAACAAACAAGCACAAACAAGGACAGACGAGCAGAAGCAAGCACAACCACGCAAACATGCAAACACACAAACACACAAGCGAACGAAGGAACGAAACTCGCCACACATCACGCAAGCACAAACAAGCAAGAGCACACACACACATACAAATACAAACTTGCAACCAACAGCACACAACCACAAATAGCACGCAAATACAACCCAAACCAAACCCAAAATAAGAACCAAGCCCGCAAACAAGCAAGCAAGCAAGCAGCCAAGCCAGCAAACAAGTACACAAACAAACAAACAAGCAAGCAAACAAACAGGAATAAATAAACGAGCAAACAAACAAGCAATCAAACAACAAACAATCAATCAATCAATCAAACAAACAAACAAACAAACAATCAGACAACCACAAACAAGCCAGCAAGCAAGCAAACAGGCACACAAATACACACACACACACAAACAAACGAGCAAGCAAACAGGCACACAAATACACAAACCACAAACAAGCAAGCACACAAGCAAGCAAGCAATCAGCAACAACATTGCACTCCTGCACGCATACAACAAGCAACAGCAAGCATGAGCACGATCATGCAGGCAAACGCAAGCGTCGGACACACAAACATACATGACACAAGCACGCACGCACGCACGCACGCACGTACGCACGCACGCACGCAACACAGCGCATCCAATACGCACGCACACAGAATACAAGCGCGCATACACACAAGGACAAGCAGTCAAGCACACAATGGCAGGGAACACACAAACACAAACACACACACACAGACCGCACAGCACGGACACTTAGACAAAGCACACACACACACACACTACACACACACACACACACACGCAACCCACACGCACATGCAACGCAAGCAACGCACACAAACACACAGACAAGCACACAGCACCCAAACAGAACCGATACACGCACACAACGCACACGGCAGAGACACACAACACATACGCACACACACACACATAACACACGACACACACACACACACAACACACACCAGACACAACACACACACACAATGCAGACGACACACACGTGAACGCACAGAAGATACGACACACACACACAGAGTGCATTCAACACGCACACACCACACACACACACCACACACACAGACAAACGCACACACACACAAGACAGGAAACGCACACACTCACACACACAACACACACACACACACGCACACACAAAGCACACACACACAAGACACACACACACACAAACACAGCACCCACACACACAATGCAGACGCACGCGAGACACGACACACAGGCACACACACACACAATGAACCCAACACACGCACACACCAAATAGTACACACACACAAGACACAGAAGACACGCGCACACACACACACACAGCACACCACACACACACAACGCATGCAACACACACACACATGCACACGCAGCACACAACACACACACACCACACACACACACACACACAGCCAAAAGAACACACACACACACATACACAACCCGCATCACGTACACTAGACACAGGCACTCGCACGCGCACATGCGCACGCTCACGCACATGCTCACGCGCGCACACACACACACCCATCCACGCCCGCACGCACACACGCAGGCACCCACACACACACACAGACACGCACGCACACACCCACACACACACACACACACGCACGCACGCACACCCACACACACGCACGGACGGACTCACGCAAGGACGCACGCACGCACGCACGCACGCACGCACCCACACACACACACACACGCGCACACGCGCACACCCACACACGCACGCACACGCACAGCACAGACACGCACAGACACGCACACACAGACACACACACACACAGACACAGACACACACACAGACACAGACACAGACATGCACACACACACACACACACACACACCCACCCACGCACACACGCACGCACGCATGCAGACACACACACACACACACGCAGACATACGCAACACACACAGACTCACACAGACACACACACACACACACACAGACACACATAGATACACACACACAGACACACACAGACACACACAGACACACACACACACACACACACACACACACACACACACACACACACACACACACACACACACACACACACACACACACGGCGCGCACGTGTGCGCGTGTGCACCACAGACAGGCATGTCACAATGCGGGTTTTGGAGTCTTTGCTTCAGGTTTCTTTCGGGTTGTTTTTCTTTGGACCTGGAGGCCTTGGCACAGGCATGTTGAGCCTTCCTTGGGCGATGGCGGGCGCCTCTGTCGCTGTGGGCTCTCTGATCATTGTGCCACTTGGCCGCATCGTGTGCAGAGCGGCAACGCCTCAGTTCGACCCTGAGTCACCAGCGAGCCGATGCTCTTTGCCGAACCAAGGCTTGTGATCGCTGTGAATCTTGCCTGAGGGAGAGCGTAAGACATTTTCAGCATGTGGGTGTCCAGCTGCGTATTGCGTTGAACTCAGTTGCAAGGTTTGAGCTATTATTCTAGCCATGACAGCTATCCGAGGAACGTCTGGACCATTATGATCCTCGTGCATGCGGCCGAAAGGCATGGCCTGCCTCCAGCGGTGCAATAAAGTTGTCAGCTTTTGTATGCAAAAAGGGTTTCCGCGCCAGCGAAAACACGCTTCCAAGGGTTTATTTGCCTAAGCAGCTCAACGGGCTCATGACGCATGCTCGGCACGGGAGGCACCAGGTCTTCGACCTCGGGGCTTTGCTGGGCAAGCTGCCAGGCAGTCTTGGGCCTGGCATGCAGCCGCTCGGCCAGGTGGCAGGCAGAGTGCAGCTTGAAGCGCCCTGCCTTTTGCTCGAAATTGATGGACTTCTGGCATGCAGTGAATGCAGCATGGCACGCAGTGCTCAGGATGTTCACCAACCTTATGGTGTGGATCGTGCTGTTTGGGAGCTTGATCAGCTACATTATCGGCATTTGCGACTCTGCGCAGTCCTTTGTCCAGGGCACCTTCCTAGGCTCACAGCGACGCTTGGCAAGACTCTGGCATTCATTCTTCGGTTCTTGATGAGTCATGCCCATCAGAGACTTTTGTGGAACGGGAGTGCTTCGAACACCGTGAGACGCCAAGGATGGGCCCTGGCAGGCTTGGCCTCTCTTTTGGTGCTCCCGCTTTGTTGCGGGGCTGCAAGTTTTCAGGAAGGTCGCGGGGAACTTGTGGCCAGTTGCAACGAACATGCAAGCACTTGGACTTGGGATGAACGTGAATCCATGCTGACAGTCAAGTGCGAGGCTTTTTGGACCAGAGATATTTGTCCTTTTCTTCTGGTGCTGCCATCCTTGTGAACGTGATGCTCGGCAAGCTTAGAGTCACATGATGTCGGAGATGCTGACTGGTTCGGCTGTTCAGCCAGCGTGAGCATGACAAAATCCGCCTTTTCGCCGCGCCATACCGCGATTTCGAGGGCCGTGAAAAAGCTCCGAGCTCCGAGCTCCGTGAGGTATTTGATGGGCCTCGTGGTCTTGGAGTTTGTTCAGAAGGCCCAGTCGCATGAGCTGCCCGAAGGCACTTGCGACCTGGGCTTCGCCAAGGCGCCTGGCGGGGCGCCTGGCGCTTTTTGGGTTTCTGGGGCAAAAGGGACAGTCCCTGGCCAAAAGGGAAGGCTCCAACTTGACCAAGGCTTCTGTTCAGAGGATTTCATGTTTGGGGGGCTCCCATGTTAGACGGTGCGTTGCAGGGCTCGGTCACCATGATTAGCACCATGATGCAGAGCGTGATCATCCAGCTGCTTAGCTGGTAAGCGCTCAAAGCTTGCGCTGTGGGCGCTCCGATCTGCACTTGATTCCGTTTCAAAGCCGACGTGTTTGAGTTCACCCTGCAATTTGGACAAGGATGTGCGTGCTCCCCATGTACAAGGAGCTGGAGAACCGATCTCCGGCAAAGTTCTCGAGGCCGTGAGAACGAACAGAGTTACGATGTGGCGGTCCAAGAATAGGTACCCCAAATGGAGCCCTGGTAAGTGGAGCCATGGACCAAGAACCTGCGGTCCCCTGACCCATACCCAGGTAGCCCCCAGGTAGCCCTTTCTGGGTGTAGCGTGCGGTGGCTTGCTGCCAGGGTGCTGGCGGTGGCTTTCTCTGCCCTGGCGCTGATCTTCATCGTCCTGTCCGCCGCTGGGTACTATGCCTTTGGCCCCAAGGTGGCCAGGCTGCAAGCGTTGCAAGCGATGGAAGCGGAGGGATTGGATCCGATTGGATCGACTGTCAGGTGCAGTCCAACGTCTTGCTGTCCTTGCCACACAATGTTGCCATGGACGCAGCTCCGCCGCATTCCAGTATGTGCCGAAGGGTGTGGTGACAGGCATGGTCGCGTTGCCCAAGGGACTTGCATGTATCACCGAAACGGATGCTTGCGCATGTCCAGCGTGCGAGCTGTTGCATGAGGTGGTGCAAGCTGGCATGATCCTTGTGCTGGCGGCCGTGTACCCTGTGATGATGATTGCGATGACTCTTGCCCGCAGTCCACCAAATAGGTGAGCCGACCATAACCGAGCTGATGTGTGAATTTCCGGCTGCCTGACACAGAAACTGGGGGTCTCACTCGCGCTGGGTTGCTACCGATTGAGGAGCAGGATGAGCAAAGAGTTGGAGGCAAATGAGCAAAAGATGGTCTTGCTTGTACGTAGTAATTGCACCAGGCAATTTGTTAGACAGAACGAGCGCACTTTTCTCATACAATTATTTGGGGTGCCCCCCTCCAGGGGTGCCCGCCTCCTTTGCGTTTCACAGGCACACCAACAAGCTTTTATTTGCGGGCTATTTGCTTGCTAATAGCAAACTATTAGTGCGGAGTGGAAGTACTGCTAATAACACGCTAATAGCAAGCTATTTGTTATGGTTCTGTTAGCACCTTCGCACCGCAAAATTGGCCCACACAGTTTTGGCCTGTGTACTGGGCAACACAGCCATGCAGCGAAGAGGAGTTTGAAAAGTCTGAAGGTATGCATGTTCGAAACATGTACCACGCTGCTCTTCTGCACCCAAACTAACTTGTTTGTTTGGCCTTTGGCCTTCCATTTCGAATATAAACGAGCATTGCCTCCTGACAGTGAGGGATCTTTGGTGGCGCCTGAGGGGTGAGCCTTCAGCCGGCGCATTGACAAACCACCCGGTTGGCGCTATTAGGCAGCTATTAGCTTGCTATTAGCTTGCTATTAGCAAGCTAACAGGGGGGGGGGCACCCCCCCCTGTACACGGGGAGGGTGCGCAGTTTTCCTTCAAAACAGTAAATGGAACCTTCTTGAATCGCGGAGAAATGGTTTTGGTGCCCGTGCGCTTGATTCTTCGCTTTTGGAAATATGACTAGTCCAGTGAGACTGGGTTGAGGCCACCCGTTTCCTGTCGTTTAGGCCGGGCGAATTGAAAATCAAGCGAAGTGCTTCCCGTTTGACTACTTTCTCGCAAGCAACATGTTTTTCAAAGAGAGAGTGATAAACGCAAAACGCCTGGCTCTGGGGCCGAGAGGGGGGCACCCCAAATAATTGTATGATTTTCGCATCACCATTACACCTTGGCCTGTGGCTGGGAAGGAGGTCCCAGCCCCAACCCACCCGGCAGCTGCACTCAGCTTCTCGCTTTCCATGCTTTCCCTTTCAAACTCTCCAAGGGGTTGGATCCGCCTACTCAGTTCCCCTCCGCATCAGGGGAGCCGTGCATTGCGTAGGCATTCCAATAGTCATGACCGGTTGGACCAGAAGCTGAGCGAGTCTTGTGCGGGTGGAGCGATGCTTGAAGGGCTAGACTGGACACGTTACTTGCTTGTTCTCAGCAAGGGCCACATGAATCTCCCAATCCTCCCCACCCAAAAAGAAGACGAGAATGGAACCGGGAGAAACTTCAGCTGAGCCACAATCAAAACCCGGGTAGATGAAGATTAGTAAGGGGCAGTCCGAGTCCCAGCCAGAAATAGTTGCGGATATCCGCCTTCTTACTTCTTTACATGGTTCTGGGTAGACTACTTCACCGCGTTTTGATTGTGACTCAGCAGCTGGGTCTGGGTCAAAATTAAGCCATCAGGGGACCGCAGGTTTTAGTCTTTGTTTCCAGTTGCCAGGGTTCCATTCTGGGGTTACCCTATTTTTGACCCACACCCAGCTGGTTCTTGTGTGAAGCGACGAGAAATTTGACCCGAGGACGGCGCCTCTGAAGAACCTCCCGCTGGAGCGCTTCGGCGCTGGGCCTGTCGCGGTGCGAAGGAAGTTCCTGGCAGCCCCCCGGAAGATGAGATGGTGATTGTCAAAGCCGTTTTGGCATCCCATCTTGGTTGGTAGGTGAAAAGAAAACAATCAATTTTAGAACCTATTCTAGAGGGGATTGGTTGATGTTCCCTGGGGGTACGATTTGGATTTTGACCCATGGCCAGATGTGTCAAGTGTGAGAGGCGATATGATGCAGAAATCTGGACATGCCCCTTCTGTCCCATGTCCCGCCACGTCCCACCACGTCCCACCACGTCCCACCACGTCCCACCACGTCCCACCATGTCCCACCATGTCCCTCCATGTCCCACCATGTCCCACCATGTCCCACCATCAAACTGGGAGAGAGATTTTGGGAAGCACCCGCATACATATCATACATATATTTAGCAAACGTTTCCTCGGTCCCTCTCGGATGCTGAGGTGGCTGCGCTGACTCTCTTTTTCGTGGGGGCCTCCTTTGTTACGGCTTTGTTCGTGACATCTTTGGGTGACTTGGCCCTGCCTGGCGCTTGCTTCCTTGTCACGGGTTTTCGGTGTTTGCCTAAGTGGACGATTGTGTTGCGAGTGGGCATGAACCGGTATGCACGACCGTGCACGACTGACTGAGCGGCGGACTTTTGAGATTTGCAACATGCTGTGTCAGGCATGCTTACCTTGTTGCAGCCAGCCAGCCGGCCGCTCTGCCCCCACAACCACCACCACCACCACCACCACCACAACATCCACAGCACAACAACGCAAGAGCCACTCACAATCCTGGTAGATGAAGGGTAGTAAGGGACATTCCAAACCACAAATGGGTGCAGCCCCCTTGCTAGTTCTTTACATGGCATTATAATATCAGGTGTTGATCATGACTCACAAGGGCAAACAAACCACACACAGCACAACAAAACCAAGAACGCCAACATCACCAACAACAGCAACAACAGCTACAGCAACAACGTCAACAATATCAGCAGCACCACGACAAAAAGCACCAACAGCGCCAGCAGGACAACGACAACAAGCACAACAGCTAGTACTACAACTGCAGCGTCAAACAGCAGCAACAACAAACACACGCGCAGATGAGAAAGAACACACAGGGGACACGCAGGGGATGCCATGCTGGCTGTTGCGGTCTGTTTAAACTGCTGTTTGTGACACATTGACCACTCATCCAGATGCGAGCCGTCATGTGTTTGGGATGACGTTGGTGTGAGCATTCAACGTGGCAAGCCTTTATGCTGACACTGCGTCGCACTCATCGCTTTTACCACCTGCACATGCCGAGGATTGGTAAACGTCATAGATGGAGCATTGTGCGTTGGTGTCTTTACTGCCCTCGCACCGGCCCTGGTCGGCCTCAAACTGCTGGATCGTGATTTGGCAAGCGATCAGTATTTTTGGGTTGTCTAGGGAACACATTGTGCAGGGAAGCCGCTGAAACTGCAAGGAATGTGCTGGCAGTAGGAAGGCAGATCAGGCTCGCACCCAGGCAATGTGGCTGTGGGTGAAAACCAATGGTACCATCTTGGGGAAGGTGCACCACCCATTTTAGTCTATTTTAGTGGGGATTGCGATGTTCACTGGGGGTACGGGATTTTGACCCATGGCCGTGTGGTTTACTTCGGCCTTGTCGAGGACGCACGCTGCGGTGGAGACTTGCTATGGGGTTGCTGCTCTTTTGCGGCATGGTGGCCAGTGCCCTTGGCTTTGCCATGGCCTCGGTTGTCGTGCAGCCTTCAGTGTCGTCAGAATCTAGCGCAGCCACAAGCAAACGACAAACATATCAAAAGCAAGTAGCATCCACATCAACCCTTGAAGACATAGCGCTCACTGGCAACCTGCCGCGCCCTGAGGTGTTCACCGAGAATGAGCCCAAGCTGTTGCAGCAAACATGCAGGATCCCGCAGCCCGGGATGATGACGCCTCCGCATTGGACATTGGGGATGGTTTGAACACCCTTGCACCTTGCCATGGACGTTCTGCTAGAGAATGCCTGGCTCTCGCCGCTGTCCTTGGGTGAAAAGATGTGGGTCCGCATAGTGAAGCCATTTGGGCCTCGCTGCCCTTGCACCTGGCCTTGCCATGGACGTTCTGCTAGGGAATGCCTGGCCCTCTCCATTATCCCCTGGTGAAAACGTTTGGGATTGGACAGTGAAGCCGGTTGGGCCTCGCTCCCGGTCCGCACGCGAGTGATGTCTCAAGTCTGTGTTGCACATGCGTCTCACAGCGATCAAATCATTCTCACGGACTGTATGCGTGGATGCGCAAAAAGATTCGAAGAACTTCGGCCGACCTAGTGGCTCAGCGCTTGCCGCCTTCAAGCGAACGGAAGACCATTGGTTTCAGCATGTGGCGCAGGTGAAAGATTGGATCAAGTCCAACGAGACCTACTTGGGCGAGGCCGCGGCGTCAGCGCCATCCCCTTGAATCCCACACTCGATCAGGAGGGCGCCAAGCAGCTCGACATGTTTGGAGCTGCGGCGCGGCACCCAGCTTGCGCTTCACTCACGGCTCTTGGGCGAATGGCCAGCAAGCTGCGAGAACAAATGACCGTCAGAAAACGCATAAGTGCCGCATAAGCTTCAAGCCCTGCCACCCATGTAGAACACAACATGTGTGTCAAAAGGACCGCCGCGCTGCTTACAGAGTTCCCGGTAACATTTCATGCCCTTCCGTGATTAGATCATTGCTTTGCATGGCTTTGCCATGTCAAAGCGGCCTCACTGGCGAAGCAGTCATTTTGCCAAGCCCCGGCGAGCTTGCACACTTGTTGCCCCATGAACCTGCTGCAACATGTTTTTTTTTTTTCCTCGCAGCTTCAGCCACACGGCGTTGATCCTTTTGGGAAGGCCCCACGAGCCTTGAATTGAAACACAACTTGGTCAAAATTGTGCCCTGTCCAAGGGTTTGTCTTGAAGCATGGCTCTACATCGTGATTTCAAGCCTGTTTGCATGGGCACGGCAAAAGGAAGGTGGCAACATTCAAATAACCCCGGTCGGGGGGTCAAGTCACGAGTTCGATTTGAAGCTGTGGCCAGCTGCGGGTTGAGGACCAGTGGCGGATCATCTCTGAGGGCCCTGCCAGTGAGAGCATGGCACAGCACCCAGAGATGAAATATGTCCGTCACGTCGTCTCATGGAATGCCACAAAAAAGTCAGTGGATGTCAGTGGTCCAGGATCCGGTGCACATTATTCAGACACGTGCCAAGAGGCGGGTGTGGAGTCGTTCGGAAGAAGTTCGGCGCCTAAGCCGGAAGGAGCCGAGAGCTGGCGAACACCGTCTCGGTGATGTTTGCGCAGCGGAGAGAGCCCGCCTGCGGGTTTGACAGAGCCGCTTCGGATTCCCTCTCCGAACTGGCAACCACAAAAGTGCAGTAGATGCAGGTCCCTGCAATGCACAAGGGGCGGGACAGTGATAAGCCGCAGGGCAAGGGCAGTTGCCACGCCAGGATGGCCAATGAGAAGGCGGAAGCCAAGGCGAGCTGTCAGCTTGTGATGGATGCTTCCTTTTGCATTCTCGACCCTGCCTGGGCCTAGTCTTCCCAAGATTTCAATCAAGAGGCGATTGCAAATTTGGCTTCACTATGTTGGGATGGCGACCTCTCGACTCGGATGCAACTTCCCAGCTGAATTGGCGCCAGGCTGCTCCAAAGCGTTTGTTCAAGCCGGAGCTTGCGGACACAGTGCAGGACGGATGGCCGGGGCACGGGGACCCTGGAAACCCTTGCCTCCCAAGGCCTTCTTCACGCGGGTCGTGGGCTGTGAGGCGCGGCATTCGCGCCAAACCCGGGCGCCCGGGTTTGGCACCTGGCCAGGTGCCTGCCAGTCAGAGGCGAACTGGCGGCTTTGGTGCAGCGAGCCCAGGATCCGAGGGCCACGAGTCTCGAGATGACAAAGAGGACCGGAGCCAAGCCCATGGCCCAGGTGCAACATCAGCTGGAGGAGGATAGGTCCAAGCTCGTGGGCAAGGTCAAAGGAGACGCACAAGCCGGCACGTGCGCGTATGAATCTGCCAAAGCTTGATCGAAGCAGCATGGCTGTTTTGAGGAGTTGATGGCGTTGTGGAGGTTCTGAAGAACAAGTACGAGTGTTTGAAGTGTGCTGCTTAACTTGTGCGATCTCCTGAGTCCAGTGCTTAACTGACAGGGGGCTGGACCGCATGGTTGGAAGTTCGAGAGTGCAGCTTGCAAAGCATGGTTTGGTTCCTGAAATGCAAATGGAATCAGCTGCGAGCAGCGTTCGTCTCAGTTTGCTTGGCTAGGGGCGAGCGCTACCGTGTCATCGGCGAGCGCGGCGGCCCCGCGGGCATGTGGCGATTGGAGGGTGGCAAGCTGGCAGCTGAGATTGCACATTTGGCTTTGACCTTGCAGAGGGGCTTCTGGGCTGTTTCTGCAGTGCGGTCGGCACGGGCAGGTGCTATTGGACTTGTATTGGACTTGAAACAGCAGCAACACGGCGGCGCGTAGGTCACAGTCCCCAATTTGAAACATGTTCACTCAGTAGGTGAAATGTTGTTTCCTACCAGTGAGGCTACCAGAGGCTGCCAGGTGCCCCAGTTCCAAGGACCATACCCAAGACACACGTCAAGGAGGGGGGCTGGAAATGGGCCGCCACCTTAGACTGGGCTTGGAGACTCCGAGCAAAGCTGCGAATCGAGTGTGTCGCTTGTGTTCTGGCACCTTGGTTTCAACTTTTGTTGTAACTCGTGCGGCTTTCCATGTTGCAATCATGTCCTCATGTTCTCGGCTGTTTTGGACGGTGCGTCGCCTGCTCTTCGGATGGGCCGCTTTGGGAGGATGGGACGGGCCCACGCGAGGTCCTGGAAGAGCCAGAGCCGGAGGCCAAGCTGGCGAAGCCGCCGCCCGTGGCCACGGCTCCGGTGGAGACCTTTGTGCCGAAGGCACCCACCTGTGGACATGTGATGGCCGCCTGGTGGTTTTCAACACGAGGGGAGGTGGTTTTCAACACAAGGATGTCAGCTTCTTGTTTTGTGAATCCTGGACTTCGAATCACTGAATGCAGGAGCTGAGGCAGGAAGGGCACGAGAAACCACAAGACAAGGCGCCAATGCCAGAGGACTGGCCAATAGAGCAGATGCACTTTTTGGCGGAGTTGATAGTTGTTCACCGGTGCTGCCCCGTGGCAGCAAGAGGGCCATGTTGCGGCTACTTGCACTTCGACTCCAGGAGAAGAAGAAGCAAAACAAGAAGAAGTCTGAGTCAGAGTCCGAGGACTCCATGCAGGTGCATTTTCCTAGCTGACAAATATCCGACATGTTGTACCAGTAGGCGAGCTGTGCATCTCGTTCAACAGCAGGTACGAGGCTGAAGGCATTGGAGGTAGCGTAGCTTGTTCCTATTGAATTCGCTAGTTAACCGGACAGCTACTTTGGGTGTTAATTTGCGAGCGCCGTAGCACATGGCGCACACAGGCAGACAGTCAAGCGGCCCGATTGTACTGTGCTTGTACCACTTGTGGCTTAATGTTGTTGGGAGGCAGGGTGCACATGGTTTGCTCTGCTGAAAAGCTGTGCCGCTGTCGTTGTTGCTGCTAGAAGGAGTCCTCCGAAGATTCAGCGTCTGAGGAGCGTCGCGTGCCCAGAGCAGATGCAATGCTTTGTGACGGATGGGCTCGGCTCGCTGCGGCTGGCTTGCCGAGGAAGCGAAAGTCCCAAGAAGAAAAAGCAGAGCACTCGGCCGGGCTTGATCTGTCCGAAATGCTGCACACTGAGAGTTGGAAGTGCCGCACGCTGGCTAAGGGTGCTGGTGAAAAGGAAGGTGAAAACGGTGGTAGTGAAGAAGGTGGTGCCCTGGCTTGCAAAGAGCGCAGTATGATCAGAGAATGTAAGCCCTTCCTTCAACTTTTACGCCGAAGAAGTCGCGGTGCCCACAACACACAACAAAGCGGCCATGGGACCACAGAGCGCTGCTTTGGTTGCTCCTGATTAGATCCAGTGCAAGCTGTGCCAAGGTGAGCGGCGATGATGCAAAGGCAAAGCGCAAAAAGCGCGTAGTCAGCCGACCACTCAGAGAGTTTCACTGCACATTGGATTCACGCGATCCTGGCGTTTGTTGGGCGAAATGAGTGGCGAGGCAGGTCACTCGCCGTTTAGCCCGTGCAAGGATAATGTTATGCGCTTTGACCAGGCAAGCATCAAGCCGAGAGCGAAAGCGACCAAGAGGTTTGGCACTCAGCCTTCAGAGCAGAATGCTTGTCTAGTTTGCAAAGAAATTTCCAAAGATATTGGGGCTTGGTTACGCATGTTGAATGTTCTAGCGGCTTTGTTCCAGAGAGAGCCATTTTGCTTGCCCCTGCAAGGCTCCAAAGAAACGAAGGGCCAGAGGTCGAGCAGCCGCGGACAGTCACCATTGCCCTTGCTTGCTTGCGTCGATGTGAGAAATTACCAGCTTGCAGGCAAGGTCTCAGGCCAAACCAAGCTATGACTGGAAGGACAGTCGGGATGATTCTCGAGAACCTCCAGCAAAAAGCAAAGGCACCCCGCCGCTCCATGAGCACGCTCGCACGCTCACAACTTTGTTTCTACACTCGGCTTTGTCAGGCAGGGGCTCCAAGCGGAGATCCCAACAGGAGAGATGCAAGAGCTGAAGGGAATGTTGGGGAGTGGGCGCTATGCTCATGAATGTGACTTGCCATGGGAGCCATGCAAAGGACAGCAGAGATGGCGATAGCCGCATGTCAGAAGACAGCCGGAGAGGCGGGATTGGCAGCCAACTTCTCGAGTGCAAACACATCCTTATAGGTGAACCGATGTCACGATCGAAACGACGAAGATGATTTAGCCAGCTCGTAAATAAAACAAGATAGTTTACGAATATACAACATATATATATACATATATATAAATACAAATGAACAGAGATGAATAGTTACGAAGGAAATCCTACTATGAATATTGAAGATAGGAATATGTTTGGCCCAAAAAAAAACAAAAAATAATGAAATATGTGGGTATAAATTATTAAAATATAAATTCTATTTTGAATTAAATTATTGATCTTATATATAGATATGATACAAATTGAATGTAATGTAATTGATAAAATATATTTTATTTATAAATAAATAATATTATAAATTGATGTAATGTGTTTTTTAGATACAAATTTGGATATTATATATTAATATATATAATAGCATATATATATTTAAATTTTCTTGATAATGGATATTATTTCTTTATTGGGAATTTATGATTTTTTACGATTTATATTGAATTATTTTATTATTATATTTATGTTGAAATATTATGATCGAAATTATTGAATTATATGGTTTTAAATATTTATTTTGAACAAGAAAATCATATTTTTATTCGGAATATTATGATATATGTTTTATATTATATTTATATTGACATATTGTTATTGATATTGAAAAATTGAAAATTTTGAATTATAATTAATAATGTATTTATTGTTAGAATAATTGTGAATATTCTATTTGAAAAATTGTAATTTATAATTTTTGTTTATTATTAATGTTCTTAAATATCTCGATTTGAAGATTTGGATTGAATTATTTATTGAATGAACAAATATTAATCTTTTTGAGGAAATAATTGTGGATCTCGACGATTACTAAATTATATTTGTTTTTGTTAAATTTATATTGAAAAATTGGAATTGCCAAAATATTTTTCTTTTACTGTATACGGCTTGCAAAATAATAATATTTATGAAACATAAGGATATATATACAATTATATAAAATAATAGATTTATTAAAATAACGATAATTTTTATCCGATAATTTTTAACTATAAACAAGACTTTACATATTGACTATATATATATTAAAATTATTATATTGATATTTATTATATTTAATTCATATTTATTTATTTATATTATTTAATATATCTATATTATATAAATATATAATATAATATATATATAATATATATATTTTACTATATATTTTTTGAATATTATAGATTCATAATATTATTATTAATAATATTATATATATAATAATATTGAAAAATATATTGAATTATAATATTTATATTTAATATATATATTTATATTATATATAATAAAAATCGATTGGTATCTTTATTCATAAAATTTATTCATAAAGAAATAATAATATAATTGTTCTAATAATGAATATATTAAAATATATTATAGGAACTATTATTATTTAATAAATATAAATTTAATATTGCAAAAATCTTATAATTATATTGATATATATACATTGATTCGATATCCTAAATTAATTATAGATTTTATAAAATTATTATTATTATTTTCATGATTTTGAATATATAAATATGTTTATGTTGAATATATATTTAAACACTATAATATAATGATTTTATTTTATGAATTTCATATTTATGAAATTTTATATAATTAATTCAATTATTTATCTTGCTATATATAATGATATTTATAATTAGATATGAATTGATCAATATATAGATCTGGATAATCTATCTTCCAATTTAAATAATATATTGGAATTCATATTTGAAAAACATACAAAATGAATAATTGAATCTAAGGCAGAAATATGCTATATATAAGATATTCATAAATATATATTAATATTTGATAATTTCTATAAATATCTAATTTATTAATATTTACAATATACAAACTACAAATTATTATTTTTTTTAAATACATATTGTATTTTATTTATATATAATTTATAAGAATAAAATCATAATAATTTCTAATTTATCAAAAATATATATTTAATATATAATAATATAAATTTATCTTAACATATATTGTATATTAATATAAATTCTCACAATTTATGAAATGGAAAATGGGATTCAATTCATATCCATTATATATAATGAAAAATAAAAATACATAAGAATAAAAAAAATCAAATTATATTCTGTAAAATATTAATTATATTTCTATAATTATATTTATGATTTATATATTATTCAATCAATTATAAATCAACAAATATAGTTTGATGTTTTTTTATTAAATATCTTATTATTTGTTTTATTTATTTATGATTTTAAAGAAATTTGAAAGATTCCTGTTTCAATTCATTTATTAAAAATATTAATTAAATAAATATATTTCGTTTTGTATTTATCTTAATTGGTAATTGGTAATATTCTTTAGTTAATATTAATATGTAAAATTATTATATATATATTTAATAAATTCAATTAATATAATTAAAATTTAATTCAATTAATATTAATATTATCAATTATATAAATATCTCATTTTATTTATAATTATCATCGAAAAAATAAGATTTCTTTTTCCTATCCTATTATTCATTAATTAATTTCTTCATTTCATTCTTTATACATTTTCTCCAATCAATCTATCCTTTCCAGCCCAAAACCTAGAAAAATAAAAAATAAAAAATCAATAAATATCAAATAAAGAAAATATTCAATATATCAAATATAGTATTTTGTTTTCTATCAATTAAATTATTCCTTACCAATTACGAAATATATCAAAATATCCATTGATTTACTTATTTCCCAAATATCATTTATATATTTTTTTATAATTCCAATTCATATAAAATATATAAATTATACAATATTTTTTTATATAAACACCCCTCAATCGTCGGCCAACCACAATTCAGACGCCAAATAATGTCGGCAGATATAAAGGATTATATTATATATAGGGACTAATTTATAAATAGTTGGAAAAAAGAATGAGAAAGATTGGTAATTGGATTATGAAAATATAATTAATGAAATTGTTTAAAATAAAAATAATAAGATTTAGAAATATTATTTTATGTTTTTTTCCCCTAGATTTTTGGTAAAAAGATATAGGAAACCCAAATAGCTCGATAGGGGGAATTAAGCTTGGGATTTTTGTTTTGCTATTTTTGTTTAGTGGAACATTATTAGCATAATCTCTTAAATACAATCGTAAAATAACATTATATATCCTATCCTTTTAGCAAAAACACTAAAACCAAAAAATTTAAAAGAAATATAAAAAAACAAAGAAGAAATACGAAAAACAAAAAAAAATATATATATTATATATAATAAATATATATATTATAAAATATTGCATAATAAAATATTGCATAATATAATATTACATAATATAATATTACATATATTACATTCCTACGTTTCTACATACCTACATAACATACCTACATGACATACATACCTACATGACATATATTACCTATATGATATACATGCCAAACAGAACATACATACATAACATACATAACATATATGACATACATCACATACATACATACAGACACACATACATACATACATACATACATACACTACATACATACAGACAGACAGACATACACTACATACATACATACATACATACATAACATTACATTACATTACATTACATTACATTACATTACATTACATTACATTACATTACATTACATTACATTACATTACACATACATTACATTACATTACATACATACATACATTACATTACATACATACATACATACATACATACATTACATTACATTACATACATACATTACATTACATTACATTACATTACATTACATTACATTACATTACATTACATTACATTACATTACATTACATTACATTACATTACATACATACATACATACATACATACATACATACATACATACATACATACATACATTACATTACATTACATTATATTACATTACATACATTACATTACATACATTACATACATTACATTACATTACATTACATTACATTACATTACATTACATTACATACATTACATTACATTACATTACATTACATTACATACATACATACATACATACATACATACATACATACATACATACATACATACATACACATTACATTACATTACATTACATTACATTACATTACATTACATTACATTACATTACATTACATTACATTACATTACATTACATTACATTACATTACATTACATTACATTACATACATTACATTACATTACATTACATTACATTACATTACATTACATTACATTACATTACATTACATTACATTACATTACATTACATTACATTACATTACATACACACATACATACATTACATATACATACATACATACATACATACATACATACATACATACATACATACATACATACATACATACATACATTACATACATACATACATACATACATACATACATACATACATACATACATACATTACATACAAACATACATACATACATACATGCATACATACATACATACATACATTACATAGATACATATTACATACATACATACATACATTAGATTACATTACATTACATTACATTACATTAGATTAGATTACATTACATTACATTACATACACACACACACACACACATACATACATACATACATACATACATACATACATACATACATACATACATACATACATTCATTACATACATACATACATACATACATACATACATACATACATACATACATACATACATACATACATACATACATACATACATACATACATACATACATACATACATACATACATACATACATACATACATACATACATACATACATACATACATACATACATACATACACATTACATTACATTACATTACATTACATTACATTACATACATACATACATACATACATACATACATACATACATACATACATACATACATACATACATACATACATACACACATACATACATGCATATATACATGCATATATACATGCATACATACATAGGAGAGAGGGAGATTGGTGAGAGAGAGGCTTGGGGGGATGGGGAGGTTGGGGAGCAGAGGGAGGGAGAGAGGACGACAGAACACACAAGGGAGACAAGGGAGAGAGGAAGGAGAAAAGGGAGAGGACAATGTCGGCGGACTGAGCCGGAGGCTCTAAAGTTTTATTTGTTTTACATATTTTAATTCATAATTATTCAATTATATACATATATATATTAATATCAACACATCTACCTTTATTATATTATCCATTAATATATTAATACAATTAATAATTTAATTCAACCAAACACAACAACGTATATATAATAAAACATATTCTCCAACAATCATTAATTCAATAAACCATCACCCAATTTATGATATATATAAGTATTCAATCATCTAATGTTTAAAGATTAAACAAATCTAAACAAATTCGAATACAATAATATAAACACCAATTCCTTAACCTTAATAATTTTATATCGAATAGCAAATCTTATTATCCTACATTCCAATATTGATATTCTTTCTAATGCATTACATTATAATTATTTCACCCGTCCCTAAATATGTAATATGTATATTATATATATATCGATGTTATTACAAGTGTAAATGAAGCAATATGTAATTAGTTTGTAGGGAAACCAACAATTCATAAGTCATGTTTAGTTAAATGTGCAATCACTTAGTGTCTGGAATTATCATGTTGTTTCGAACTAGTCAGACTGAGTCACATAACCCATATGATTCCACCTTTTCAATTCTAAACAAACCTGATGCTAATAGCCATGGTTACAATCGCACAAAGGATCTTTTGCCATTGACTTGACATCCTAAAACTTCAATGCCGTATAGTGCCGTCATGCTGGACAACCATTGTGCCCTCCATCCGCTTGAGGTGCTCAGAATCCACGGTCGTTTAGAACGCCAAGGTTTCGAGGCCAGCATCACCGTGTTGATGTGCTGTTCATCCTCAATTGGTGGATGCTGAAGCTGGCTTGTGAAAAAGCCAGTCTTCAATCACAACGTAGTCCAAATCCGGGAGAGAGCTCAGCATCCCCAAACACTCTTCAATGGTGTTGGTGATGGGTCGGCCTTTGGTGTTGAAGCTGGTGTTGATCAAGGCCGGCAAACCTATCCAGCGGCCAACTGCTAGAAGAAGGCTATGGACCCAGGGCTCATCAGCTCGACTGACTGATTGATGCCGCGCAGTGCCATCGAGGTGTGCCAGCGCCGGGAACTTTTCCAGCATGTCCTGGCATCGAGCCACTCGCAGGTATCCGAATTTGCCATCGACTGAGTGCATCCTTGAAATACAGAAACACATCACCACGTGTCCTTTAGCAAATCCGTGTGCGGCGCATTCTACAGAAAACGCATGCGTGCCGTGTCCTTGAAAAGGGAGAACGCACACACACTCACACACGAAACTCACGCAGAACTACGAACAAATGCGGGTGGGAAAGTGTGGAGCCGGACTGAAATGTTGGGGCAGGGTAGCCAACGGGCGGGATATTGGTGCTGAGAACAGGACAGTCAAACATTTTGCAGCATATGCCTCAAAACATGGTTGCAGTTGCAAGCCCTTCACGATTCGAACGCGCTGTCCCAAACTAGCTGTTCAACATTACACATCCTTTATGGCTGCACCACTGGCAAATCGCGGGCTTGGAACATGAAGACTTCGCATCAATGCTGGGTCACCAAGGCAAAACCAACAAATTCTCAGGCACCCTATCACCCCGGGTACGTTATTTTTTTTTGCTTAACCCTGTCTTTTGCTTAACCCTGTCTCCGTTCTGGGGCTCAGTTTCATTACCCGGAGCTACAGTACTTGGTTGGGACACGCTCTGGA
>CAUJNA010003647.1:25000-55000 GCA_963377175.1 Effrenium voratum | reverse complement strand
ACAGTTGCCTGATCGTCTCTCGGACCTCTGGTCGGGCTTTGCCCGTGGCGGCGTATCCCATGAGCTTGCCCGCCCAGTCCAGCTTAATGGCGGGAAACAGCGGGCCGTCTCCACCCCACTCACACATCTCCCCGAAAAGCTCTTCATCGACACCAGACACCTCTGGCAGGAAAGTCGCTAGAACAATGTACGTGGTACCAAGATTGTAGTCCAAGCGTGCTACGGGTTCCAGCTTCCCGTGGGAAGCAACAAAGGCCATAAAGTCAGCATCGTAAGCAACCACCAGTGCAGACCGGAAAGGTGAGGCATACATCCCCATCGAGGCATGTGCGGTCTGGTGGTCAACGAAGTGCCAGTCTTCAACTGTAAAATGCATCATCACCAGGTCCTGCTTGGGCCAAACGCATGATCTCAAGCACCGACGAGGCACGGGCACAAAACGAGTTCGACACGAACTCAACACGTACAAAACGCCACAACTGTAACTTTCTCCAGCCAAGTTGCGCGCAGCTGTCCGCCAGTGTTGCCACCACTGTCCACGATAATTCCATGTTTAAATCGGATTGGGCACTCTCCACCCTCGCACTCGCAAAAGTCTCGCACGATTTCCAATGCTTGTAGCCACTCTTTCCTGGCTTGCTCGGGGTCCGATGGGGGCTGATAGTAGCCTGGTCGGAACGTGGCGGTTTCAGCTACCAGCCAGCCAAGTGCAGCAAACAAAATCAAAGAGCAACGGCCTCGCTCAACAGCCATAGCCTGGACACACTCTTGCGATTGGTGGCAACCAGTGCCAACCACCGAACCAAAACAAGCTGGCACCCTACAGCCAATGCCCTCATTGTGGATTTGTGTTCAGCCAAGCCACGTTGACCAAATAACCGCTCGAGCTCTAGAACGCATTGAATACGACCATTGATGCCCACAGCGATGCTGGCGTCATGGCCACTGTACAGTGCAATCGCAGCTGCTTCCTCCTGAAAAGGCAGACGCATCTTCCTGCCCTGGAAGGGTAAGAAGTGCTTCGCCTGCAGTCATATATGAAGTTCAGTTGCGCGAGTGAAGCACACAGGCATGCGCCTTTTCGATTATTATTCTTATTCTTCGACTTGGCCATGGGTCAAAATCCTGTGCCCCAAAACGGTTTTGACAACCACAGCCATTTCCCGGAGCCACCGTGACTTCCATCCGGCGCCTGAAACTTTGTGCCATTCTTCTTGGCTTCCACCGCCATCTCAGCCTGGAGCGCTCTGCAATCAACCCCTTCCCAACGACTTTCTGCACCTCCCCCCACCTCAAACAGAAACAAGGGTTCAAATTCCAAGGCCCAAAGTTAGACTAGCCCAATTTTGATACTCAATTAGCAATTACTCCACACATCTCCACACACACACACACCCCGCCTCTCTAGTTGTATTGGGGGACCTTTTTCTGAATCGGGCCTACACAAAGTGAAGAAAACATGGGAGCTCGCAGCCCAAATCTGGAACAGGGGACCGCACACAATATGTTTTTCTCCCCAGTGGTCCAACTCTAAATAGAAAGTCGGGGAAAGCTTCTTCTTGTCAGGGGGCCAGATTTCTGGCCGTAATGCTGGATGAAGAGGGTGTCGGAAGTCAGGAACTCTGGCAGTTGAACCGTGGCTGAACCCCTACTTGAACCCCAGTTAAACCCTAAGCCCATGACGACCCTTGGAGTGGCCCACCGGCTCACCCGCCGGGCCCCAACCCCCCCGAAAGCCCCGAGCGCCTTCCGCAGCCTCAGCCGCGCTTCAATCTCCATGGCTGCGCAGCTCTCGTCCCCTTGCCGCACCTCACAACCCGGCGCCTCCTGAGAGCGCGGAGAAACTGCACAGGTTCAACTTGCCTTTGTCATTTGACACGCTCCTCATAGAGGGCTTGGGCATAACGCTTGGAGACAACTGCCACATCCTCCTTGATCGGATTCCAGCTGATGCTTACCAACTTGCCCTCGGAATCGATCAGCTTGAGGTTGATCACGTCCTGTCTCCCAACTGAGTAACTGCCCGCTTTTGAGGAAGGCAACGGAAGCAATCACAGCACTTGGACATTGCCAACGAGTTACGCCCCAGCCCCCTCCTCTTCACCCAAGCAACCCACGGCAAGCCACAGCAGCAGGCCCAACATGAAGCGAGATTCGCACACGTGTGGCCCTGAAAAAGGACTTGAAGCACGCTCCCAAGCGATGCTTCTTTGCTGTTCTCCCAAGTATGGTCAATGCCGGCTTGATCCGTTGCCATCATGACTAAGCTGTGCCTCACAGCTTTTGAGCTGAACGTCGTAAGTGTGGCCGCGCGAAAAACAAACACTTTCAACCCCCAAGCCAAAAGTGCAAGGCCGAGTCAAAGAAATATGTAACACATTTCCAGCATTGGACTTGAGATCAGCCAGCTTTTTTCTCCCGCCCTTGCGTGCCAGAAAATGCTCGGATCCGGAGGCACGCTTGTGCTCGAGGACGGGGGCTGTCATAGATCTATGTGTTGAAGACTGTATGCTTTGAGTGTGTTGGCTGCTCTGCATGAGAAACCTTTCTTAGCACAAATCTGCAACGCCACTAAGCGCTCGCTCTGGACGTCGCTGACACTTCTCGCGCCCAAATAAGCTAGGAGACCGGCACCAGGCTTTCGCACCAATCCCAAACGCATGGAAACAACGCACTGCCTGATCTCAAAGCTCGCACACGCCTCATCTAGTGCCAAGGACCTATTGGTTCCCTTGAAACTCCTTCGACACCGCCATATGTGGACAAACCTTTCCGCAACTATCCATCTTGGGAGAGATTGCCTGGCTACAATTCGGGCATCATATTCACACATCGCCACCCAGTGCTTGATTGAATATCGCAATCCCTCCCTGGGAAGCAGAGGTGAAATCTGGCCAGCATGCGCCAACTGCAGCTTCGCACCTTTCCAAGCAACAAGCCGCACAAAACCGATACATCATACAATTCGCGTTTTGCTCAGCCACCTCTCTGGGCAGAATGCCCTCACTTGCTGTCGCTCAATATCATTGCTCCAGCTGCAGAACTCAGGCGGCGTCACTGTGGCCAAGATGGCATGCCTCCAAAGGCACACCGTGGCTTGCAATTGCTGTCCTTCGCCCTGGTACGTGCCACTGCAACAGGATGTGGCTTGAACATGAGATTGAAGCAGTTGTCATGTGTTTGGCCTTTCCTTGCGACCCCTGCTATGCAAACCAGGCCTGCGCCGAAGGATGCACCGGGTTCACCAAAAGATGCACCCTGCCACGGAGTTCGGAAAAGCGGAGACACGGATGCCACAAAGCCAGCGGGGGCTTTCTAGCACTGGTAGTGTAGTGTGTTAAAGCTCCTGGAAAGAAGAACTAACATGCCCCCTTGGACGAGGCAGCAGCCAGCAAGAGCCTGATGTTTGGCAGTTCTTGTGTGTGTGTGTGGGCACGTGTTGCTTGCCAGCAATATCCCTGTATATGCAATTCATTGTCAACAGGTAGTTACTTAGTTGCAAGTCTCCTTCACCCTATGAGTTGCCATCTTCCTCCTAATCCAAAGCAACAATGCCTATCCCCAGAAAAAGGCCATAGGGTACACAGGCCTGTGCTCCCCAGGGCATGGCGCCCATAGCACAGCCATTGCAACCGAAACATCCGTCGCAGCCGCAGCCCTGACAACCTGGCGGCAGGGAGGTTGGAGGTTGGCTGACTTGAACCCAGGTGAGTTTGATTAGTCATCGCTGCAAATCCCCTGCTTTGTGTATGTGTCACCGTACCAAAACCGTGCACTGCTTATTCACCCAACTGACAGGCAGTGCCGGTATTGGATTATTGGATCGACTGCCCAGACAAAGCACCAGCTTCTCGGAATGAGTTTTCAACCCGGCCATTCTACTAACATGGACATCATGAGAAGCCCAGGAAGGACTCACATGGACTAAAAAAATCAACCATGGACATCATGGGCATGGAAATAGACCTTAACACACACAGCCAGGAGTCACTAAAACACACAAATGCCACACAGAGCGTCAGAAGTAGTTGGCGTTTTCGAGTGCCACAGCCTTGGCACCCGAAGCCTGCCGCCGCCGCAGCCTGAGCCTGGGCCTGGGCCACTTGGGCCACCTGGGCCACCTGGGCCACCTGGGCTTGGGCCATGGCCAGGCTCTGCTGCTGCCAGGCCTCATGGCCAAAGCCACCCACAAAAATCCAACTTCCAAGTCCCTTGAAAGCTCCAAACCTTTTGGAATCTTTTGGACTGTTTCGACTGCGGCCTTTGGCTCTTTGGGCTCTTTTTTGACTGCGACCTTTGGCTCTCCGGATCTCTCCGGCCTCTCCGGTCTTTGGTCTCAGCCAAGGCGCTGCCATGAGATTCGGCCCCGGAAGCTGCCGCATGATCTCGGCCTGCAGCCTTGCGGACTCCGCGGCAGCCTGGCGCACGCGCGCTCGGGGCCAGAGCCTTGAACTTCGGCCGCGTCGCTTCGCTGGATGCAACGAAAGCCTTCGCTTGATGTCGCCGCAGATCAGGTGTCGCTGAGATGTGACGCGCTTGCTCATTGAGAATCTAGTATTTCTAAGACTTCCCTCAATAATTTTCAGGAAATAGGTCAGAGATGCTTGGATCTTGAAGTCAGGTGCGAATTGCTAACGAAGTACTTCGCTCCACTGCCCTGCAAAATTTTAGGCAACCAGACATTCACACCACTGCCCCCGGCAATCCTCTCTCTGTGCCCACCTTTCAAAATGCTTCCAAGTGCTCTGGCCGCTTTTTTTAGAAGTGCCCGCAGAAGCCTGTTTCAAAAACACCGGTCTGCACAGGTGCTCCGGCTCCGAGGCCAATGAGGTGCTGCTGCTGACTCTCGAAACCACCTAATTTGCGAGATCAGACGAAGCGGCTTGAGCCGTGTGCACGACTTTTTTGGGGACTGATGCCATGTCCACACTAATAGAACCTACACCTATGCATAAGTTTACCTGTGTGCGTGTGCAGTGCCCAGGGATTTACATGGAGATCAGGCCGTCAGTGCGCCAACCAGATCTCGCGCCTTTTGGGCTTCTAAGGCTTCCCGCTTGGCCTTCTCCTCCCGGCTTCGGCAGCTCGGCAGCGGCAGCGGCACAAGTTGAACCGTTTTCATTGGGCAGCCACGCCGTCCCTGGTTCCAATTCCTTAGTTCCTTGCAAGGGCTCATGACTGTGCTCACGAATCCTTGACTATATTGACTCTCGACTTGTGGGCATGTTCACATGGGTTTTCATACCGAACTCCACCCAATGAAAAATGCCCAATTAAGAGTCACACCCGGGGGGTGGCCCAAGCAAGGGCAGGCAGGTCCATTACGTTGTGTTTTTCTTTCGGCTTCAGCCCATACGTTGTGCGTTTGCAAAGTGAATACCAAGTGCAACCGCCACGGTAGGCCTTGTCATCTACTTCCCTCTTCTTCTTGTCCTGCAACACATGCAGCCAACTTGCTGCACATAGGCTGGGCCTTCAACTGTAGGGTTTGGCAGCTTGTGTTGGCGCACCTGCTTCAGTCCAGTTGCAGCCAACAATGGTTGCCAGTGCTGCAACACAAACATACGCACAAACACAAATGCTCACCCACACGCCAACGTGCATGCCTTTGCGCATGCGCTGCGCCTGTACACACACAGATGTTCAAATGTGTATACATGTGTGCAGATGAAGCGCAACACACAAAGACAAAACACGCAAACAGACAGAGACAAAGACGCACACGCAGACGCAAACACAGACACAGACACCGACGCCGACACAGACATAGACACAAACACGGACACAGTCACAAACACACTCACGCGCACGCACACACACACAGACACATAGGCACATGCTCACACACACACAGACACACAGACACACAGACACACAGACACACAGACACACAGACACACAGACACACAGACACACAGACACACAGACACACAGACACACAGACACACAGACACACAGACACACAGACACACAGACACACAGACACACAGACACACAGACACACAGACACACAGACACACAGACACACAGACACACAGACACACAGACACACAGACACACAGACACACAGACACACAGACACACAGACACACAGACACACAGACACACAGACACACAGACACACAGACACACAGACACACAGACACACAGACACACAGACACACAGACACACAGACACACAGACACACAGACACACAGACACACAGACACACAGACACACAGACACACAGACACACAGACACACAGACACACAGACACACAGACACACAGACACACAGACACACAGACACACAGACACACAGACACACAGACACACAGACACACAGACACACAGACACACAGACACACAGACACACAGACACACAGACACACAGACACACAGACACACAGACACACAGACACACAGACACACAGACACACAGACACACAGACACACAGACACACAGACACACAGACACACAGACACACAGACACACAGACACACAGACACACAGACACACAGACACACAGACACACAGACACACAGACACACAGACACACAGACACACAGACACACAGACACACAGACACACAGACACACAGACACACAGACACACAGACACACAGACACACAGACACACAGACACACAGACACACAGACACACAGACACACAGACACACAGACACACAGACACACAGACACACAGACACACAGACACACAGACACACAGACACACAGACACACACACACACACACACACACACACACACACACACACACACACACACACACACACACACACACACACACACACACACACACACACACACACACACACACACACACACACACACACACACACACACACACACACACACACACACACACACACACACACACACACACACACACACACACCACACACACACACACACACCACACACACACACACAGACACACGCGCACACGCGCACACGCGCACACGCGCACACGCACACACGCACACACGCACACACGCACACAGCACACACGCACACACGCACACACGCACGCACGCACGCACGCACGCACGCACGCACGCACGCACGCACGCACGCACCCACGCACACACGCACACACGCACACACGCACACACGCACACACGCACACACGCGCACACGCGCACACGCACACGCACACGCACACGCACACGCACACGCGCACGCGCACGCGCACGCGCACGCGCACGCGCACGCGCACGCGCACGCGCACGCGCACGCGCACGCGCACGCACACGCACACGCACACGCTTACAGGCTTACAGGCTTACAGGCTTACAGGCTTACAGGCTTACAGGCTTACAGGCTTACAGGCTTACAGGCTTACAGGCTTACAGGCTTACAGGCTTACACGCAGGCAGGCACGCAAGCAGTCTGCCAGGCACACAGTCAGCTGTAAGCCATTCATGCAAACAACCCACACGCACACACACACGAGACAGGTCTGTACAACGAACAACACTACGAATAAATCACAAACAAACACAGTGTTTGACCTCTGCTTCCATGTGCTCTTTTTTGTTGATTTTGAGCATGTCTGAAGCAAACTTTTGTGCAAACTTGATGCTGATGAATCCTTGCCAGTATTTCCTGAACACTACACGCATTGGGGAAGCCGTGGCTTGATAGTTTGCCATGCTTCTGCCAGGGTTGACCAAGAGCCAAGCCTCTACTTCCCTTGATTGCTTCTTCTTTGCATCCTCCACCTGCAGCAAGGAACATGCAAGCCCTCAAAAGCAACGGGGTATATCATGGTCTTAGCTAGCTGTTCGGTGTGACCGTGATGATTGACACATTTAATGACTGTCATGAATGTGTTGGTCCGAACCTCTTAATCAATTACTCCTTTTCATCACTGCTTTGCACGCCAAATCGGCTGAGTTTTTATAATTAAGAAGCTTGGCTCTTGTGGGCTAACAGTGACTGTGCGCGAGGTAATCACACAACAATACGTCACTTAGTCACCTGCGTCGTAGACTCTCATTCTTGCTTGCATGCTCTGTCGTGGGCGTGTGGGCTTGTAAGCTTCTGGGGTCTCTGTTTTCCATCTCCAGCGGCTGTCTCAGCAAAGTTGCACTCCGGCCTCTTCCAACTTCCTCTTCTTCTCTTTTTCCAGGCGCTTCTTTTCCCTCTTGGCTTCCCTTTCACGTTCCCGCTCCTGGCCGACACCGAAGCAAGCCCTTGAGCCGGCCATGGCGCTGGAGGCGGAGACAGGCGGCTGAAAACTGGTGTGGGGGGGGGAGGACTAAGAAGCGCATTTTTCTCGGTGTAGCTTTGACCACCGCCAGTAAAAATGCATTTTTTTCGGCTGGGGGGCCTCCTCTTCCTTGGCCTCCTTTTCTCTTCGTTCTCTAAGCCTCAGCTGCGCCGTCTGCAAAATGGCTCGTGATCTGGGTAGCCAATACCGACATGACTGACTCAAAATGTGGCGACCCCGAAAGGTTGGCTTACCCTTGGGGCTTATTGTTGTGAAGGCATACCTGCGAAAATGTATTGTTTCTCCTCACTCTCTCTCTCTCTCTCGTGCCCTCATTACCCTCCATTGTTTGCAGCAGGGTTGATTCCGTGCGAGGCGAGACATGTCGCAAGGTGGCGCGACGGCGTGCCGTGGCGTCCGGCAGGGCAGCGACGTTTTGTGAGCCCCCTGCTGTTGCCGCCACTCCTCCTCTTCTCTGAGCTGCAGCTGTTCCGCCTTCGAGCACGCTTGATGCGGGCCTGGATGAAGGAACACGAAGCACATTGGCCTCCCGCTTCCTCCTTTCGAATGCTTCTTGGACCTGGGCCAAGGACATCCCAAGCTCCTGCTCGATTCATCTAGCGCTAGCTGGATCTGTCTACCTTCTCCAGGACACTTGCAATAGGTGTAGGTTTCTTTGACGTTGCACATAAAAAGAGGGCAATGCGCCTTTCTTCTCTCTGCCTCCCACAGCGCTTTGCGCTTCCTCTCCTCCTTCTTCTGGACCTGCTTGCAGTCGGATGCAGCCTTCCGACCCAGAAAGAAGAGTTCCCATGTTGACGCTTCTTACTTGATGCTGAAAGCTGACCACACCACCTTCAGCACGCTCTTGAACAGCTGCACAAGTGTGCCATGCAGCTAGGAGCACAACCTAAAAGGCACACTCAGCGAGCAAGCCAAGCGCCTCCTTCGCTTCAATTTGTTTCATTTCCTCCTCCATGGCCTTTTCTCGCTTTTCCCGCTCCTGGCAGCAACCAAGGGTTCTGCACCCTTCTGGAGTACGCTTGCCACTTGCCAAGCCCCCTCCCCCCTCCAACCCCCACTGGGTCGTGCCAACCCCCACTGGGTCGTGCCTTTTTGTCCAGGAGCTTGGACTTTTCCTGCCTCCACCAGTCAGGCGTAGCGGTACCTGGGTCCAATGCTCACTTCCCGGCTGCCACTCCAATCTCCCAACCGGGCACCGTCATCCGACTTCCCCTCGCCGTCCTGCAACACTCCACTTTCTAACATTCAAGACTGGGGCAGAACTGCAAATCGGCAAGCTGGCTATGGGCAAACAAGCTCAACTGGGCTTTTGAGCGCAGGCTCCCAAGCATCGTTGCCACGAAGACTTTCCCATATGCGCCCGATGCTTGAGGCCTACGCCTCTCAAGCACTCTCTTCAAAAGCTTTGCGGCTGGCTCGCTATGCCAAGTCACGATGGCCTTGCCAACAAAGGACCAAAAAAGAAACCCCAGCGACGGCATTCGGCATGGTCCTTGGACTGCTGGCCATCCTTCGATTTGCCCTGGCCGTCCTGTGCGGGGAATTGCTTGTCGTAGAGAGGGCATTCCGCATGTACAAGAAGCTATGATCCAATCAAATCCAACACCAATATGATTCACCTCCATGGTCGGTGGCGTGAGCAGACCGCAAAATGCCGTGGCCACCCGGGAGGTTGCTGGCTGGCAAGCGCACGGCTGTCTTTTCGAACCAAGGGAGCGCGGGCCTTTGGCCCCGCTGAACCGATCCGCGCTGCGATTTTCCATGGCCTTGGGCCCTTCTCGGGCTTTCACTTTGCCGCCGGTCTGGCGCTGGAAGATGCCACGCGCTGCAAGGTGAGGCCTCGAGCGCAAATGGAAGTGTTTGGTCAGCCAGGCCTTTGGACAGTTGCACCTTCCTCTGTAGTGCAATGTCATGTGGTAGCAGTCGCCATGGCAGTACTGGCTGTAACAAAGAGTAGCAGCAATACTGCGTGCGAAAGTAATAGCAATAATTGTAGTGCTGAAAACGCTATTGGTTGCGCGGGGACCTCATGTGCGAGCATGCTCAAGCAGTTGCACCGAGACGGCGGCTGCATCACAAATCTCCTGGCAAAGGCATGCTTTCAGAAGCTACACGTGCTTGATGTCTTTGTCACCTCGTGCAGTTGCATGCTCATTCTCACTGCAAGCTAAGCAGCTAGGATCAAAGAAGTTGTCTGGCGTGAAGGGCGGCAAATCCGCAGCACCACTTACAGACCTCTGCAACTCGGGCGCAATGCAAGAAGATGTGGCATGAAGCCGCGCTGCGCAGGCCGAGCTGCTTGTACATAAACGTTGTGGTGAATCTGTTGCTCGAAAAGAATGGCCTCCGGGAGCAGGGTAGAAACCAATCACTGAGCGGAAGCTTGTTTTGGGATGATTGGGCGGCTAGATTGAAAGCCAGCCATGTCCGCCATTTGATGTGAGAATGGTCCCTCTCGCCCTTTGAAGAGCCATCCCGTGTCTGACCATTTGGAGGTTTAGAGGGTCCAGAACCACTAGCTGTCAACATGCCAGGCCTGAGCGGGTGGTTGGCATCAATATTGCAAATGGACATTGCCTGGGTCGCAGGGCCTATCCGTGAGCCATCGTACGGGGATTCATTAGAGTTCCAAAGAATGATCGCAATGGATGACCAACGACATCTGCTACACATCATGAACGGGCAGCCCCGAAACCGGCAAATCTTGGACATGCCGTCGGGCAACGTAGCCAGCTTCGCGAGCTAAGTTGTGGACCCTGGGCAGGACGCAAGGTCAGCGAGCCACTGAAAAGCCCGGCCTGCTCTGCACAACCCGCAGCAGCTCTTCTTGATCTTCTTTCGGACCAAACGCAAAAGGCCCAAAGAGCCTGCGCGCGCCCGAAATGCAAATGGCAAACGCCCACAGGCTCAAACACAGCGACACAAACGCACTCACACACCCCTAATTTTGCCGGATGTCAGAACTGTCCCTCATGTATGCCACCGTAAGCTTCCATTTGGTTCCATGACACTGGCCTTGCCTATGCCTCATCTTTGAGTCGTTTGAAGTAATCTTGCTCCCCATGAAGCTGAGGACAGGCCAAGCTTTCCAAAGGCAGCAGGTGCCGACGGCGGTGATTGCAAACCTTGCGTACGCTTGCGGCTGAGGGACTGCTCAAGCAGCAAGCTGCTTTTGACTTTTTAAATCGAAACAAAAAATAACCGCTGCTCTTGGGAGGGCTGTGCATGCCCGAGAAAAAAAACTGAAATTTGCCCTGCTCCGTCCACGAAATGCTCTCCAGGCCAAGGTGCATGGCAAGAAAAGCGGCAATCTGCGCAGCGCGGTGCGTTTGCAGCGCAGACATGCCAGCTGCCTTGCCAGTAGCGTGCTCAAACAACTCAAGCCTGCATGCCCTCAATGGTCACGCTGCATGCTGGGATGCTGGGGGGCCTGACCTGCTTAGCGCAGGGCTCTTCCGACCATGGAATGGTTGAATACAACGTATACATATACGTGGCATATTCATGCACACGGGGTGTTCTACATGTCTTCTTCCTTGCCTTTTTAACTTATCGGCTTGCGTCTCGCTTCCGCGACAGACGGTGTTTTCGAAGCATATTGGCCCTGTTACCAAAGTCGCTTCTCAGCCCTGCCGCGCACAAATTCTGCGGGCAAGAGTGGGAGGCAGGTGCTGCGTCAAGAGAATGTCAAAAGGGACGGGCCGAATGCAGGCTTTTTCGGCTCTACTGGCAGGCTTCCGCGGAAAGCTCGCCCTGTTTTTCCAGTCTTCCTTTTTCGCGCTTCTCTGACGTGGTGCGAAAGGCGCGGTTGGGAAACACTTCCACCCAAGTGAACTGATCACCCTTTCCCCGCACCTCCTCAAACAAGAGCCCCTCCATGGCCAAGTAAAACATGAGAGGAGCTTCAGCCCAAACGGTTGCATATAACAGCTTCCGAGGAGCTTCTGCGCAGCAGGCAAAAAACAGCGCTACGACTAATGAAAGAACGTGATCGAAACACTTGTCATGTTTTAGCTGTAAGCTTCCGCAGCGGAGCTGCGGAGACTCCGGGATGCGAACCCTGTGCGACCGCAAAACAAAGTACACGTCAATTCCAAAAAAAACTTGTTTTAGAACGACTCTCATACCTATGAATAAATATGTATATATATATATGTATATATATATATATATTATATACATGGGGTACCCATATATAGTTCCTTCGTTCCATCGAGTATACACACACACATATATATATATATATATCTGTCTCTCTCTCTCTCTCCCTCTCTCTCTCTGAAAGTCTCGACACACACACACACACCTGTCTCACATATACATGTACCAAAAAAATGTTTATGCGTGTGCGGGATCTTCAGGTTGATTTTGGCCAAGCCCCTTGAAGAGTCACGCTAGCCGTTTGCGCCTGCATGGCGGTGGCCCACTTCCAGCCTCCCCAAGCGCCCGCCAACAGGATGAGAAGCTGAAGCCAAGGGCTCCTAGGGCGAGTTGAAATCAACTCTCTGGTGCTCAGTAAGGAATGAGGGAATGAACCCTCTCAACCATCCCTTGCGATTTCCTTCAAAAGGACCCCTGGGATCATTCCCACATTCCCTACTGAGCACCGCGCTGCCCAGGCTTTTTGGCGAGGCTGCACCAGCTGCGCCCACCCAAATCCAATACACATCCAAGCAAACTCAAGCAGCACATGCCCAAAACAATTGGCAACCCAGTCTGACTCGAAAACGGCATCCCTTACCCAGCACTGAAGCCCACATCTGCTAAAGTCACCTGCATCAATCCCGGACAAGAAGCCAACAGAAAGTCATATCCAACTGCAAAAACAACCACATGGCGTGCGCCCGATCATGCAAGAGCCAAGTCGCTTCCACCACCCCACTGGCACCAGAAACCGCTCAATTTTGAAGCCAGTCAAATAGCTGCCTGAGCTTACAAAGCCCATCGTTTGCATCGCAAGTACGCGGGCGCAATATCAACGTCGTTGAACAACACGTTCTCTTTGGAGTTCGAAGGGGCCCATTCGAAGGCAGCCGAGCATCCATTCCAGGCACTCACGCCAGCCACAGAGTCACCCCGCCGTGCCACGAAGGTCCCCTGGACGATCGCAGCATCGCTGCAACTCTCCAAATGTTCAGAACTTCGGGGAAACAAAGTCAAACATGTGAATTCTGGAAGGTCAACTGGACATCATCCAAACTGAAGCTGCTGAAGCTAGTATTGACCAAGTTGAGCAGCTGGGCTGACTGGCTGGGCAGCTGCACAATTATAAGGCTAAAATTTAGTGGCATGCGAGCCTCTGGCAAGATCATACACAAGCGGCAGCTATCCTGGTCATCCCCTTTGATGAGTCATTTCGGCTATCCGTGAAAAGGCTCTGAAAGCTAAGTCTTAGATCAGGGGTGGTCCGGTGAGAAAAGGAGAAGCACGGACTGCCTCATAGAGCGGAGAGTTGAAGAGCTGCCCGAGGTCATCCAGGAGCAGGTCCGCTGCAGAGTAAAAGCTCTTGGTCAGCTTGTCAGCCTTGTCCTGGGAAGGCTGCTGAGCTAACCCTCCCCCGGCTGAGACAAATAGATGCGAAGTGAGCAAGTATCGCTTGTGCTTCGAAAATGCCCCAAAAACGTTACGACGCAAGTATTATGGCCATGGGGCATAACCTATGGCGATCCCATTTTGGAAAATGGTGGATGAACAACAACAAAAATGGTGGATGAAAATGGTGGAAACAATTATGGCCATTTGCCACCTATTTTTGGATGTTCACCAGGGGTTTCCTGGGATTTGACAACCACGTTCCACGCCTTCGGAAGCTGCTCCACCAGGACCTCGCCATCCTGCGTGACCGTTGGCGAAAAACCTTTGCGCTGTTGTCGCGGTCACGCAGCCCAACAAGGGATTTTATGCGTACATTTAGGTAGGGAGCGATATTCTAAGTAGTCAAATAAGTCAGTAAGGAAGGAAGGAAGGAAGGAAGGGAGGGAGGGAAGGAAGTATGCAAGTAAATAAGTAAGTTTGAATGTGTGTATGGTTGCTATGCATTTACATACACGTACCCTGACTGGCCTGTTGTTGCGCGACCTTGAGAATGGGCAAATGCCATTTCTCATGGTGTTGAAGGCATCTTGTGGAAAATAGTGCTGCCCGTTGAATTATCCAAGGGCCAACTCTACGAAACACTCAAGCCAGCCCATGATGATGCGCGCGGCCGTAGGAATCGTGGCTTCCATGCGCATAGTGTGTCCCTTTCCTGTTCCACTCACAAAGAAACACCATTTATTGCCCGTGGATTTTGTTCGATTTGTCCACGCTCTAGGTGCCACAGCTAGAACGCTCCGTATTAGCAGTCAAGTGCAGGAGCGAGCCCGAAACTGGCCCTTCCAAATCATAGCTCTCTCACAAAATTCACCCCCATGGCTATGCCAAAGGCGCGGTGTCTGCTTAAAGGCCGTTTCTGCACGTAGGGGTTGTGCGGCCAAGCGATACCCATCGTCTTATTGCTTCAATAGATTTGCTTCAACGCACTTGTTCAGAAAACTTACCCCTTAAAACTCCAAGCCCTGGGGAAGTTAATCTTTTACAGACATATAGCCCATGTTACCCAAACAGTTGAAGAGTTGTGTTTTCAAGAGGTAAGAACACCCTCGTTCTTTCTCGATCTCGGTCTCGGTCTCGGCACCTCTGGCTCTGGGAAGGCCAGCAGCACCAGGGCCGGGTGCCGCTGAGATGCCACCACGAAGCCCCGCTTGCTGTACAGCGATTTGGCCTGGACTTCGAAGGGGATCCATGGGAGTTGTTCCACCCCCACCCCCCCACCGCAGTTGCATGGCCATGGGTCAAAAACCCCCCAGTGAACATCGCAATCCCCACTAAAATGGACTAAAATGGGTGGTGCACCTATCCCAAGATGGTACCATTGGTTTTGAACCATGGCCATGTAGAGAAAGGGGGGGACCTCAAGACTCCGCAATACGACACCTACAACTGTCACCTGAGAACGAAATGGGTGGCCAACTCATCAGAGCCATTCTCTAACCTCAAGCAATTAGGGAATGCAGGTGCTGCCTCCCTGAACAAAGATGTGTTGTAAAACTAACAGGTTCTCCAGCTAGCTAAGTCCCCCCTTCTCTGCAGGGGACTGGCCTGCAAACGCCAGGCTGGAAAAAAGAGGCAGCTTACTTCAAACATCATTGTTTGTTTGTGTATTTTATGCGTGTACGCGCCCCCACGTGGTGGCCGCTTCCTCTCGCCTGTGTCGCATCTGCGTGGCGTATCTGCATGTCCGCGTGTCCGCGTGTCGACGAAACGTGTTGCATGTTGGCTTGTTAGCGTGTCGGTGGCGAGGGGAGGGTGGGTGTGTCTGCACGTCTGCTCGTCCATGCGGATGCTCCTTAAACAGTTTGCGGCCTAAAACGATGATTCTCCTTTCTGATTCCCTGTGCCGCTTTTGCTGTGCCAGTCTTTTAGCCGTCGCTATTGGCTCATGGCTTGAAAGGACACCCCGGCAGCTTGCCATTGTTTCCCACGCCTTCGTATTGTCAGAGTTGACCTGAGCTTGCCGCGAAGGCCCTTGGGCCCCAATCCCGATCAAACGCCTGAGGCTAAGGCGGTCAAATACAGGAAGTGCGCACCTTTGGCTGCACAGGCCTCCTGGGGGCGCATCCAAAGTCTGGGTTCTTTGAGCCTTGAGGCTGCAGTCTGGTATGGTCTGGTAGGCGCCTCGATCTGCTCTGTCAAGGCTTTTCCAACTCCGAAGCCCTGGTAGTCTTCATCCACTCGCCTCAGGATCTCTGCACACCGCAGTCCGCGGGCCCTTTGCAAAGCGGACGCAACGCGGCCACGGTCACAGGTCGAAGACGTACGCGACTTTGCACATCTTGGAGTGCACGCGTGCCGTCTTGATTGCCGCGCATCCCACTCCGATGATGCGGCCGCCTGGCTTGGACTGAAAAAACTTGGCATGGGCAGTTGGGACTAGCTTTTTCTGAAGCCAGGCGTTGCTTGGAAGGCTTGGCTCCAACCAAAAGGTGCCGCAGGCACCAAATTTGCAATCAGCCCATCCCATGGCCGGCCCCGCCGCTGGATCCGTCTTCAGCCACTCGAATGACCCAGTCCTCCCGGGAGCTCTCAAGCAAGCAGCCCTTCTGGGGTCGCCGAGTCAGAAGCCTCTTCTAGGGTTTGGCTCCTTGTCCATTCTCTTCACCCATCCTTCTCTTTAGAAACCACCTATTCTCCATCTGTTTGGCCCATTTGAAGAGAAGGATCCCTGAAGAGAATGGTGAGGGTACCACTAGAACTGTGTCTCCAAGGAGTGTGAGACCTTGTCCTCGTACTGCTTTGGCTTTGCGTCAAAGGTGACAAAGTGCTCAAAGCCGCCACGGAGGAAAATGCGCGTAAATGATTGAAGCCAAGGAAAGCGACTACCTCATCTCTCGCGGCACCCACAGAGCACACACCCCACTGCAAAGCTCACACGTTCAAAACGCCTGTTGTGGGTCATGCAATGTCGTGGGCATGGACATCCCTGTCATTGAAGACAAACAATCCCCCCTACATGCAGCATCACTGCCTCCATCAACTCAAAGTAAGCAAGTGTCTTGGCCCGACCATGGGACACATGCCCACCCAGCCCTTCACAGCACAACACGCACGCATATGTACATACATATAGATATAAATGTATGTATGCATAGATTCCTTCCTTCCGCCGGTTCGATCCACCTCGGATCTACATACAAATATACATATATATATATATATGTGTGTGTCTATGTATATATATCTATACATATACACACATAGCTAGACACATGGATGAAAGACTACGTAATATCCTGTATCTCTGTATCTATGCATCACTCTCTCTCTGTCTGTCTGTCTGTCTGTCTGTCTGTTGGTCGGTCGGTCTATCTTCCATCTAGGTCCAGCAATTATCTACAATAGTCTGTCTGTCTGTCTGTCTGTCTGTCTGTCTGTCTGTCTGTCTGTCTGTCTCTCTCTCTGTCTGTCTGTCTGTCTGTCTGTCTGTCTGTCTGTCTGTCTGTCTGTCTAGCTGTTGGTTCCATTGATATCTATCGACTTGTCCATGTTTATATGCATAGACATTTACCGCGCAATGGCCATACAGTGGTTCAAACAAGGGCGGCGGAGCATGTGGGACGCACCCCGTGGTCGGCGCCTTGCATGGCTCGCATCTCCAAGGCCTTGCACCCCTCATCGTCCGCATCCCGGAAGTCCCGGTAGACCAGCTCGCCCGCCAGCAACGCTCGACTCGCCATGGCAAAGGCGCATTGACGAGGGCGTCTTTGGACTTTGCGCGCCACTTGGGGGCTGGAAGTCATGCTAAGCGTGGATCCTTTTCAACAGGCCTGAGTCTTGGCAACCAAAGCATGCGGCTCGCAGATTGCCAGCCAGTCTTTTGGGCCAGCTTGCGGAGAAAGCTTCCCTGACTCTGCCAAAAGGCCATTGCCACAAACGGGACAGCTGAGAAAGCGCTTCCTGCCTTGGACAGGGGCTGTAGCGGACAGCCTTTCCTGAGCTCCGAGCTGTTCTGCGCAACCCGGCCACGCCCGAAATGGCAACAGGCAGTAGTGACATTGTCCATGTGCGCTGAGGGGGGCTAAGAAGCAGACCGTCCAAGCTTTGAGTACGGCACCTCTTTCCAAACCTCGGGAGGCGAACTGCGCAGCCTGCGCCTTGTGAGACCACAAGCCCTTCTGGGTATCGAAGCTTTCTGAGCTTTGACCAAATGCTGAAGACAAGGGGATCCACGCACGCTGCACGCTGACATTGACATGGAGTCTTGAGCTGCGCTGACATCCTGCAATTGCTAGGGCAGCAGGCCTTCTTGTCCGCTGCAAAGGTGACGACGACGGCCCTTTTCCTCAGCATGCGCAGCGAAAGGGTCATTCATGGTTGCATACTGTTTGCATAAGTGACTGGAAGTCGTTCACATCCCAATATCGAACGGTTTATTTAGTCGCAACGCTTTACTTGAGTGGTTGGGCCTACGTCTCACCAAGGCACAAGTTTAACCTGAAGCTTCCCTAAGCGCGGAGCTGGTCGTCGACCTGCGTGACATAGACCTGAAAGAAGAAAGGCTAGCCGCAAGTCTCTACAGTGAAGAGCATCACATTGGATGCCGTCAGGCTTACTGTCAACTCATGGACCAATGGGACAGGATGGTCAGCTTGTGCGGTTCAGGGCCAGGAAGTTTCAGGCTTCAGAAAAGCCACGTACAGCGTGCGCAAGACTTGCCATCCGCCATCCTTTCTGGACATGTGACTCTGCAAAAGGCACGCTCCGTGAACCCTCTTCAGGGAGGCGAGCTGCCGGCAGAACCGCTTGCAGCGCAAGCTACGGAACTAGGCCAGGCGCTTTGTACAGCGGAAAGCATGCCTTCGGCCTTGCCCCCAGAAGTCCGTTATCGCACGGTGTGCCGTCTGCCACTTGGGCCGTTCCAGGCACTCCCCCGGAATTGGCACAAAGGACGTTCCAAAGACAGCCAGCCAACACGCTGTCAAACAAGAGGACCCTATGAAACAAATCGTTTGCAGCACTCATCTGGTGTCTTGAGGCCTTGTTGCTTGCCCCCAAGGTTTCCGCGAATATCAAATAAACATGCACAAGGTGAAGTCTTTCTTGCAGCCTCAACCCGAGGGCCAACCTCGCAGCGGCCAGGGTCGGGTGCCCTGGTCGCTAGCACTGCCGCTGGCCAGCGCCTATTGCCGGCCCCGCGGAGCTCCGCTTGATGGAAAGCTCCCGGCTGGCGGAGTCGCAGCTCAATTGCTTTGTTGTCACAACCATCGGTTTTGGCTCCTTGGTTTGTGGGAAGGGCTGTAGCTTGCCACGCCTGCGCCCAACTCGCCAGCGCAACCCTTCCCCCTCTTGTGAGAAAAGCTGATGATGCATACAACGCCCAGCCAAAGCCCGGCTCCTGAAAGACCCTACGCCCGGCATGCCAAGCTGGAAACCCTGCGTGTTGCCAAAGCACTGCCTCTAAGAAGCTATGGTCAACCAAACAAACTGCGGAGCTTTCGAGTGGACCAGCCCGAGTCAGGCAAGTGACTCGCAGATTCCATCACTCCATTTGCTGGGAGAGAGAAGACACAGCTTACACAATTCATATGCTCTCACATCAACCCGGAGAGGCACACTCGCGGGCAGATCCTTAGTGCCCAGTGTTAGCTCCCGGCTCGGCTAAGCCGCCCCTCCCCTGCCTCCATGCCATTCCTGACATCCATGAATCCCAAATGGAGAGTTTCGCCGAATCGGCGGATCAAAGTGATCTTGCTGTTTCACAATCTCAGTCAAGCGATGTGATGGGCAGAACGCGGCTCTTCAACTGTTTGCTGCAGGCTGCACGTCAACCTGCTCTGCAAGGGAATCAAGTCGAACTTCAACAATATATTCGCGCCCAATGCGCAAAAATGTTCAATGAGAGTGCAGGCTTCGCACACACACACACACACCCACACGCACCCGCGCACGCACACACGCGCACACGCACACACGCGCACACGCGCACACGCGCACACGCGCACACGCGCACACGCGCACACGCGCACACGCGCACACGCGCACACGCGCACACGCGCACACGCGCACACGCGCGCACACGCGCACACACGCGCACACGCGCACGCGCACACGCGCACACGCGCACACGCGCGCGCACGCGCACACGCGCACACACGCGCACAGCGCACACGCGCACACGCACACGCACACACGCACACACGCACACACGCACACACGCACACACACACACACACACACACACACACACACACACACACACACACACACACACACACACACACACACACACACACACACACACACACACACACACACACACACACACACACACACACACACACACACACACACACACACACACACACACACACACACACACACACACACACACACACACACACACACACACACACACACACACACACACACACACACACACACACACACACACACACACACACACACACACACACACACACACACACACACACACACACACACACACACACACACACACACACACACACACACACACACACACACACACACACACACACACACACACACACACACACACACACACACACACACACACACACACACACACACACACACACACACACGCACGCACCCACACACACACACACACGCGGATCTGGCAATATTTGAGCAAGGGCAAGATGATGTTTGCTTCTGTCGTGCCTTTGCCCCAGGGGTGTGTTGACAAGCTTGCACTTCCCACAACTTTCGGGAGTGCTCGCCATTTCGTGACCGGCGAGTGCTGCGCGGTTTTCAGGGCCCTGCAGCCAAGCCTCGCAGGCCTTGCACAGACACCTCCACGTCAAGCAGGCAGGGCTTGCCTCGCGTGATCCAATCCATGGCACCACCCAAACTTACAAAACGGAAACGCAGGCGCGCAAAATCCCGCAAAATAACAAAGAGCCCCTCTTGATTAAAACCATGTTTATCGCACCAAAAGGGCATGGGATCCAGACATGTGGCTCTTAGCGCTGATTGGACATGGCAATCACTACCCGCCTGTGCCACGACAAAGCTGCAGCCTTGTGTGTGGCTTTTGTTCATTCCACCTCGGATCCAAGCGCAAGAATTGCACAGCATACTGCCCGCAGTGGCATCAACCTGGCTCTTTGAGTGTGTCAACGCAGCGAGGAGGGAGGGAGCACTTTCATGGAGTTGACACACATCTCCCGTCAAACCGAGGCAGGCAAGTTCTTCAATGCCGGCTCATTCCCACCTTTCACTGCCAAGCAGCGCCAGCTGGCCCGCCACCGCCACGTCTGACAAGTTGATGTGGGCATTGCCCAGGGATTTCTCCTTGCCTAGGCACTTGGATCAGGGAACAAGCTGAACCACGCGGGGGGGGGGGTTCCATCGGGTTCCAGCCCCGCAAACCGCAAAGCTCCCGGCCATCGAGCAGCTCAAGCTCGAGCACCCCGACCTCCTGTCAAACCCACCCAGTGTTGCAAGGAACCGACCGGCTGAGAGCGACAAGCCACTTTGACTTTGACCTTTGAGTCCTGTATGTGACAGTCGTACAACTCCCCATTTGCATTGACACTGTCTTGAAATTGGTTGTGTCTGGGGTTCTTGGGGTGGCTTGCTGTCATTAGGCCCAGCTCGCTCCAGGTCCACTGCGTTGATGAGGAGGAACAACGTGTGTTCAATGTCCGCCTCGATGGTTGGACCCACACTGAGATCGGATGCCGCGTGCGCCTGTCAGGCACAAAATGCCGCCTATGCCTAATGCCTACAACTCCCTGCTGGCAAGCTTGGCATGGCCATGTTGCCGACAGCTGGAGAATCAAAAGCCACGACAGTAGAAACAGGCCTTGCTATGGTGCAACTTGTTTTGCCACTTTCTGCCGGCCTCTTGGTTCAAACCTAGGACACTTGCAAATTTGCGTAGCACCTTCATCACCCATTGTTTCGCGGACTTGTTCCAAGCTGCTTGTTCCAAGCAAATACGAGTTAAGTTTGCCTCGCCCGCAGAGCCCGGAAGCGGTCAAACCCCTCATCTTTCCAGTTAAGCCCTCCCCCCCCACGACGGATGTCGCGTGGCCCCAACCCATGCCCCCTCCAGCTGCCCCGAAGCGAGCCATAGCCATGCCGTGCATGTCTGGGCCTCATGCCAACTTTTGCTCGCCTGCCTCTGCGCCCTTCTAGCAGGGCCTACGCCCTTCTAGCAGCGCTTGGCTCTAGTTGTGTCCCTGCTGCCACTAAGCTGCCCCAGCCCAGCTTCTAGTTCTGCCTGGCCGCAGCCCTGCGCCCTTCAACCTCTTGAGGGCTTGGACTATGGCTGCAGCTGTTTGGAGTGTAGCCCCACGCATAGCCCAGCCCTTGCCCTTCCCAGCGTACGCTTTGAAATCTGGTCCTCTCCCCAGTTTTCCCTCTTTTGGTTTTCTTCTCCAGATGCTGCTCTGCCTTTTTCGCCTCAGACTGCCACGCACGTGCGCCGGACGGCCAACCGAAGCGGCCGGCCGCCTCCGTTTGGGTTTGACTCACGGTTTGAAGTTCCTGGCACCCACTTTGCACCAACCCCGCCATCATTTTCTCTAGCTTGCTCTAATAAGAAGCCTTCTTCTAATGTAAAACTGCCTTTTTAACCCGAATTGCCCACTTATACGGGCCGAGGCGGGCAGCGCGCAGCATTTACAATTTCAGGGAAAACTAAGAGAGGAGCATCAAGAACATGAAGAGTCTTTGAGAAGAGGGCAAGAAACAACGCGTGCTAAGAACAACGCATAGCGAACACAATGATGAGCTACACAATGCAGCAAAGAAAAGTACTTCTTTTCTGGGTTCTCCAGGCATGCGTGGTGACTGCTGCAAGCCCGTGCTGTTTCACGACATTTTTTGGGCCTGATCACATATCGCACAACTTTGAACGTGGTCGTGAGATGCCGTTGGGCTCAAAAGGCTGGCCTCATCATGCTGGCAGCTCGGAAACCAGGCCACGGCAGGCGTCCGCTTGTCCATCTGCGAGGATGGCCGCCATGCCGTGCTAAGGAGCTTGGGGCGAAAGCTTTTTGGGCCCTGTCCACTGCCAAACTACAAGCTACATGGGACCAAAATGCATCCACACTACAAATGAGTCAGTTTAGGTCAGCAACAGTGCAAGTGCTCATTTGTCCCACGCTTGCCCCTTCAACGTTTGTTTACATGCATTGCCTGAAGGTATCCACCTACCTATTCTCTTGCTTCAGGTGTGTTCTCGGTCCTGCCTGCCCCACTTTGGCGATCATCTGCAAACAAATTGGGTCCAGGACACTCGCCTTTTGCACGTCTAGAAGGTCGGCTGGCACGCAGACTTCCTCAGCTCAGAAACCCTGACCTGCTAAATTCAAGTCACTCATCCCCTGAACAGAGCCCATGCTCCCTTTGTGGCTTATGAACTCCCAATTCGAGTATCAAGTCAACTCTTGAGAAGTGCTTGCTAGGCAGACGGAAACGAAGCGTATCAAACATACGGTCAATCAACAATGCCAAGGTTGCCCTCTCAGTTGTTCAGTGACCCTGGAGAGAAAAAAAAAGGAACCCTTCTGGGGGAAAACCATTTTTAGTGGGGCAGCCACCCCCCCCTCCCCCCCCAAAAAAACCAAAAAATAAGGGGGAAAAAGGGTGCCACTGAACCACCGAGCCCTGGAACCATCCGAAGCGTTTGGCCAAGGATTCGTCGAACTTCACCCGCAGCAGGCTCCGAGCATCAGGCCCCCGTCGCCCTGGCCTGGCAGTCGGGCGGTGAAAGCACCATTGGCCACGACCAATTTTTATCCCGCAAAATCCAACGGCCGCGGGTCAAAAATAGGGTGACCCCAAAATGGCTTGCCCTGGCAAGTGGAAACATGGGCTCAAATCTGCGGTGCCCTGGTGGCTTAATATTGACCCACGCCCACCCATGCAAAGCAGACTCAGAGACAAAGCCCCCTGCTTTCGTGCACCCCCAGCACAGCGGTGAAAGAGTCCGGAACACGAAAACATCCTTTGGCCTCACGAAGTTCAGCCATTCGAAGCGCAGGTATGCTGTACCAGCAGGCGCGGAGGACATGGACTCCTGCGGCCAGGCGCCAGTCACTTCTCGACCCAAAGCGAATGAGGCAGCGCGAAGTTCTCGGCTGCAACCCTGTAACAACGTCGTTCTGGCTTCGGTGTCACTCGCATCTGTTGGATTCCGCCTCGTCATCGTTGCACTCAAAGAGCTTGATGGGCCTCTCTGACTGCGACTCCTAAGGCATGCCCGCATGCAGCTGCAAGTCTCCCGCGTGATGCAAATGATGCAAATGCGTATAAGTGCAATCACGGCTCTGCCGAACTCACTGCCAATGGCTGGGCCGCCCCAATCACCTCGAAGCAATTTACCCAAACGACCAAAACTTTTATGAGGCATCTGCATCACATTGACAGCAGGGATGGGGCCGGAACAAATTGCGAACAAACCATCGGAGGAATGCAGTGTAAGTGCATTCCTTTTGAGTCTTGAGCAGTGTGAGCGCGGTGCAGTGTGCCCCCCTCACGTCCCGCAGGCAACTCCTCTGTCCAAGTCACGGTGCGCAAGAAGAGAGAGTTGGTGTCAACTACTTCGATAGCCAGCTCCTGCCTCTTGTCAAATACCTGCAAGCGCTGCTGAGGCTTGCAGTCTCAAGTCTAAAATCCGCAAGGCCATGTCTCAGACGCTTGTCGCTTGCGTCAGCTGCAACCTGCGGCTTTCAGAAAAAAAACACATAAAAGTGGCCGCCAAAGGTGCTAAAAATTCGTGCATCTCGTCCCACTCAGGGCTGGTGGAGTGGAACACCACGGAGCTCTGCCACTCTTCGCCAGCAAGTGACAAGCTCATGTACGGACCTGAGGACGGAAACGGTGGTGGAACAAACCCGATGTCACAAACCCTAGTGATGGATTTATGTATCCACACAAGTCAAAGCTTGAAACACTTGACAGCGAGGTGTGAATGCCAGCCAGCACTCGCAAGGTCTGGCTACCAGCTTCCCACATGCCCCCCAGAAAAAAGGCTCACCAAAGAACCTGGCCATCTCAAGCTCAGCCCTGAGACCTGACCAAGACATGAGGCTCACCGCCCACTTCGGCCAGGCCGCTGCGCGAGCGACTGCCCAGGGGCCAGCTGCTGGGCAGCCCCGCGGCACGCAGCGCCCAGACCCGAAGCACGCCTCAGGGACGCCAAGGTAACGCGGGTTGGAGGCGCCTGGCCATGAATCCAAACCCCGTACCTCCAGTGAACATCCCAATCCCCACTGAAATAAAGTAAAATGGGTGGTGCACCTACCCCAAAATGGTACCATTGGTTTTGACCCACAGCCACATGGGATGGTCGACCTGGCCCTTTCTTCGTAAACCAAGACTCTGAAGCTAAGGAACCGAAGGAAGTTTAGAAGGAACACCCGTGCTGGGACAAATTGAACAAGCTCTCACGCGATTGCGGCTAGATGCATCTGGCGGGGGAAAACTTCGAGCAAGCTTCACATCGCGAGAACAGGGGAAAGAGAAATAAGAAGGAAACGAGACGGAGAAGAGACAGAGAAAATGAAAGAGAGAGAGCGAGAGAGAGCGAGAAAGAGAGAGAGAGAGAGAGAGAGAGAGAGAGAGAGAGAGAGAGAGAGAGAGAGAGAGAGAGAGAGAGAGAGAGAGAGAGAGAGAGAGAGAGAGAGAGAGAGAGAGAGAGAGAGCGAGAGAGAGAAGGAGAGAGCGTGATAACGAGAAAAAGAGAGAAGTAAAGAAAGCGAGGGAGGGAGAGAGAGAGAGAGAGAGAGAAAGAGAGAGAGAAAGAGAGAGAGAGAGAGAGAGAGACAGAGAGAAAGAGAAAGCGAGATAAGAGAATGTCAAAGTACATGCGGTGTTGCGCTACACACCTTTTACATGACCGCAGGCCTAAACTGAGCTTACCTTCGACTACATCAAGAGCCCATGCAAAAAGGAGCTGTGCAGACTACAGGTTTGTTTGCGTTAAAAACACTACAGCGCTTGCACTTGTAGTAAACAACAGTCTGAATTTAACGTGGTAGCGGAGCTGAGATCCTAACACGGGAGCAGGAACAGAACAAGACAACGACGTTCAGAGACTACACAAATACAAACTGCCACCACCTTTCTTCACTGGTGACTACCCTCAGTATGAAGAATGGCTGTTCAAGCTACAAGCATATCTCGGACTCATAGACCGAGACTGTGACCTGGTGCTACAACTGGCACAAGTAGCTACGCGACAAGTTGAGGATGCAGACATCAGAGCACACATACGCGACCCTACACAAGCAAGCAAAGCAGTAGACCTTGCCAGAGACCTACACTACATCTTCATCAACATAAGACAGTAGTAAGGCAAAACCGCTACAAGAGCCTACCAGTAGGAACACGAAGCATTGGCTACCTCACCAAACTACTGGAATCTACATTCAATGAAGCACAGTTTGAAGAGCAATTCCTACAATGGGAATACAACATCAACCGCTACGAAAAAGACAACGGCGCAGCACTACCAGATGGAGTACAGATTGCAATACTACTCGACGAAACCAAAGGAGCACTGCAACAACATCTCCAACTGCGAGCTGGACAGATCACGAACTACAACGAGATCAGAGCAGTCATCTTGGACTATTTATAAGACGATCTCTGCTTTCTCAAGAGCTACTTCAGCTGTAGGCACAAACTACAATGCAGGACCTGCACCAATGGACGTTGACAACAATTGGAGGAAAGGAAGAAACTACAAAGGCAAAGGAAACGGCAAAGGCCACTACAAAGGAAGCAAAGGCAAAGGCAAATGCAGAAGCAAAGGACACTACAATGGACTTGACAAAGGCAACAAAGGAAGCTACAACAAAGGAGGATACAACAAGAGCAAAGGAAAAGGCTACTCAGGATCCAAAGGCTATGGATCAAGCAAAGGCTGCAAAGGCCAAGGAAACTACAACAAATCAAAAGGAAAGGGAAGCAACAACTACAGAACATGCCACCGGTGTGGCAAGCCCGGCCATTGGGCCCAGGACTGCAGAGTGCCCGTGTGGCACATAGGAGGAGGAGAAGAACTACATCCACCAGACCAAGAACAAGCAGATCAGGACAACAGTGAAAAACTACCTCAGGATCTTACGAAGGAGAAGAAGACCATGAACACGAGGTGAACTACATGGAGGAGAGTTGGAACGACTACGACTATGACAACAGCTGGGCTTGGAATGACAACAGCTATCAAAAAACAGCAAACTACATTGGAGGCATCAACGAGTCACACCTCACCATTGGACACATCAGACAAGCAAAGTCACTACCACGCACGCACAAGCCCAAATCACTGCTTGGAAAGAAAGCGTCACACACAACATCATGGAACGACCATAGCAAAAGCTTTCAACCATTCCTACAACAGGACACACCACAACTACCCTTCAACATAGCAGCAGCAACACAAAAGCAAAGACAAAAAAAGATTGAGGACATCATCACACACTACATCATGTACTCCGACTTCAAGTCATACAACCACCTGCTGATCGCCTCAGGAGCATTGTCTACACATTTTTGCCCGAAGGACTACGCACTAGATCTACCACTACGACCTTGTGGAGAATCAGTTCCGTAACTCTACACGGTTACCAACAAAGAAGATCCCTGTCTACGGCATCAAGTATGTTCCCTACAAGCAGGACAACTTCAGGATCATGATGCCCTACTACGTTGTGATGTGAAGTATCCTATCCCCAGTGCATCAAGACTACTTGATAGAGGATATGGACTCGACTTCAATCCACGACACTGCACCATCACGCATGGACAACAACAAGCACACCTCATCAGACACTCAGGACTCTTCTACCTACGGGCAGAAAAGATCGACATTCCTACAGGACACGACATCTACCCAATGACTACAGACAATGGAAAACATTGCCGTGATTCAACCTACAGAGAAAGCAAAACAACAACAAGAACAAATTGCACCACTAACACACACAGACCAAGGACTGCGACAGATCCTTGGTGAAAACACTGACTGCTGGAAACTCGAAGGTGGCCACGCCATCAGAGCAACGGCGGCTGCCCAATACCAGAAGGAGAACTAGATGATTGGCGACTAACCATCATCAACAGACAAGGGCAAGAGCAAGAACAACTACAAGAGCAAGCAAGAACTACAAAGAAGACTAGAAGGTGACAACTGGACGGGAGAAACCAAATTCAGAAGAAAGATCACACCTACACGCAGGGCAACATCAAAGACCACACCAACAAGACAGAGCTCACAACCACAACAGCTAATGGAGACACTACCAACAAAGCCAAAAAAACAACTGCGAGCTCCACAAAGGATATGGAGACCCAAAGCAGCACCTTCCACAGACCTTGATACAACACAACCAAAGGCGACCATACACAGACCACTCACAGCACAAGAAGGCAACCAAGACTCCTGGGAAAGACAACGTGAACACTGGATAAGACACCACGTATCACTTAGAACTACGTTGTTCACCCCAACCAATAAACACACTCGAACCTCACAGAACTACAATCACCAACAACAACTTTGGAGAAGTTTCACAACGCAAAGATGACTGGACAGTCGTAGCCAACGCAGCACTACCATTTCAATGGAAAGGCACAACAAGGGGGTTCACCATAAAGAAGGACGACGAGGAACAACAACACGACCACCATCAATGAAGCACCCAGCCCCAAACCCTAAGTCCAAAAGCCCAAGCCCCAAACCCCAAGTCCAAAAGCCTAAGCCCCAAGCCCAAAAGCCCAAACCCTAAACCCTAAGTCCAAAAGCCCAAGCCCCGAACCCTAAGTCCAAAAGGCCAAGCCCCAAACCCTAAGTCCAAAAGCCCAAGCCCCAAGCCCAAACCCTAAACCCTAAGTCCAAAAGCCCAAGCCCCGAACCCTAAGTCCAAAAGGCCAAGCCCCAAACCCTAAGTCCAAAAGCCCAAGCCCCAAGCCCTAAGTCCAAAAGGCCAAGCGCCAAGCCCTGAGTCCAAAAGCCCAAACCCAAACCCTAAGTCCAAAAGGCCAAGCCACAAACCCTAAGTCCACAAGGCCAAGCCCCAAACCCTAAATCCAAAAGCCCAAGCCCCAAGCCCTGAGCACAGAGCAAGACGAGTACGACAACCACAGCAACCAACTCCACAACAAATAGCAGAACACAACTTGACACACCTGCCATACAGAAATTGGTGTCCAATTTGCGTGCAAGGCAAGGGACGCCAATACAACTACAAGAAACAACAATCACGACAACCCATGCTCCAAGTAGACTTTACCTTCCACCACCACACGAGAAACTTCCAAAGCAGACCTACGAATGCAGAAATGCATTTGGCTCGGAAAAGTTTCCGAAACCGGAGAAAACTACGTCGCAACAGAACAAGGCGTACTGAAAGCAAGAACAGTACGGAGACTACAACCGGACTTCAAATACGACCTTCGGCGCCACGACGGACACTGTTGGACACGCAACTCCAATCGTCAGAAGACGAGCTACGCAAGATGCTGGACAACAGACGAACGCGACGGACGACATTGTCACGGAACCTGCAACGAAACAACAACGCACTACGTCACCTCTAGCCTTCCGTCGACCTCGACGTGAAGTTCACGACCACTACCGGATAGCCCCATGGCTACTTCACCGACCGGACGGCAACATCCACCACTACCAGCACCACCTCGACAAACACTACGACGCATGACTCCGGAAGAAGTAATGCAACCGACCAAAGCACAAAAGACCTCGAAGGACACTACGATCAGATCAACGGAAGAAGCAACCAAAGAGCCACAACCACTACGACAAAGAATTAACGCAGTAACACTTTCCAACGGAACATCCATCACTTCCTACACAAACGACAACACCTCAGAAGACCAAACCATAATCTTTGACAACGAAGGTTACGACGAAGCACAACTACTGGAAGAAATGAAACACGAATCAAACGAAACGAAACTACATGACGTCTTCAACGAAGTAGATGCGTCTACAATCGACGACAACGTCATCAAAGAAGCAATCCTACAAGGTGGGTCCAGAGAAAGAAAGGGCCAGGCGTGCGAAATAGAATCGTCTCGGAGAAGATCGAGGACGAAGACTCCGTCTACGCCTCTACACCAATGTTCACGACCCTACGGACACTTCTCGCACTACAGATGTAACGACCAAACTGGATCGCGCGACTAGGCGACGTCTCTAC
>CAUJNA010003647.1:7500-17500 GCA_963377175.1 Effrenium voratum | reverse complement strand
GGCTTGAGGTGGTGGGTATAGTGGTGGCTTAGGGTGGGGTTAAGGTCAAAAAGTCCAAATGCCGCCAAAAGCCACGAAAACCCGCAACAGAGCCGCTGAAAGGTGGGTTAAAGGTGGGGCATTGCCTTTTTCAGGCCTTGGCCACCCCGAACAACAGCCCTGTCAACAAGCGGAGGGTACCGACCTACTAACCGACCAGGACCCTGCCACCAGCCGCCAAACCAAGGAGGGAAAAGAATCGGGGCCTTGTTTCGGGAGAGTCCACAAAGAGCAAACGACGCATTTCCACCCCGTGCTGAAATCCTCATGCTCGAGGGCGTTGATGGCTTCGCTTAGTACCTGAGGCCCGCGCGCTGCGCAAGGCCAGTGTAGTGGAACTCGAGATCTGGCTGGTTCAGGAAGCAAACAACCTGAAATTGCAGGTGCAGTATGATGCAGTGGGTAAGCTTGCCAACCTCAAGGGGTGGCCAGAAATTCCGTGCGCTGGTCGAGATGCCGGGAGCAAAGCTGCTCCATGTCCCTCCAAGGGGCCACACCACCCACCACAGGCAGCTCCTCGATCAATGGCTCCAGGCGAATCAGTAGGTCCCCCTTCAACCGAATCCGGTTCACTCCCAAGGTGGCGCCACGCCTTGGGCTGCGATGGCTCAGCCGTGCCCCAAATCAGACCTCCCTCCTGCCAGCTTCATTGACGTGGGGCGAAGTCTGCAACATGGTCACAAACGGTCAAAGTCCGCACTCAACTTCGCCCCAGAATGGAGAAGCTGCTTCCACAAGGGGTTAGCCATCAGGTGGCACCAATTTCAAGATCCCAGCTCAGCTCGCAAGGATGATCTACTCCCATGTTTCGCCCTCCTCCATCCACTGAATGGTGCAGGCGGTTGTTTTGCGAACAGCATACGCATCTTTCCAGGGCACACTTTCAACTCAATGTTGGCCTCGGTGTCCAGAAAGAAGCCCACCTGCTCTGCACGCCCGCTCCGAGTCAACGCCCACCCCACGCAGGTGCCGAGTGCACCAAGCCATCGAAGCCCGCCTGCAGCTCAACGCCCATGGCGCCATCCCGAGGGCTCAGCCACTCGGAGACCTGGCTACGGCAGTCAGCGCGTCTTACGCCCATCATGCTTCCCCTTAAGTCCCTCACCCGACTTGAAATCGAAAGCTTTACAAAGGTCGTGAAGGCAAGGCCACCAACTTCAGTCAGGATTGGATCCTTGCATGCTGTGTGGGAACATGATGCTCGTCGCCAAACAGGCCTTCAAGACTCCCAATGACATTAGTTCGTCTGGCTCTAGGAACTGCACATGATGCGCCACTTGAATTCCACATTGGTTGTTCAAGATTGGGCATCCACAGGCGACATGACCGGAGTCTTTGCATCCCGAACGCCGCTTAAGGCAGGTGCCTCAAAGGGCCCGAACTCGGGCGGCGTGGTGCCCAGCAAAAAGTGGCTAAAGTGAATGTCCTGCCGAAAGACCCCCTGGGAACTTGCAACGCTGAGGCTGTAACATGTACTTTCATGTACTTACAACTCAAAACCACTGTCTTGATCGCCTGTACGTATATCAGCCCTACCCCGTGGTATTCACCTCGGCTTCGTTTGGCAGGAACGGGACCCATCCAACAAGCAAACAAGTCACCACCCATGCTTTGATGCGTGGATGCGCTTTGCCGGTGTTAAGCAAGAAATCGAAGCAGCATCAAAATTGGTCAGATTCGAGCGAGGACCGAAACGCAGAAATCATGGCCTGCAAACCTTCGTGGAACAACATGTCCACATCATGAACCAGCGCCGCACCCAATTTTAGCACCACAGGAAACACTCAACCCCCAAATCCCGTCAAAATGCACGTGGCAGCAGCTGTTCCCAGCTGCACTGCGCATGCAACATATACCCTAACATGAAGCGGAGACGACCTCCACAAGTCTCTATTGCCTGCCTGCTTCAGCCCACTTATATAAAGTGCGCATATCCGCCGACCTTTTCTCGCCAAAAGGGGAGGCGCACGGGAACGCTGGCAACAAATCATAAACATTGCTATGCTGGGGATGCGTAATCAGGATATATCATGATGATGATGATGATGATGATGATGATGATCATCATCATCACATCACCTCCATGATCATGATCATTGTCTTGGGTGATGCTGGGCTGCCGTTCTCATTTTCTTCTGTAGATTTCACTTGTGACGTTCGTCCTCAGTATTGGAGATGCGAACACATGATCATCATTGCCAGCATCACACCACCATCATCGCCATCGCCATCGTCATCGTCATCGTCATCGTCATCGTCATCATCGTCATCATCATCATCATCATAATCATCATCGCCATTATCCTCGTCATTCTCAGCATGTGTTTATGCAATTCAGTTGTTCCATTGGGCACTGCGAAAAGCTGAAGAAGGCTGAGGAACGGTACATCAAAAGATCCTCCATTTCCGCACTGGGGTCGGCGGAACGGGGCGGCAGCCCTTACACGCGTGCATGTAAGCGGCATGCGCCAATCAATCCGTCGGGCGACCCATCCATACATTCACTTGCACAAGGTAGAACCCCTACAGTTCAACAGGTTCACTTGCGGAATGGCATGTGGGGGTGTCATTTCTTTGGTGGACGCCCCAAAACGGTGGTTCTCCTTTTGGCCTCCCTTTAAACACACCAAATACAGGGCAGCCTCCCAAAAAACACACGCAGCCATAAAGAAAATTCGGCCAAGGGAAGTCCAAGGACAGCACCCGGCGCTCCTTCAATGGCAAGGGCATCTTGAGCCGGAGCGACTGGGTGAAGGCGCCAAAGGGATCCTCCATCTGCCGCGCGACAATGGTCATGATCTTTGGGTGCAGCTTTCCTGAAGGCGCCACTGGAAAAAAAGAAAGGGTTGGAAGGTTGTTTCCAGAATGTCGGGCTACAACTGATTCTGATTAATTACTCTCACCTTGAAATGCCTATAGGAGGCCTTTTGTTCTGAACAGACGCAACATGGCTGGATCTTTCAGAGCATGGATGCGAGCACTGCCGGCCAAGAAGCGATAGACTTGGTTGATCCAGTCCAGTTGGAAAGCAGACGTCTGGCTTGGAAAGTGCGTCAGGGGCGAGCCAGCGTCGGGCGATGCATTCGTGTCCTGGGGCATGCAGGCATCCCCAGAAACGAGCAACCGACAGCTTCTTCTGGCTTTAGCCCAGTCTGTCTGTTCCTTTGCGCACCTTCCTGGCTCAAGCCAGACGCCAAAAAGCCATGGAGACTAGGCCATGTCCGCCAAGTATCTGCCTCCGACCGGCTCAGCTTGGTGCTGCGCAAGCCCTTGAGGCTGACAGAGACCTCGCGCAAGGAGACTTTTGGTCAGAATGGCACAAGTCACCCACACACACATAGAGTGCTAAAATTACATCCCCGACGAGTTGCATCAGCTGTTTCTGTGCCGCAGTGCGGATAGCAAACTGAGCTTGCGGGCAAGGAAAGGGCAAAGGATAAGCTTCAGGTGGGAAAAACACCTTAAAAAAAGAGAGAGAGAGAGAGAGAAAGAACGAAAAAGTGACAGAGAGAAAGAGAGAAACAGAGAAACAGGGAAAGAGAGAAAGACCAGGCTGGTTGGTGTGAGGCCCACTTTGCATTTGGAGCATCCAGGGCCAAGCAATGATGCGTGCCCCTGTGAGCCAAGCCTAAAAGACACTGCTATTTCCGCCGGCTTCCTGTGCCCCAAATGGCCCAACCGGCATCTGCCAGGACCCGGTCAACCAGCGCCTGCGTGTGCAGCGTCATGTTTGGACCCTCCAGCTTCAGATTTGACCTGGGGCGACAGCTCCCAGCATGCAAGCAAAATGTCGTATTTTGCAGCATTTTCTCGCGAAATTGGACGCTCGAAAAAGTGACGATTCAAACAGGGGTGCAATTCAATCTCTGCAAGACATCTAAAAAGTAACGGGGGGGAGGCGGCAACCCCCCCCCATGATGTTTGAAGAAGAGTTGATTCAAATAGGGGTGCAAGCAATCTAAACAGTAGCGGGTGGGTTGGGGGGGGAGGTTTCCCCCCATGATGTCCGAAGAAGTGATGATTCAAATATGGTGGTGGTGATGCTGATGATGCGGGAAGCCAAATCCAAAAACCAATGAAAGGGCGCAAAAGCCAAAAAGCCCGAAGGATGCGAAAAGCCAAAGCCGCCAAAAGCCGAATAAACCAGCGAAAAGCCGCAAAAGCCAAAACGCCGCCTGCCGAAGAGGAACTGGGAATGCAGAGGATGCGAAAAGCCAAAAAGCCGCCAAAAGCCGCATAAAGCCAAGAAGCCAAGAAGCCAAGAAGCCAAGAAGCCAAAAAAAGCCAAGAAGCCAATAAGCCAAAAGCGGAAAAAAGAACGGAAACAATATCCTAAAATATATGCCCCTCCTTCTTCTTTTGCCAGTGGCCCCCAGACCATCAATTTTAAGATAACTTCTTTACACAAAAAGTAAGGGCAAACATTCGCACATAAGGGGTTGCTCACAAGAGGCCCTGAGCCTTTTTAATGTGACTGTTTTGGGGCCTTCTTCAATGTCCGACCTTTCTTGAGGGCTGCTGAAACACAGGCCGTGGCAACACTAAAGTAGAATTGGCAATACTAAAGTCAGCACTGGGAATCTGAGAGGGGGCCTTGGCAAAGTAGATATGGCAGTACTAAAGTAAGTACTGTCCCTCCGAGACCCCCAGGATTTTGCCTAAAGGGTCCAGCTGACGGGTTCCACTCCCAACAGGGGGGGGAGGGGGGTGGTGGTGTAAAGAGGGTCCAACATTAAGTACAAAGGTTGGATTCTCTCGCAAATAGAAGTCGCAGCGGTACTCAAACAAACAGTGGCAAGCCCCAACTTTCAACTGGGTTTCCTTTCCTGCGCAGCTAGGCATGCAAGGCACAGTTCCAAGATTGGCCAGGTCCGGCATGGATGACTGGCTTGAGCTACCAGAGCTGATCTGCCAACATGCCAGCATTGGAATTCCGACTTTGATGCTCAACCAAGGTGGTGGTACATTCAGCTATTGCAGGCTTTCCTCAGGCAGTTCCTCCATGTTTTCCAGACCCTTACTCTCATCTTCGACTGCCACCTGGCTGACATCAAACTTAGGGGCGTGGGGAAGGTTACATCACAATCCCAGCAGGCCACCTAGTTGCAACCATGCTGCTGCACAAAGGAGCACTTCTGCTTCATGAGGGAGCGCAAAGAGAGCCAGTAGGACGCGAAGACTTGGCCTGCAAAGCACTCTTTCGGCAACGACGATTGAAGTTCCGTCTCTCGCATCTGGGGCCTCTTCTGTTCACAGCTGAAATTTCCAGGCTGTCCGTCTCGACCGCGACGTGTGTCACGGGCAAGCGGAGTATGGTCTCGACCTCGAATTCGTGCTCCTGAAAGGGTCGAATTCACACTCCAGTCTGTGCGAACATGTAGGTACTCATGTGGCAGCCATCATGCAACATTGGCGCCCATGAACCCACCCCCTCTCTCACAGCTGGCTCCCGTGCTGGCTCCCGTGCCTTTCTGCCGCGCAAGCTGGCAATGCGCGGTCTAGTCAGAGTCTCGCCACGGTACTACGAATTGAAACGGACCGTTTTTGCCCCGTCACTGGCCATGCTGACTGGTGCTGCGGTGGTGGTCGCCAGAGTGGTGGTGGTCATTGTGGTCACACCCGCGACATAGGGGCAGACCACGTCCGAGGGGTAGTCGGGGTTGAAGTCTCCATCCATGCAGCAGCTCGATGCACAGCTGGAAGCCCCGGCACTGCTGGGCAGCCCATTGTACCAGGCAGTGGAGAAGGGGGCACTGCCCGGCTGAAGAAAGACCTGCGGCAAAAGCCAATGCGTATGGATATATATATATATATCTAATTATAAATATATTATGTATACATGTTCATACAAATATATAATTAGACAATACAGTACCTTCAACACGGGTACAGGAAGGAAGGACAAGCGAACCTCGGCAACAACACCACCGGGTTTCGCCAGCGTTTTGGGCCCCTCAGCTTTTTGCCACCGACGTGGAAGCGACGTGGGGGTTCCACGGCACTGGTCCTGGACCACGTCGCCTACCTTGGACTGGGGGCATGCCCTCTGTGTTTTGCCGAGCCAGGGTGCGGCTGCCGGTTTGTCCTTCCTACCCTCTTCAACGCGCTTTTTCCAGAAGACCAGGAGAAAAAACAAGTTGCCACGCCGGGATGTGGGAACTGACCCCAACTCATCGCTGCTCGATTTCCCCTCGCCTCTTCGCAGGCCCTCGCCGCGGGTGCATCACCACGGTAGGTCAACTCAACGGGCTCTGTGGAATGGCTCTTGGCCTGTGCGAGTCCCGCTGACAAGGCGGTTGGCAAGCAAACTTATCTGCTCCCCAGGGCCTGTTTTTGCACACGTTCCCCGGTCCCCCCCCCCCCCCGAGAGCTGAGAGCCTTTCTTGGCAGCTGCCTGGAAGATAACGCATCCATCAAAACCGATGTGTTGGCACACTCCCCCAATCACATTTCCAGGATCTTTTTCTGCCATTCCACCTTGCTAAGGCGCGTGTTTTTTTTTCAAGATCTTCAGGGAGGTGCGCTCAGATCCGGCCCAGACCTGCCTTGCACGCGTTGATGGCTGTGTCCACCTCATCTTCAGTCACGGTCAAAGCCTTCAGCAGGCACTCGATCCTGAGCACGGCCCTCCATTCCGCCTTGGCGGCCGCCTCGCTCTCCCTGGCCAGCGCCACGACGCCGTTATACGCCTCGGTCTTCTGGGAGTAGCAGCCGGAGAAGGCGGCGCAGGTGTAAGCCTTGTGGATGTCACAGGATCTTTGTTCGAAGGCCCCTTGCGCCTTCTCACACTCAATCTTCTTGTCATGATAGGTGCAAAGCTTCTCGCCGCAAGGGTCGGTGAAAGGAAAAGGCACGGAGGCATTCTGGCACCCGTCCCTCAGTTGCCGCAGGGCAAGGGCCTTCTCGCGGAAGACTTTCTCCATGTCGATGAGGTAATGGCCGATGGTTGGGGATAAAGTGCCTCCTTTCATGACGCAGGTGGCAGCCGGGTCGGGCAAAACGCCGTCATAGTTTTCGCATTTGATCCTCTTGTTTTCAAGATGGATCTTCAGACCCTCGGTGCAGACCTTGTCGTAGTCCGACCAAATGCTGCCTTCTTCCTGGCGGCAGGCCGAATGGGCATCGTCCAAGGCCTTCAGCTCGCTTGAGTAGTCGGTATCATTGGGGTGCGCGCAAGTGCTTAGATTGCCCCATGCCATGTCTAGGTCTAGCTGGGTCTGGTTCTGGCGCTGCAGAATGTTCGTTTTCATGGTCTTGTCAATGAGCTCCTGGCAAGACTTACCGTCCCGACCCCCAACCCGAATTGAAGTGAAGACACACAGCAAAGACTCGTGCAGCTCCATTTCTGGGCAAACCAGTTCGAGTGCCTGTTTCAGGTTTCCGGCCCCTTCTCCTGAATCTGATCCAGGAATCCGGTGAGGTTGGTAGCACCATGTGACGACTTCTGGGCTCTTGCCATGTTCAAGACCGAGGCCTCAATGCTGTCCAGAGTCCTTGCGCAAACGCGGGCTACACTGGCAAAGCAAGCTTCGTGATTGAGGCGATTGGGTGAGCACGCAAGGAGACATGGTAGAACAGTGGGCAGAAAAGCGAGGAGGAGCATGTGTGGAAAACGTGAAGTAGGGAGAAGCATGGTGACAAAAACAAGAAGAAAAGAGCAAACAACAAGCGAGGAGGAGACCGGAAAAAGCAAGAAAAGCAAACCATAAATTGAGCAGAGCTGAACAACAAGCAACTAAAAAATCAAGGGCGATAAGCGGGGAAAATAATTTTGAGAAGGCGCTTCTGGCAAACTAGATTTAATCATTGGGGTAGGCTCAGACCTTTAGAGGAAAAGAAGCTTCGTAATTAAACTTTCTTCACTATGACACCTCCATGACACCTCCCAAGCCGAGACCGGATCCAAAAAGTGAGGCAATCCGAGGCAAGTGTCTTCTTCTCTGGCATCAACAGCTTCATTTCCGTACTCATCTTGTCCGCAGCCACTAAACTACGGCCACTCCGCAGCGAGGCCGCATTGCAGAAAGGCACGGCAAGCACAAGGAGCACCAAAGACTGCATTGTGATACACGGGACGGCCCACGGCCAGGCCTGACTGGACTAGTCGGGCGCTCGAGCCATGAAGGGTCCGGAGCGGTTGATGTGGCAAATCATGGAGCTCCAGACTCCAGTGATTCCTGGAAGACTGGCTCGACGAAAAACCGGCCGCTCAAAACAGAAGCGAGCTGACGATGCCTGACTGTGCAATCCCTCTCCTGGCTTTCACTTGGCGACTTTCCCTCCTGCACGGAAGCCAGCGTCATTTTAGCCAACCATTGTCGTCATCGTCCCGCAACATGAGCCACAACTACCAAACAGGGCCGCTACGACACGCCGTGCTTAAGTGTAGAAGTCCCTCCAACAGCAGCACCTCAAAAAGAAATCCCTTATGACTTCCCCGTGGGTGGCCGTGCTCCATTTCACCAGCTCCGGCTGACCCTGCGAGTCCTTCCGCTGGGTCAGCGCCGTCCTGCGCTCCACATCCCCGACACGTGCGAGCACCGCCAGGGAGTCCAGTTTGTAGGAGCCTGGGGCAAAGACCTGCGCAGAGGTCTAGGCTTGGACCGCTTGCCCAGGCCTTCCCATTCTGCGGATCTTTTTGAACGGATTTGAGAGAGCCCTTCAGACGTCTGAAATGTATTGCTGTATTGCACGGCACGTTCGAAGACAATCCACTCGTTTTGCACCAGCGCTGTCAACATCCCTGGCATGTGTTGTTTCATCCCCGCCATCTTTTTCCACATCCTGGCTCAGGGTAGGTTTAGTTGGTTTAGGGACAAGGTTAGCTTAGTTTTAGTGGTGATTTGGTTGGATGGTGGTTTCGGGTGGCTTCAGGGTTCCTTCAAGGTTGACCTGGGATTGGGTTTGCCTTTCAAGATCATCACGGAGCCGACAACGGCCATATGAACAAGTGAGGGCGGGGGCTGGGGGGATAAGAACACAAACAGGACTCATGGAGAAAGCGCGCGAATACACACGTGGTGCTGCTTGTGATGTTGGGGGGCGCCGCTGCTATGCTGGGGGTGTTGCTGGCGATGTCGATGCTTGCCACGGCCACTGAACCAGTGCCCATCGCCATCGCAACGTGTCTGGATGGGGATCGAGGCCTGCTTAGGAAATGGTATAGCAGCAGAAGGCTTCACCAGAATGGCAATGCATGCCATCCCCTTCAACTCGAGACTCGTATGAGGGGTCGGGGTCTGGGCCTCGTCAATGTGGCACTCGATGAGGCAGTTGTCACACGAGTCCTAATGAATGACATGGATGCAAATTAAATGAGTACACCGTGTTCTGTGCCCTTGCCAAGCCACCATCACCGGATCTGAGACAATCCTCGGACAGAGATGGGGAAGGCACTCGACTCCGCAAGGATGTCCATCCACGCACGAGAAGGCGGCTTGTGTCAGACAAAATTCGCGACTCCGGTCTGGTCCCGACAATGTTATCTGTCATGACACCATGCAGACTAACTCTGGCCATGTGTCTCCAGCCAGTCCACGTGCAAAGTCACAGACTCGGATGCCTTTGCCTCGCGTCGGATATCTCTCAAGTCACGCAAGTGCCCATTCGCACTTCCCAGCGCATGCTAAGACTTCATACCTCATGCCCTGTCCTCAGCAGAATTGCGGCCGAACAATCTTCTCCAGTGGCACATGGCTCATCGGCAAAAGCCCGCCTTCTCTTCATCAGTGTAGAGGCTCATCTGCAGAGTGCCAGGGGATCCTCCAGGGATTGATGACTGTGCGCGTGTACAGCCCAAGCTCTTGCTAGAGTTGGTCGGACGCAGGGGCTGACATGGCAATCACGTCCAGTTCTGGCACCAGCCCTCCTGCCAAGTCTGAGGCAAGCCGTGGCTGGGATGAGGCCAGAGTTGTTGGCAATCCCCAGGAGCCCAGGCCTCTCAAGTTGACCTGGGACAAGC
>CAUJNA010003647.1:0-2500 GCA_963377175.1 Effrenium voratum | reverse complement strand
AAAAATCAACCGCATGGTCAAGGAATGCCTCTCGTCTGCAACCAGGAGCCTTCGCATCTGAATTCCCTTGGTGGCTGAAGTTCTTCTAAAGGGAGGCCAGGATGTGTCTCAACCTTGGGACAAGTCCCACGAGGGGGACTTCCCTTTGACACGCGTGGCTCTCCCGTCTCCTCTCCGCACAGCTTCAGCTGCACCTCCGCAGCAAGCTACTAAGTTGGGAAGAAAACACAGCGAGTCCCACCTAGCTTTCACAACGCGCTACGGTTTGGATACATTTTGAGCTCTGAGGGTAGCTGCACAGATGGCTGATCCCCAAATTGGTGCTACTGAAGCTGTGGGCAGTGCCTGTGGCCAGCCGAGCAAGCGGCCGCTGGCGGGAGCTTTGGAAACCTTAGACTTGACGCAGCTGGAATGGCGGACTGATCTTCTACCTTGACCCAGGCACTTGAACCCCACAGGAGGCTGAAACATTTAGCCTTTGGTTGTACAGAAGCAAGGGCTTTGCAAACCCCCGCGTCAAAAGATGCTGTAGGACCTACTTGTCTGCATGAACCCAGAGGTGCCACGCACACGTGGAACCAAAAGGCACGGGCCAAGCTTGCCACTTGGTCTCTAGAAAACCTTGAATTGAAGCAGGTGGCCCTGCGGCTGTGCAAAGCAGCCAGAACGGCAAGCCAAAAAAAGGCCGCCCGCTTGAGCGGTGGACTCTGCCCTGTGAATCTTATGTCACCTGGCGGACAACGACCAAAACTAGACGTGCATGTCGGCGCATTGCGCCACGCCGGGGTCATCGACGATCTCCTCCACGGAGGCGCCGCACAGGCCAACCATGCCGTTGCCGATGGCGTAGTCCCGCGCCTTGCACGAGATCTCCCGCGCGTTGAAGTCGGTGGCCTGGAAGGGGGCGATGTTCTCGGTGCGGTCCCCGAAGAAGTGCACCTTCTGCGGGGGGATGGCAATGCCCTGCTGGCCGTACCACGCGACAATGCCACCCACCGCCTTGCAAGGCGAGCAAAATGAAAGAGCCCCTGAGAAGCAACATATAAAATAAATGACATTCTCACGCAGTGCTATTGGACTGACAAGTGGCATCCTGCTTCCGCCGATTGGCCCACCCGAGCACCAAGGGCGAGTCCACACGGCCCAAGCTCCAAGATGACCTTAACAACACCACGTGGCCCCTATCCCGCGTGCACAATCCCTGCTATAAAAGAGGGAAAAAGAACCTCCTCACAAACAACACTTGGCCAAAGAGACTTGTGCAGTGCCGCCTCTCCTTTCGACAATGGCTGCAAGTTGCCAGCATCCTTTTTGGGGCACCTCGAGCTTTGACAGGACTAGCTTCGCCGGGGCGCTTGCTGCCCAGCCGGTCGAAGGGGCTGCTTCGGAGCACCTTCTGCAGCAGGAAGGCGCGGAGAGGCGAGTGGTCACCGCCCGCATCGCCGGCGGAGACCACTCCCAGCAGGCAGGAGCTGCAGAAGGTCCTGCCAGGCTGTCTCAGGGATATCCCTGTCATGGCAGATGATGGAGAGTCTGAGACCAGTGGAAACTACAGTAAGGCAGGCACTTGGGTCGGAGCGGAAGCCTCAAAGCCAAGAGGGCCTCAGGGTGGAGAGAATAAGTCAGGGAGAGGATAGACAACAAAAAGCTGAGCCAAGATTGGGTGGAGATAATGGCGGGCAGAAAGCGAGGAATGTCACGTTTGGTACCGCTGGGCGCTTCGATTTAGGACCCATAAGCACAAACCTAAACCCTAAAGCCCTCGCCCGCTACCCTGCCACGCAGAGTCACAAGGCTTCAGATAGCTAAAGCTGGCTTTCCCGAAAAGCGCTGCCGGCTGTCCTGTTCAACCCCTGGCCCGCGGAGGACACTGTCAGCCAGCCACCTCCGTAGGCCGTGTCCCAGATCTGCGTCACTTGGTTCTGGGGGCACTGGGACCCGGCACCAGCCAGCTGCTGCTTCCCCGTGAGGGTCCGGTCCACGTCGAAGACGCAAAGGCACACCTGAAGAAGCTAGAAGTTGAGGGGCCTTGAAGAAGGGAAAGTGAGCCCTGGAGAGATTGCGGAGATTTTGGTTCCATTGAGCCGATGGGCTCACACATGATCTAGCAAGAAGTGCTAGATCTCCTGAAAACAATCGCCCGCCAATAGTCTGGGCTCAGCCTCTGCGACCAAAAAACGACATGCACGACCAGAACAAGAAGCCTGAGTCTCTGCAACTGCCGGCAAGCTAGGGGGGGCATGTTCCCAAGTTGCGAACTACCGACTTCGCTCCACGCGCCGACCTCTGGGGCCGGCACCGGTGGCGCCGGCGCTGGTGATGGCGCTGCCGGCGGCGTTGGCGTTGGCGTCGCTGGAGCGTCTCTGCAAAGATGGACCCCTGGCACATCCACGATCTCTTCCTTGGGCTGTCCATGCAACTCAAAGCCACGCGCTGGGACCACTGCGTTTCAGGTCAAAACAACAGCGAGCAACTGACTGCCATGCTGAGTCAGGCGGCA
>CAUJNA010003646.1:446264-473551 GCA_963377175.1 Effrenium voratum | reverse complement strand
TTTGCACCACAAGAGTTTCCCCCTCTGCACCACAAGAATTTCCCCCTCTGCACCACAAGAGTTTCCCCCTTTGCACCACAGCAGTTTCCCCCTTTGCACCACAAGAGTTTCCCCCTTTGCACCACAAGAGTTTCCCCCTTTGCACCACAAGAGTTCCCCCCTCTGCACCACAAGAGTTTCCCCCTTTGCACCACAAGAGTTTCCCCCTTTGCACCACAAGAGTTTCCCCCTTTGCACCACAGGAGCTTCCCCCTTGGCACCGCAGCAGTTTCCCCCTTTGCACCACAAGAGTTTCCCCCTTTGCACCACAAGAGTTTCCCCCTTTGCACCACAAGAGAGTTTCCCCCTTTGCACCACAAGAGTCTCCCCCTCTGCACCACAAGAGTTTCCCCCTTTGCACCACAAGAGTTTCCCCCTTTGCACCACAAGAAATCCACCTGTGCCCCGCAAACTTCCCCTTTTGCACCACAAGAATACACCGCGGTTGTTCCCCCTTGGAACTTCACATGATCTATACCGCAGTTTTTCCCTTTTGCGCCACGAGAAGTCTAGCTGTATGCCGTGGCTTCCCCCTTCACACCACAAGAACATCCAACGCACAACAGAGTTTTTCCTTTGCACCAACCGAGAGTGGTCTGGTCGTCCTTGTTTTCTACAGATTTCCCCCTTTGCACCACAAGAATTCCCCAGTTTTCCTTTGTGAACGCCAGTTTTCCCCCCTTGCACCACAAGAATTGCCCTTTTATACAGCAGGTTTCCCCCCCCCTTCAGCGTGTCTATTACAACTTCCCCCTTCTGCGCCACAAGAATGCCGGCGCCTCCCGCTTGGCGTTGCTCAGGCCACTTCATCCTCCCTGAGAACATCCTCTTCGCACCAATTCTCGTGGTGCAAAGGGGGAAGGAAAATTGCGGTATATGTGGGAGATTGGGGTGCAAACGGGGAAAATAGTGTGGCGCAAAGGGGGAAGACTGTACGCGGGCGGACGTTTTGTGGGGAAAACTGCGGTATAGTTCGGTTGTGCACAAGCGGGAAAACTGCGACGCAAAGAGGCTATCATTGTGGTGCAACAAGGGCGCTGCAGTAACCGCGCAGGATTATTGTGGTGCACAGAGGGAATCTGTGGGTAAACAGGGGGACTTCTCATGGTGCGAAGAGAGAAAGCTGCAGTATAGGGGCAGTTATTCTCTTGCAAAAGGGCAAACCTGCAATAAACCTGCGGAATTGGAAAACTGCAGTAGACAGGTGGAATTCTTGTGGTGCAAAGGGGGAGGGGAAACTGCGGTATGCGTGGAACTTGTGATGCAAATTTGGGGGAAAACTGCTGTATACAAGCGGAATTCTTGTGCCACACAAGGGGAAAGCACGGGAAATTCTCGTGGTGCAAAGGAAGGCAATTCTCGTGGTGCAATGGGGGAAAATTGCGCTATATATACGTGGGAACTTCTTGTGGTGCAAAGGGGGAAAACTGCTGACTGCTGTACACAGCGAGAATTCTTGTGGCGCAAATGCGGGAAACTAGACGATTTTTGGGTGGTGCAAAGGAGGGAATCCACGGAATACAGCTGGACTTCGCGTGGTGCAAACTGCGGTATGCGTCGGAAATTATTGCGGTGCAAAATAAAAGGGGAGAACTGCGGCAAACACGGAGAATTCTTGTGGCGCAAATGGGAATCTGCAGTATACAAGGGCTATTCTTGTGGTGCAAACGGGGAAACAGCGTTATGCGTTGGAAATTCTTGTGGTGCGAAGGGGGAAAACTGCTGTACACAGGCGGAACTCTTGTGGCGCAAGTGGGGAAACTGTGGTGTCAAAGGGGGAACGGGGGTGCTTCTTGTAGTGCAAAAAACTGTGATGCGCAGGATATGTTTTTCAGCTACGGGGCAGCCATGCTGAACAAGTCATGACAAACGAACTGATGAAACTGTCGAAGGAACCAGGGTAACTAAGCAAGGCTTGGCCAGCCTTGTTGCGTTAAAATCACTGGCGCATGTCTGTTTGGGGGGAGGAGGACCGTGCTCGCCCTGGTAGTGGAGACAGGAGCTGCAAAACTGCCATGAGATCGCTGGCGCCTGTCTGCCTGGGGAGGAAGAACTGGCTTGGACGACAAGACAGGCGCTGCCAACGCTGTCCACCACAGAACCACCAAAAAACTCACATCACCATGTTTGTTTGGCATCCTACGAAGCAAGGTACATTGGTTTAAAATGAGCATGAACCCGCTGTTTCCCCATGATTTCACAAACACTGTCACATATTGCTGATGTTTTGTTTCTGCAAATTTACATGAACATCAGCGCATATTCATCATTTTCACCAGTTGTACACAAACATCACTACATGCTCCTTACGATTTTTGCAGCCTTGTTACCGTAATTTTACACGAACATCAACGCCTGCTCATTACGACTTATTCATCATTGTTACCTTGACTTCACACGAACATTTGCAGATTTTTTAATCAAAAAACATGCTTGTAAGACTGTAAGCTTCTTAAATGCAGGCCAGGTGAGTGAGTGAGTGAGTGAGTGAGTGAGTGAGTGAGTGAGTGAGTGAGTGAGTGAGTGAGTGAGTGAGTGAGTGAGTGAGTGAGTGAGTGAGAGTGAGTGAGTGAGTGAGTGAGTGAGTGAGTGAGTGAGTGAGTGAGTGAGTGAGTGAGTGAGTGAGTGAGTGAGTGAGTGTGTGAGTGAGAGAGAGAGAGAGAGAGAGAGAGAGAGAGTGAGTGAGAGAGTGAGAGTGAGAGAGTGAGAGAGTGAGAGAGTGAGAGAGTGAGAGAGTGAGAGAGTGAGAGAGTGCGTGCGTGCGTGCGTTGAGTGCGTGACTGACTACGTGACTGCGTGACTGACTGCGTGAGCGCGTGAGTGCGTGAGTGCGTGAGTGAGAGAGCGAGTGGGCGAGTGAGCGAGTCAGCGAGTGAGCGAGTGAGCAAGTGAGCGAGTGAGCGCGTGCGTGCTTGTGAGTGTTTGTGCGTGTTTGTGAGTGATTGTGAGTGTTTGTGAGTGATTGTAAGTGTGTGAGTGATTGTGAGTGTTTGTGTGAGTGTTTGTGAGTGTTTGTGAGTGATTGTGAGTGTTTGTGAGCGTTTGTGAGTGTTTGTGTGCTTCTGAGTGCTTGTGGTTGTGAGCACTTTTGCTCTTGCTGGGATTGCGGGCGCGTTTGTTGGGCTTGTGGGCGCTTCTGGTGGCTGTGGCTTGGGCTTGTGGGCGCTTGTGGGCGCCCTTGCTGGGCTTCCAAGCGCTTCTGCTGGGCTGTGGGCGCTTTTGCTGGGCTCAGTGCTTTTGCTGGCCTGCTCTTGCTGGGCTTGTGGGCGCTTTTGCTGGGATTGTGGGGCTGGGCGCTTTTGCTGGGCTTGTGGGTTTGTGGCGCCCACATGCGCCCCACGTGCGCCCACATGCGCCCACGTGCGCCCACATGCGCCCACACGCACTCGCGTCAGCCCGTTTTTTTTTCCTCGTTTTTTGCTGTTTTCGACACACAAGTGCCCAAGTGCCCACAAGCGCCCACACACAAGGCTATGCACTTTTGTGGGCTCCGACACAAGCCCAGCAAAAGCGCCCACAAGCCAAACCCAGAAGCGCCCACAAGCCCACGCCCAAGCGCCCACAAAAGCCCCAAGCGCCCACAAAATCCCAAGCGCCCACAAGCGCCTTACAAGCCCGGTAAAAGCGCCCACAAGCCCAGCAAAAGCGCCCACAAGCCCAGCAAAAGCGCTTTGCTTGTGCGCGCTTTTGCTGGGCTTGTAAGCGCTTTTGGCTAAGGGATTTTGCTTATGGGCGCTTGTGGGCGCTTTTGTTGGGCTTGTGGGCGCTTTTGCTGGGCGTGTGGGCGCTTGTGGGCTCTCTTGGGTGCTTGTGCGCTCTTGGTGAGCGGTTTTGCTGCGATTGTGGGCGTGTGTGGGCGGTTGTGGGTGGGCGCTCTTCATTCTGGGCTTGTGGGCGATTTTGCCCACATGCGCCCACATGCGCCCACATGCGCCCACATGCGCCCACATGCGCCCACATCCACTCGCGTCAGCCCGTTTTGTCCCGCTCGTTCCCATTTTTTCCCGCTCGTTCCCGTTTTTTCCCGTTTTTTCCCGCTCGATCCCGTTTTTTCCCGTTTTTTTCCCGTTTTTCTTTCTTTTCCCACAATCAACCAGAAGTGCCCAGCGCCCACATGTTTAGCTGCACCGTTGTGGGCTCACTTGCTGTGAGTAGGCCGGCACCTGCAGGTGGCACCCTTTGCTGCGCTTTTGCTGCACTTTTCGGTGGGCGCTTGTGGGCTTTTGCTGGGCTTGTGGGCGCTTTTGCTGGGCTTAGGCTTGTGGGCGTTGGCGCGTGCTCGGGCGCTTTTGCGGGGCTTGCTGGGTTTGTGAGTGGGCTGGGCTTGTGGGTTGGCGATCTTGTGGGCTTGTGGGCTCTTTTCCTGGCTTGTAGGTTGTGGGCGCTTTTGCCGGGCTTGTGCTGGGCGCTTGTGGGCGCTTGCGATTTTGTAGGCGCTTGGGCTTTTGCTGTGCTTGTGGGCGCTTGTAAGCGCCTTTGCTAGCTGAGCCTGTAGAGGCTGTAGAGGCTTGCTGGGCTTGCGCGCGCTTTTGCTGGGCTTGTAGGCGCTTTTTGGCGAAGCGCTTTTGCTTACGGGCGCTTGCGGGCGCTCTTGTTGGGCTTGTGGGCGCTTTTGCTGGGCTTTCTGGTCGGTTTTGCTGGGATTGTGGGCGTGTGTGGGCGGCGGTTGTGGGTGGGCGCTCTTGCTGCGCTTGCTGGGCTTGTGGCTCAGCACTTGTGGGTGGGCGCTTTTGCTGGGCTGCTCTTGCTGGGCTTTGCGGGCGCTGTTGCTCGGCTTTGCGGGCGCTGTTGCTGGGATTGTGGGGCTGGCTTGGGCGTTTTTGCTGGCTTGTGGGCGCTTGTTGGCGCTTGTGCGCTCTTGGGCGCTTTTGCAGTGCTGGGCTTGTGGGCGCTTTTGCTGGGCTTGTTGGCGCTTTTGCTGGTCTTGGCGCTCTTCTAGGCTTGTGGGTTTCTTGGGCTTGTGGGTGCTTGTGGGCGCTGCGCCGACATGCGCCCACATGCACTTGCGTTGTCCCGCTCGTTTTTTCCCGTTGTTCCCGCCGGGCCGAAGTGCCCACAAGCGCCCACATGTATCCCTTTAAGATGCACACAAGCCCACAGGCTGCACCGTTGTGTGCTGAGCAGGCGGGCGCCTGCACGTGGCACTTTTGCGAGGATTGTGGGTGGGCTTTTGCTGGGCTTGTGGGCGCTTTTGCTGGGCTTACGGGCGCTTGGGCTTGCTGGGCTTACGCTTGTGGGTGCTCTTTGTGGGCGCTTTTGCTGAGCTTGTGGGCTGGGCTTGTGGGCGGCTGGGCTTGGCGCTCTTGTGGGCTTGTGGGCGCTTTTTCTGGGCTTGAGGCTCTGGGCGCTCTTTGTAGGCGCTTTTGCTGGGTTTGCGGGCTTGCTGGGCTTGTGCGCGCTTTTGCTGGGCTTGTAGGGCTTGCGGGGGCTGTTGCTAGGCTTGTGGGCGCTTGTGCGCTCTCTTGGGCTTGTGGGCGCTTGTGCTGGGCTTGCCGCTTTTGCTGGGCTTGGGCGCTTGTGCGCTCTTGCTGGTGGGCGGTTTTGCTGGGCTTGTGGGCGTGTGTGGGCGGCTGTGGGTGGGCGCTTGTTGGCGCTGTTGCTTGGGCTTGTTGGCGCTGGGTGGGCGCTTTTGCTGGGCTCAGCACTTGTGGGCGGGCGCTTTTGCTGGCCTGCTCTTGCTGGCCTTGTGGGCGCTATTGCTGGGATTGTGGGGCTGGGCTTTGGGCGCTTTTGCTATGTTGGCGCTTGCGGGCGCTCTTGACCGCTTTTGCGCGCTTTTGCGGGGCTTGCTGGGCTTGTTGGCGTTGCTGGGCTTGGTTCTTGTGGGTGCTTTTGCTGTTTGGGCGCTCTTGTGGGCGCTTTTGCTGGGCTTGTGGCGGTGGGTGTTTGTAGGCGCTTTTGCCGGGCTTGTGGGCGCTTGTGGGCTCTCTTGGGGTTGTGGGCGCTTTCGCTGGGCTTGCAGTCGGCTTGTGGGCGTTTGTGGGCTCTCTTGGGGTTGTGGGCGCTTTCGCTGGGCTTGTGGGCGCTTTTGCTGGGCTTGCGAGCGCTTGCGCGCTCTTGCTGGTGGACGATGCCTCAAAAAAGTCAACTGCTTCAAGACGATGAGGGTTCCTCCGGACGATCGCAAACCTAGGCCCAAAGCAAATGTGTCTGAACTTTTGGTAAAAGACGCCCTGCTTACCCTTAATCCAGGTTGTCGGTGGGCTTGTGGGCGTTTTTGCTGGGCTTGTGGGCGCTTATTGACTTATAACGCTTGTGGGCGCTTTTGTGGGCTGCTAAGAGCTTTTGCTGGGCTTGTGGGCGCTTGGGCGCTTGTGCGCGCTCTTGCTGGGCTTGTGGTCGCTTTTGCTTTTTGCTGGGCTTGTGGGCGCTTGTGGGCGCTTTTGCTGGGCTGGCCCTTGTGGGCCCTTTTGGGCGCTCGTGGGCTCTTGCTGGGCTTGTGGGCGCTTTTGCTTTGTTGCTCTTTCTGGGTTTGTGGGCATTGTGGGCGCTTGTGGGCGCTTGTGGGCGCCGGTTTTTGGGGCGCTCTTGCTGGGCTTGGTTGGCGCTCGTTTTGGGGGGCTCGTGGGTGCTCTGTTTGTGGGCGGGGTTGCGGGTGTGGGCTTGTAGCTCTTGGCTTGGTGGGTGGTGTTGCGGGCGCCGCGCTTTTCATGGGCTTGTGGGTGCTAGTGGGCACACGCGGGCTCTCTCTTGGTTTGCTTCCATGTGGGCGCATGTGGGCGCTTGCTTGTGGGCGGAAGTGCTGCGGGGCTTTCTGGCGGGCGCGTGAGCGCATGGGCGCATGCGGGCGCTTCTGGGCGGATGTGGTGAGTGCCTGTGGGCGCTTGTGGGCGCAGGTGCTTTCTTGATGAAGTGTTGTGCTGCGGGTTGTGAACGCATACAAGCGCTTGGAAGAAGTGCCTCTTTGATGGGTGCTTGTGAGCGCACGTGAGCTTGTGGGCGCTTGTGGGCGCCAGTCAGTCTGGGTGGGTCATGAACGTATGCGGGTGGAAGTCTTGGCGGTGTGGGCGGTAGCGTTGCGGGCGCTCCAGTCATGGTATGAGGGCGCATGTGGGGCTGAACTGTTTTTGCGGGCGGTTTGCGCCCTTGTGTGGACGGTTTTAGCTGCCATGGACACTTTCAGTCGGCGGTGCGGGTACTGGCACTTGCGGTTGCTTCTCGGCGGCGTTTTTCGGGGTCGCCTTCATGCGCATGTGGGCGCTTGTTGGGCGGCAGTGTTTAATGCCTTTCATGGGCGCATGTGTGCGCTTGTGGGCGCTCTTTTGCGGGTCTTGTGGGCGCACGTGGGCGCTTGTGGGTGGAAGTGTTGCGTGCGTTCTCCACGAGTGTGCATGTGGGAGCTTGTGGGCGCTCAGCTTACGTTCGGATGTTTAGATGTTGCAGTCATCAGTACAAGAGTAAATGGCGTCGGCATGTTCTTGACGCGCTGAGCCAGCGTCGACTTTGGGCGCTTGGGCAGGTTTGGGATCTGGGTGTTTTTTTTTGGTGTTTTTCCTGTGTTTTCCCGTGGCTTCAAGTTTTTTTCTGGAGGGCAGAGGGCCCCCACAAGCCAAGGCCCCACATGAAGTTTGCTGGAACCTCTCTACTCGAGGACCTAGAAACTGTATATTGCTCCAAGTTGTGCACCCTGAGTTCGCCCGTTGTGCCCGCGTCCGCTCAGGATCCACTGCAAGCACAGGCGGCAAAGGAAGGCAAGGGCGCCAAAGGAGCGGCAAAAGGACAGGGCACGGTTTTGTTTTCTACCCGAAGAGTCCGGGTCACTTGGCAGGGGCAGCCTCTCCATGCCCCTATTAAAATGGGTCCATGACCCCATTATTTTGGGTAATGACCCCATTTCTTCAAGGGTCATGGAGACTCCAAGTTGTCATTTTGAGACGATTGTTGGTTGAAAGCGGCTGTGCGTCGCTATCAGGGGCCCAAATAGTGGTGGTGTTCCTTGTGATTTCCGTTTAAACCAACCCTGAAAACTCTAGCAAGGGTTCCCTCGAGAAAAAAAAACATCTGTGTGAATTTTCTCTACACGTGTAGGCTTGCTCTTCACAGCGAGTGATGGGCTGTGGTTGTTTGGAGGGGACCCATTCGTTCTTCCAATCCCGGGCTCATTTTGTTGACTCCGATTTGCCGGAACCGGTGTTTTTTGCTAGCCCCGGCTCTGGGCGTAGCCCCGACCAGGGACTGGTTGGTTGGTTGGTTGGTTGGTTGGTTGGTTGGTTGGTTGGTTGGTTGGTTGGTTGGTTGGTTGGTTGGTTGGTTGGTTGGTTGGTTGGTTGGTGGTTGGTTGGTTGGTTGGTTGGTTGGTTGGTTGGTTGGTTGGTTGGTTGGGCGGTTGGGCGGCTGGGCGGCTGGGCGGCTGGGCGGCTGGGCGACCGCCTCCCCAGCATCCCCGGTTGCCTTGGTGTGAAGTCAATCTGACTCAAAGTCAACTTTAAGCTCTGCAAACAGCATGCCGGATATCAGCCGTTTGCCGAACCTAAACAAATCCCAAACAAACCCAAGACCCACTCCCATTAAGACCTCAGCAAGCCCAACACACCCGAAACCAGCCCCGAGCAACTCTGAACTGCCACCAAATCAAAGCCAATAGGCAGCCCTAGTTTGAGTGAGACCCCAGAGACTACCGCCTGTTGCCCCCAACCTGAGGGGTTCCCAGCCAACCTCTTTAGAGTCCCACAAGAGGGAGGCCTGTGCTGAGCCGGGGCTAGTAAAAAGCCGAGGAATAAAACCAACGAGACACCTCAACCCGATGTACCCTGTTGGTTCAGAGGTCCGAAGAGCTGGTCGTCCAGGAGCCCCCAAGGCAGCCGCAGGAGCCGTGAAAGGCGCGAAAGGCGAAGGCAAAGAAGGCAAGGGCAAGGGCAAGAAAGGCGAGGGCAAGAAAGGCGAGGGCAAGAAAGGCGAGGGCAAGAATGGTGAGGGCAAGAATGGCGAAGCTCCGAAGGTAGTAGAAGCCGCCGAGGAGACCAAAGACAAAGGAAAAGGAAGCTTGGCTACTCTTTGACTCGACCGAAACCTGTTAGATCACTGTTTCCCCACTAACCAGGCAAGCGTGGACTTGTTGCATGGTGTCTATGATCACGGGGTGCACTCATATACTGATCCAGGCTATAGCAAGAGAAGCCATTGCAACCTAGTGGCTTGTTGGTGACAATTGGGGGCCATTCAAAATTTCAAAGGGCAATAACCCTCTCATGGGTCCCTTGCGAGTCGAAAGTATTGAATCTGCGACCAACCTTCAACTTGTCGCAGTGTGCCCGGGCTTGTCGTTTTTGAGGGAGCCCTAAAACAAGTGGTATCCGAATGATTTTACGAAGCCAACCGAAGCATGTTCCCTGAGGCAACGACACGCCTGTCTATGACCAACCACAGAAAAGGAAACAGATGTTGGGTCTTCTTTTGGCTTCCCGTTGAAACCAACAAAAAGGGGGTTCCCCTAAAAAGACATCCGCGACGAACCAAGGAAAGAAGCGTTATCTCTGTTGTTTCCCTTTGAACCAAGCAAAGCTGGTTCCCTAACACGGCACGCTCGTCTATATGTTTGTTTCTCAACACGATCATGGTCGTTCCCTAATTGGCTTCTTGGGGCTTCCCCTTTTTCCCGTGGTTGGAGAACCCCTCTATGAGCAACCAAGAAAAAGTGGGAAAGTACGGTTGAGCTCCCTTTGGTTCCCTTTAAACCCAACCAAAGGGGGGTTCCCCACGTGCACCTGGGATCTATGATGATTGTTTCTCAACACGATCATGGTCGTTCCCTAAATGGCTTCTGGTGGAGGAGAACCCTTTGAAATGAGCCGATGGATGAAGCCCTGTGGTGATTTGGTGAACCGCAAAATCTACGACGTGCTCAAAAGAGATCGCAGGGGCTCCCCTTGACTCTCCCGCCCTTTTCCAGGTTGGGGATCCCACCAAGCGAAAAGGCGGCGGGGCTTGTGATACACTTCCAGCCAAGGAAAAGGGAAGAAGAAGGACATGACAGGCATGGAAGGACTGCAAGTGACTGAAGGCAGCGATGCGGTGGGTGAACGCCGTGAGAGCATCAGCTGGGCACCTTGGTGCGAGCTTTAGATCCGTTTTAGTGGGGGTGATGAGAAATTTGGAAGGCTGGAGTTAAGACTTTTAGAGTGTTCAACCTTGGACTACCTCCATTTGCTTAAGAATATGTTTTATGTTCTTTTGTTGGGTATGAAAGGAATTCATCACCACTGTATTCTTTTTTCTTCTGAGGCCTCAACCAAAAACAAACAAACTAATGCACTTCTTGCAAGAATCTTAGTACCTAAGGTCAGGAAGCCAGATTGCAAGCTACACGACAAAGACACCAACAAGAAGTGGAGTGCTATGGGACGGATGGGCTATGAGTTTCTGAACGTCGTCCATCTGGCACCTTAGCAGCAACCAGGTGTGCTGCGGCTGCTGCTGCGGCTGCTGCTGCCGATGCTGTTGGAGCTTCTGCCGGCTGTTGCTGCTGAGCCGGCTGTTGCTGCCGATGCTGTTGGAGCTGTTGCTGCTGATTCTGCTGCTGCGGCTGCTGCTGCCGATGCTGTTGGAGCTGCTGCCGGCTGTTGCTGCCGATGCTGTTGGAGCTGTTGCGGCTGATTCTGCTGCTGCCGATGCTGTTGGAGCTGCTGCCAGCTGTTGCTGCTGCTGCTGCTGCTGCTGCTGCTGCTGCTGCTGCTGCTGCTGCTGCTGCTGCTGGTGTTGGTGTTGGTGTTGGTGTTGTTGTTGGTGTTGTTGTTGGTGTTGTTGGTGTTGTTGTTGAATGTTGTTGATGTTGTTGTTGTTGTTGTTGTTGTTGTTGTTGTTGTTGTTGTTGTTGTTGTTGTTGTTGTTGCCGCCGCCGCCGCCGCCGCCGCCGCCGTTGTTGTGGTTGTTGTTTGTTGTTGATGTTGCTGTTGTTGTTGTTGTTGTTGTTGTTGTTTGTTAAAACCCTCTAGGCCCCGTGCCGAAATTGGGTAGCTGTTCTGAGGTCCTTGTTGGTGTTGCTTCCCAAGTTCCATTGATCGCCATTTGGCTCAAGACACAATTGAGGTTCAAGATCTGATGTGTGACTGCAGACCTACGTGATCGGCATTAAGAGCAAAACAACTGCTTGCGCCGCTTTGTCAGGACCACTGGTGTAATATCATTCCTTCTTCCTTACAACGTTTACACGGGTTCGGCTATAACGGCATCGTCCGTATACACCTTTCTACGTGGTTGGTATTAAAGCTTGAGGGTTCGGTGCACAGCGTCCCACGGGACGTCACCTTGCCGTCTCTTGACAGGTTATCAGCCGTAACTACAAGCTCTACACTGGACTGGGAGACAGCTGGTTTATTGCGGGTACAGGGACAATAAAGGAACGATAACCTACACAGTACAATGGCGTCTTCGGCGAGCCCAAGTACTGCAACTTTTGGGAACAGCAGCTCAGAGGGATCCAATGGATTGATGGCTCTTCCTGCGGTGATGGATATGGTTGCAGATTCACAGGATGAACCTGGGAGCGGAGGTTCCGCGCTATTCAGCGACATATCTACTCCCACAAGATCATGGAAGCAGATCGATGTTCATCAGGAGTCGAAGAAAAGAGAATCCCCACCGAGAAGATCATCATCTTCGCCTGCGACACCACGGACGTCGCAGAAGGGCGTGAGATCGACATCGAAGGGTGGGAGGTCAAAATCACCCACCAGTGCAGATTTTCGCGCCGTGATCAAAGAGAAGAATAAGATGGAGGTGGAGATCGGGGAATATCAGAAGACACTTGATGAAATGTCGGCAGCAATGGCGAATCTTAACCAAGAAGACTATGGAAGCACCATCCGGATCCAGGAGCTGGAAAGACGATGCGAGATTGCCAGCAAGCAGTCGGGACATCTAGTGAGTCACCACCAACACCACATGGCTGAGGCATGGCGCAAGTTTGAGGAAGAAGCCCAACAGATGCGCAAGGTGGAAATGAACGCATTTCAGTACGGGGAGAAGAAAGACATGGAGTCGAATATTATAATGCAACAGATGAGGCAAGCTGAAGGAACTATCATGGAGCAGAAGCGGGAGATTGCATTGATGAGATCCTACATGGCAAGCGAGAAGTCGGCCGCGCAGGAATCAGCTATACGTGCAAATCAGATACACCGTGAGGCTTCACAACAGATATCAGTTATCAGCAACAGATCAGAGGCATAGAATCTTCTACATCTATCGAGAAGTTCAACGAGGAGGAGATGGTCCAAAGTCTGAAATCACAGTTGGAGCATGCACTCGTCAAGCGCCCCGAGACGTACTCTTTGGAGGACTCCAGGGAACAGCTGATGGCGAGGCTGAATGACGTTACAGTATTTGCGGAACAGGAATCGAAGAGAGCAGATTGCTTGCTTCGCGAAAAAGAAGAGATCGTCAAACAGTATGAGTCCGACGTGTCGATGAAGGACCAGATGATTGCTGTCGAAGGTGGTCATCGTCAGGATGCGATCTTGGAGTTAGCCCAGGTCAAAGAAGAGAAACAAGAGGAACGGTGCACGATGGACGAGAAGTCGAAGGAGGCTGAGTACTGGAGATTGACAGCTAAGGGAATGTACGATGAGTACCTCGAGGAGATGCATGAGCTTCAGGGACAACTGAAGGAAAGAGAGGCGACGCTCAAGCAAGAAGAGAGTTTTGTACGCCAACTCGATGCTGACAACGAGGAACTACGTGCACACAAGAAGCTGGAGACACAGGAAGCCTCCAGCAGCAAAGATGGACATCGTGAACGAGCAGTAGTGAAACGCGCTGAGGGAGGAACCCAGGCTAATTCAAATAGGATAGACAAGAAGGTGGCTGGGTCAGTCCCGTCATCGTCTTCAAATCAAATCCCTAATTCGTCGCTGATGCCAGGTTCGATCCTCTTTCCGTCTTTCGGTGATCCAATGATCGATGTACACCTATCCCAGATGCAAGGGGTTGTTGGGCATGTCCCACAATCCACTACTACGACTGGTGGTGGTGATGGGGGGGGAAACAACGGTACTACGCCCCCATTGGATTACGGTGGATTCCCGCCCAATGGGAATGGGCAGGGAGCGGGTCGACGTCAGTTGAGCCTCGCTGGTGGCGGAGGAGGACCTCCGGATGATCCACCCGATGATGAGGATGAGGATGACGACGACGAAGGAGATGAGGAAGACGAGGAAGAAGAAGAGGAAGAAGACGATCGGACACGGAGGAGACGAAGGAGATCGAGAGATAACCGAGAGATCAAGAATGATCGACCGAGAATCTCGAGGAAAGAGGCCGAGAGAGTATCTATTCCGGCCTGGCCAAAGATCCATCAACTTGACACCTGGAAGATGCAACTGCTGATGAATGTTCTGAGCGCATGTGCAGATCCAGATACCGACGCATGGACGAAATGGCTGGAGCAGGCTCTTGGGTTGAACCCAGACCTGGATTTGCTTAGCGATTCAGGTGGCGACAGATTTGCTACGATAGATATTAAGATGGCCATGGGCATGCAGAACATGCTGAAACAAGCACCTGACGAAGCCAAGGACGTATACCTCGATGCTACACGACACTCTGAACTACGACATCAACAAGGGGTGATCGTGAAGGGACGAGAGTTGGTGGCATTAGTTATGCAATCATTCAGAACTTCCGATAGAACGGATCTTGTCTACCACATCGAGCATCTATTCAACCTTGACTTTCCTGGCGACAAGAACTTGGTCATGTTCAGGAACAAATGGTATGATTTGCTGCTGAAGATGAGGAGCGAGGACAGACCCAGTAAGCTGGCTCTCAGAGACATCCTTTACAGGAAGATCAAAGGGAGCAAGAAGATGGAGTTCGGCCTCAATGCCTACCATAGACTACCGGACAAGCATCCTCAGAAGACGTATGAATTCTTATTGGCGTTGATCGACTATCAGATCAAGGCAGATCGGGAAGACCTGATGCTCGACATGAAGGAGAAATCGGTCAAGTCGATGATGAAGTCAGGCGGGAAGGATGCGGCTCCAGCAACTGGCAAACAGGAGAACCAGGGTGGCAAGGGCAGAAAGGGGAAACCCGGTGGACCTGATGCCGCTCCTGTGCTCCCAAAAGCCAAGGCAAAGGGCCACGCTGGCAAGAACGGCAAGTCCGACGGTGCCAGCGACAGAGGCAAGAGTCCGGGCGGAAGCAAGGATAACCCCTGCTGGTACCACTTCAAATCGGCGAAGGGGTGCGTGAAAGGAAATGAATGCACTTTTTCCCACAGCAAGAAGACGGAGCATAAGTTGGAGAGCATGTCCAAGGGGAAAGGAAAGGGCAAATCCAAGTCCAGATCATCGTCACCAAAGAGGGATGATGGAGCATGCTTCGCGTTTCAGAAGGGGAAGTGCGATAGGGGAAGCGCTTGTAAGTACAGGCATGAGCTCATCAAGAACAATTCAGCTCCAGCAACGTCAAATGACAAGGCGCAAGCCAAGTCGAAGGCTGCCGCCAAAGCCGCAGCGCCTGCCATTGCGAGGAGGGCCATCGCAATGCCCGCGATAGTCCTGAAGCAATCGGCTCCTGCAGGGAAGGTAAGCTTCAAGAAGGACGTTGATCAGGTCGAACCGGACGAAGCCGAGACTGTCTACCACGAGCACGATGACGACGCGATGAGCGAATCATCGAGATGGTCTGGCGAGTCCGAGATCCCCGAGAAAATGGTGTGGTTCAAGGAAGTGCTCGACGTCGACGAGAATGGGGAGATCACCTACCTCGAAGACGAGAGAAGGCAATGGGAACGAAAAGGAGAATGGTACGGTTATGAGGACAATGAGAATGAGCCTTATCAGTACGTGTACGTCGACGAGAAGAAGTTCAAAAGCAGTGATCATCGTGAATTATCAGCCTACCAAGTCCAACGATCATTGATACGTGCGAAGATACTGAGAGAAGTGGTGGATGATGTATATAAGAAGCACTACTTCCCGGTGACCAAGGAGAGCAGCATAATGTTCGAGTATGATCGGAACAAGGACGAGATCAAGGAATCGGCTGTCGACTGGAAGAAACAGCATGGTATGCCGAAGAACGTTTTCGCCATGTCAACGTGCATCAGCAAACGGGTGAAATGGTTGATGGACACCGGATGTGGTCATGATCTCATCGGAAGAGCCAAGGCGAAGAGCCTGGGTGTCGACATCGTGAAAGATGACGACGAGATCGTGTTCCAGACCGCGAATGGTTCCACTTCCACATCTGATGTGGCCAAGATAGTCGTGGACGAGTTGGACGAGACTGTCGAGCCGCATGTATTGGATGAGACACCCACGGTATTGTCAGTGGGGAGGAGATGCATGAAGATGGGTTATGCATTTCACTGGATGCCTGGTAAACTACCTTTCATGGTTACGCCAAAGCAGGGATTCGTGCACTTGCAGGTCAAGGACGACATCCCGTACCTAGTGAGTGATGGTAAACTTCGGAGTAACAGGCATCGCCCTACGATAGACGACCTCAAGGAGCACTTTTCGGAAGTATTGGCGATGGTAACGAACGACGAGGCAGATCAGGGAGGTGACGATGAGAACGACGTCACACCCGCCGCTGTCGGTGAGTCCGCAGAGGCCGAGGGCGAACACCACGACGGGGCATTCGACTTCGGGCCACCCGGAGGAGCCGGTCCGGTACGTCCGCCTCCCGTGGCTGAGGAAATACCTGTAGATGTTGGGTCAGTCCCGCATCGACATGGTGATGCCGAAGCTCACGAGGAAGAGGTTGATGAAGATGATCCAGATGCCGGAATCGAAGTAGACGTGTACGAAGGATCATCAATAAAGAGGAAAGTGGGAGTCCTCAAGAAGGACGCCAATTCCATAGCTCATTTGCTTACACACAGATACCGAAATCCCTTCTGCGAATCATGCGTCAAGGCAAAGATGAGACACTTCAGATCACGAACGGGAGCATTCAAAAGAGAAGTGAAGACGTTCGGTGACCTGGTGACGTTCGACTTTGTGACGGCATCAGGAGATCATGAAGTGGAAGGCAGGTATGCGCTCATCATCCGGGACATATATACCGGAATTATCATGGCTTATCCCACCGCGAGAAGAGACACTGACTCAGTCGTCAGGGCTATCAAGCACTTCTGCGGGAGGAGGAAAATCAAGCAGGTATATTCGGATGACGGCCCGGAACTGATCAATGCGTGCGTGGAGCTGAAGCTGAACCACGACCTATCGCTGCCTGGACGGCCGCAGAACAATTCCCTTGCTGAAAGAACAAATCAATTCATCATCGACCAGACTTCGGCTTGTCTAGTACATGCCGGTCTACCCACGTGTTATTGGGTGCAAGCCATCACCACTCTGTGCCATCTCATGAACATCGAAGAGGTGAACGGATCGAGTGCATGGATGAGGCTGCATGGCGAGGAGTTCAAGGGCGAGAAGATACCTTTTGGTGCGCTAGTGGACTTCAAGCCGAGTGAAGCACGAGGGGGAAAGAGGGAGAAGTTCGAGCCGAGAGGGGAAACTGGTATATTTGCTGGATATGTGTTGAGCACCGGTATGCATTGGGCAAACAAGTATCGTGCTTGGGCACTTACTGCATTTGCGGGTGCAGAGCTGAACATCAAGAAGGCAAAGGTTCCACCTCGGTTGAGAATGCCACATCAGACGGAGAGGATGATCCTGAAATCTCCTCTGACATTCCCAATACAACAGAAGTACAAGGTTGCCAACGAGACTTTGGAAGGAATAGAGATGTCTATCGATGCAATCGGTCTGGATGCACGTGACCGCCTGATCGAGGATGAGGACTACGAGCCTGAATTGCTGCAGAGTGACGAGAAGCGACTGCTTGACGATGAGGTCGATCAGATCGCTGGTCTACTGCTCGACGATGGCCCGGAGGTAATCGCCGGAGATCGGGGGGATCATGCAGGAGAAGAAGATGCTAGACCGAGCTCTTCAAAAGGGAAGGGAGATGGACACCCTAAGGGCGATGAGAAGGTTGTAAAGTCCGACCTTCCACACGTGTCAGTTGGACTACCTGGGGATGGCATCACGTACGTCAACGACGATGGCAAGGAGGTTAAAATCGACAAGGCCGGAAGACCGTATCCTGTCGGGAAGGATGGATTCAGGCTAATGAAGACATCGAGACCTCCGGAGTTCACTCCTGAAGAATGGAAGATGATGAGTAAATATTACACCAAGGAAGAGAAGGCCGAGGTGAAGGGCGGTGGCAAAAGGAAAGAGGAAGATCCCAAGAGTAAAGAGTCTGAGATTTCCGCGCCGGCAGAGGCACGGACATTACAGATGCCCGGTGGTAAGAGAATTCGAGCGATGCTTCGGAACCGCTGGGGTGGAGTAGAATGGCAGTACAATTGGGGATTGCGGAAGAACATATCAAAGATCAAGAACCCAATGGATGGGAAGCACTTGGCTGAGCTTGAATGGGTCAGGATTGTTGTTAATCCTGTCGACGGGGTGGTTGTTCTCATGGATTCCAAACAGTCCCAAGACGTCATGAGACGAAACGTTCAGCTTGAGAAAGAATTTGAGTGTCTGGTGGTAATTTATGCCTGGAAGTTCAAGTCTGAGGAGCGATCAAAGTCGACTCCAAACTGGACGAAGGCGGTTGCATCAGTCATGGAGAGTCATAAAGACGAAGCTGAGACAGCATCGGGGACGGATCCATCGGTCGACGAATCGACGGACCTCACCTGGTATGAATGGGAGGAGTCTGCTGAGATAGTTTCTGGAAAAGTGCCACTCGCAATGCCTGCGATAGGCGAGGACGGTGAAGCCAAGAAGTACCCATCGATGCCGTGCGTGACTTCTGAGCGAATACAGCACAGAGAGAAGGCTGTGAAAGTTGTACGATTCTTCGACGCTTTAGTATCCAGGCCGGTAGGCCGGAAAGAGATGTTGACCAACCCTGATGCATTGGCATCAATGAAGAAAGAGTGGTCGGGATTAATCGACCAGGGGGTCTTCGATCTTGGCGCGGTGCGTGAATATGACGCTGTAGCCAGAGAAGCAAAAGCGAAGGGGGAGGAAATACACATGGCTCGCGCACATGGCATTTGCGTTGAAAAGCACTCACAGTTGCCTGTTGGTGATCCTAAGAGGAAGTTCAAGGGTAGAGGCGTGTTGCTGGGGAACCAAGTGAAGAACCAAAGCTTTGAGGCTGCGATGTTTCAAGATTTGGGGAACTCCCCTGCTTCATTTGAAGCCTCGCGTTGGGCGGATTTTCTGGGTTGTCATGATGGCTGGGATGTGCAGATGGCCGACGCTGTTCAGGCGTATATACAGGCCACCTTGAGAGGCACGCCGTGTTGGATTGAATTGCCACCGGAGGCCGTGCCAAGTGAATGCAAATGGGATAAGTACAGAAGACCAGTCGTCCCGTTGAGGAAGGCGCTGTACGGACACCCAGATGCGGGAACATTTTGGGAGCAGCACTGCGATGAGTCGGTGCGTGCCGTTGGTTTTGAGCCCATCGGCGAAGAATGGCCTTCAGTGTACATTCACGAAAAGCTCCAGCTTGTTCTGGTTGTGTATGTCGACGACTTCAAAATGGCAGGGCCGCAGAAGAACCTTGCCCAAGGGTGGAGCATGTTGCGTACACGTTTGAAGATTGAGCCCGAGACTGGACTTGACATGTACCTTGGTTGCAATCAAAGCAAGGGAAACGTCACTCTCGGGAACGGACACCGAGTAACAACGGTGACCTATGACATGGAACAGTTCCTACGTTCCTGTGTCGACCGCTATCTTGAAGTGGCGGGCGACGTGAAGTTGAATAAGGTTGTCACCCCTGAGTTGCATGAAGAAACAAAGAATCACGTCTCACGGAAGCCTGCCAGAGAGGGGCCGTCAGTCGTGTGCAATTGGTGTAACAATCTTGTGCCCACCGACGGTTCTGCCACAGTGCCGGACCAACGGGGAGGGACTCCTGAGTTGGCCATGAAGGAGCCCGTGCGTGGACACCTTGCTCCGCATGCCGCTAGCGTACTGATGAAGTTGCTGTACGGTGCGCGGATTGCTCGCTTCGATTTGTTGCGGCAAGTGAATCGCCTAGCACGGAACGTGCATAGGTGGACTGACTCCGATGATCGGGGTTTGCATCACTTGATGTGCTATGTGCATCATACCAAACATTGGCGCATGGTCGGTTGGGTTGGAGACCCTATGGACGATGTGCACTTGGCCTTGTATGCGGACGCTGACTTTGCGGGATGCATTGACTCGCTGCGTTCCACCTCCGGTGGACACTTGAATATACAAGGGCCTAATACCCGGTTTCCGTTGTCTGGCAGCTCTAAAAGACAGGGTTGTGTGAGTCACTCCACTCCCGAGGCCGAGATTGTTGCGGCCGATGTTGCCATGAGATCGATGGGTATGCCCGCTCTCAAGCTGGTAGAGCGGATTCTCAAGAAGTCACCGAACTTTGTGTTCTATGACGATAACAAGGCTATGATCGGTGTCGTGCGATCGGGGAGAAACCCCACGATGCGCCACCTTGAGAGAAGCCATGGTGTTAGCATTTCGTGGATGCATGAGATGTTCACACGTGATTACATGTACTTGGCGTATGAGGTCACCGACAGGATGGCGGCCGATATTTACACCAAGGCGTTCAATGATGGGCGCAAATGGAAACATGCATGTTTGCAGATTGGTCTACTTGACCCGAGCTTGCTGTCTGACCCGGATACCCTCAAGGCGCTCACACCCACGTGTGATCCCATAAAGGGGACCATGCAGACCGCTTCGGGGACAGTTGACGGAGTTCCAACATTTCCGTACACACACATACCGATCATGCCCCCGGACCTATGGTGGTCTGGATTAACATCCAAAGAGGGATTGCATGAGCATGAAGGACATGATCCGGTTGTTGTTGCCAAGGGACCCAGATTGATGCGTGTGAAACCTCCACTCGCGGTTATGACACCGTTTGGGAGCAAGTGGCTTCGTTCCACTTGGTTTCTGAAGAATGGGTCATGGCTCAAAGTTGAGGATAGAGTTGACCCGGGGCTACAATGTGTGCGAATTGATGGTTGGGTTGAACGCGCAGTTTGGCAGTTTCATCCCGTACCGGTCGCTGCACCGGCGCGGGAACGGTCTCCACGACCACGACCAATTCACGTCGGGTCCGGGGATGTTGACATGCAGTCCGTGCTGGCCGCATTTGTTGAAGAACTGTCGAACGAGCGCATAGAGTTGAAGTGTGTTAACGACCTTGCTTTGGAAACGTTGCTCCGATTGAAATTGCTCATGCGTTGTCTGCATATCAATCACGAGCAGCTTGTCCCTGGTCGTTGTTTTGTTCCGTATCGCATTGCGGTGAAGCACAAGCCACAGTTAGCGCCGGGTATTGAACTCGCGATGGTCAAACATGACGGTGGTGTGCTTCGCGCTCCTGTTCATGTCTCGCTTCCTGGTATGAGAACTCGCACAGTCGTCACTCTTTACAGTGTTGACTTGGCTCGGCCCATCGTGCTGATGGCATGTTCCGAACCACGTAACTGGTTCACTGCTCTTGCCCGCCATGACGGGCCGCAGGTTGTCACCATAACTCTGGTTGATGACTTACTGAGCGAGTACGGGGGGAGAATCGCCAGACATGTGCTTACCAAACCTTCCGATTTGTTGTTCTTCGCCGGGCCTTGCACGGGGGGATCATCATGGGCACGCCTCAACAAGACTCGCGGAATTGACACCGCAGAGAAAATCGAGGCCAAACAAAGAGAATTTTGGAGATTGTTTGAACGGTTCGTTGAAATTAAACGGCATGCCATGACAAAACGAGCTGCGATTTTGTTTGAGTTGCCTGGAAGTTGTGATTATTGGAAAGATGAGAGACTGCATGAGGTCGTGCATGATGGGACTAGTCACGAGTTTGATGGGTGTCGCTATGGCTTGAAACAAAGATATGCAAAGAAACCCATGCCAATCAAGAAACCATGGAGAGTTGTATCATGGAACTTTGAACTTGGTGGCTCGTTGTCTAAGAAATGCAATGGAAACCATGAGCATGGACCTTGTGCTGGTCGTGAAACCAAAGAAACCCAGTTGTACACGTCTATAATTGTGGGTGTGATCCTTCGCCGTTTTCGTGCTCGAGCAAGGTGCCTCAAACCGGCACCGTTGAAACTCGCTCTTGCTTGCATTACGCGAAGGAGATCGCGGAAGCACCAAGCTACTGCGAGCGAAATCTGCACCACCCCAACTGCACAACCGAGGTGCTGGGCCAGTCCCGAACCTCTGGTGCATACGGGGAGCTGGGTCAGTCCCGAACCCCAAGCTTCAAGAAGGAGCTGGACGAGTTCGTCACCTCAATCTGAAGCTGGGATCATATTGGGACAATTCCGTGGCTTCATTTGCAGCTGCTTATTTTGGGTTTTCCTGGTTCTGGAGAATATCATCAAGATGACTGCCAATCCGAATGTCGTCAATACGAATGAGTTCTTCTGCGTGCCTGTTGGGAAATCTAGGCAAGCAGCAATCTTCTTGGGAAATTTGGTGAAGAACGCCATCGAGGAAGGCAAGAGGATGCCCAAGAGGATGGAGATGAGCAGCGACCTGGGTATGTGCGTGAAGTGGATCGAGGACATAGGCGTCCCCGCTATTTATGCATACTCTGCGTACTACTCTGCCAAGGGCCGCGGGATGATGAAAGGTGAAGGGCAGTCTATGAGGGTTGCCTTAGAGTTCATCAGCAAAGTTTTCGGACAGCTTTCTGCCGACGAATGTATGCTTGGATGGAGGGAATTCTGCAGCAAGGGAAAGAAGATCGTGTCGGCGCTGAACCAACTTTGCGGTGAGGCAACGATGCTGGCGAAGAACCCCGAGTTGCTCAACGTAACCAAGTACTGCATGGAAGGGGCGGATATGTTGAGATCAATCGCGAACATCTGGGATCTCGCATTAGGCGTGGCCGAGGACAACGATGAACGGTCGTTCAAAGCAGCATTCCACCAGAACACCCCGGTTGGGGAGGTGTACAAAGAATTCATCAACGACGAGTCATCTAGGGCATCGTCATCGAGAAGGTGGAGGAGCTCTGAGGAGTTCCAGACAACTGCAGAGTTTGAGAGGCACGACCGGAGAATCGCAAGATACAGAGATCGAAACTGGGGGAAAGTGTTCACGTTGAGCGTGATCAAGGCTCCCAAGATCGACTCCTACGGTCGTGGTTCCAAGGACGACTACCAGAAGAATTGGGACCTTGGGTTGGTCTACCAGAATGAGCTGCAGGCATCGATGAAGAACCTCGCATATGCACTGAGGAGGGATGAGAATGCCAGCCAGAACAACCTATTGCGCTGGATGATCTGTGGGTCAACCCCCAGTGACATCTCTGACGCGTGCATCGGAGCGGTCAATTCGCTCATGTGCGTCTCTTTCATCATGAGGAGATTGCAGCCATTGCTCGGTGAGAAGGACTCCAAAGATCAGTCGTATACAGCTTATTTCCGTCCAGACAAAAGGGAGCTGAACGATCTCTACCGGGAGATTGAGTACGCCAGGGATTTCCTGTGGTGCATCGATATGATCTATGAGTCGAAGCTGCCTGCGATGAACATCAACTCCATCAGTTTGGCACCGCACGCGGCTGACAGGGCCGCTGAGAACCAAGATCGGCGCAAGTGGGTAAGCTGGATGAAGGAGATCGAGAAGAAGGCCGAGAAGGACGTCATGATCGAATTCTTCCAGAATAAATACTGCACGATTCATGAAATCGAGAGGGAACTGGAGAAGTACCCCGAGGATTTCGTGGTTGGGGAAGAGCCGACATGGTGGGTGATGGGCTCATCGAAGACGGAGCCGCCACGGAAGACGGAGCGACAGCAGAAGTCGGCATCAAGCTCCGGACAAAGGAGTCAAACCGCTGGTGGGTCAGTCCCCCAGCCGGGAGCTCCAAGTGGGGGGTCGCAAGCCAGCGATGCTGTCAAGATCGACAACGAGATCATCGACTCCATTTTCCGAATGAACTCTGGCGGTGACGACGACAGATGGGTAATTATCAACCCAACTGCTGGACACGATACCTACACTTCATTCGAAGGGGGTACCACTTTGGGCGGCGCGACTGTCAATGTGAAATTCAACATAGACAACAATACGGGGTACCCAATCATACAAACTGTATTTGGGCCGTGTCTTGCAGAAGGCAAGAACGCAACATATTGGGAGTGTATGCTGAGATGCCTGACCTCTTCGCTATTGCACTTCGAGGAGAAGACCAGCGCGGAGAAGATCATTCTTTCCTATGTTGGGAAGGGAAATGCGGCATGGCTACAGCTGTATGCTTTCTTGTGTGCCCAAACAGGATGCTTGATTACTGGACGCCTTCCGGGCGCCAAAGCCATCAACGCGTTGATTCAGGCGGAGAAGAACCCGGACAACGCACCTGGACAGTTGAACCGGATTATCAATAGGCAGAAGAGGAGCCCCATTGGCGAGGCGACGATTCGCGACATGATGATCCACAAGAAGAGCTTCTTGGTCCTGGATTGGCCCCTGAGGGCCGTCAACTCGAAAGGGAGCACGAAGACCTTCCAGATGATGGTCAACGAACAGGGATGGACAAACATCGAGGAGAGATCATACTATGGGTCGAGTGAGCAAGTCTCCTCACCCAACGACACGTTGAATATCATCTCCCGATTGCAGAAGCTGGATAAGCTCATCGCTGAACGGCGGAGGCGAGACATGGATGACTCACCAATGTCGGTGCACATCTGGATGTCGCTATATGATTGGGTGTGCATGAGAGGATGCGGATGGCAGGTGACCGCCAACCCCATCATCGACTCCCTGCAGAAGGCGATATCTGACCTCGTCAACACATGCAAGGGCCTGGTCGTGGTGTGCGTGAATCGCGATGTTGCTTTCCATGGTGGAAGAGGGGACTTGGGGACGATCGCCAACAAGGTTAGCGAGATCTGCAAGGCGGCAGGCGCGCTGGTGACCGAGAACGATCGCCTGTGGCGCGTGGTCCATGCGCTCACAGGAAAGAACTACAAGATCCCTGGGAGCTCGAACTTGCAACACTTCCTCCTGAAGCGACTGCTGATTGAGAAATCCATCGATGCGGTCGCACCAAGCAACGCGTTTGTGTGTGAGCTGGAGGGGACGTGCATAAACGAGCCCGACCTTCGATTCAACATCCCGAAGAACATGGAGGAATCGAAGGTGAAATTCGAGTACAAGCCGACCTTCACTGCACAGTCGAAGAGGAAACAAGAGCAGCAAGATGAAGGACACGGCGAGCAGGATGCTTTTGGGAAAGCCGATGCCGGTGATCAACGTCTTCGATGGTATACGGTCACGGAGCTCAGCAAGTTTATCTGCGAACTTTGCGCTAAAGAGATGCAGATGAGCAAGTCGAAGGTGCTCGGACCGAATCGAAGTACAATCCCTCTTCTTGCGTGAACTGTTGCGCGAACTGGAACGCGGACACGAACGGTATTGCAATGTCTATCGAGGGGAAGAAAATGTACACGCGCCTCTTCGCGGAATGCGTGGTGGCAATCCCCGACCTTCAAAACCTCATGGTGGACGTCAACAATATCCAGGCCATGATCACGATCATACGGGAGCTCGCGTACTCAAGGCTGAAGAAGGAGCTTTCTCACGTGGGATTCGTGAGCATGACTGTGGATCAAGCAGCGCAGTTCTACAACAACGGTCACGGGAAGCAATTGTGCGCATCCCGGGATGTGATCGTGTGCAAGAATTCCGAGGGAGTCGAGGAGAGGATGTCCATCTTCTGATAGGCAAGGATCTCGGCAATGTGGCATATTCGTCATGGATCAAGAGTGTGCTCGACCAAGGAACGATGTATGAACTCCTGGGACAAACCACGAACGAGGAATCCTTGGGAGACGTCGTCGAGATGGTGTTGGGATTCTTTGAGGTGATGTCGTACTTCCAGCACGAACTGCCACTGTGGAAGGATGCATGGAAGATCAAGAGGGAGTTCGAGCAGTCAATAGTGCGACACCTCGCTGGGAACGTGACCCACACGACGGGCCAGAACAGAAAGCGGAACAAACCGTCCGCACAGCTCGGCGTGCCCACGAAGGAGGTGCTTGACATCATGAACAAGGTCAAGCCCAGACATCCACGATCCCTGATCACCGAGCCCTCTGCACAAGGGTCCAAGAGAAAGGCCACGGAGGGCGAAGATGAGGGTCTTGGTCAAGCACCAGACCCGAGTCGAAGTTCTCAGCCCAATGCTGAGAAGGAAGACAAGAAGCAGCGAGTGATCGACGGGCGGAGAGCGGCACTAGGATTCCTGGAGTCAATGGAGAAGTGCATGGGAGATATGGGGATCTGTAAGAAGTGCGCGAACCTGGCCCACGACGGCGACTGCAAGGACATTGAGGAGGCTGCTGGAAATGAGAAGGCGATGAAGGTGCTCCGTGAGCTACTCAGCAGTGACCCTGTTTCATCTGATGAAGACATGGGGGATACGGAGGAACCGTCCTCATCAACGTCCAAGGAAAGAAAGAAAGGGGGACAAGCAGGGAAAGAAACAATTGAGATGTACAGCTACACTATTAATTTGGTGGAGATGGCTGACACGGCTGAGGGAGGAGAGCTACAATGTGGTGGCGTCGACCTCACCTACAACCCGTGCGGGGACAACAGGACATTCAAGAAGACGCTTGAGATGGGATGCGACACCATCCCGTGCTACATCCCGAAGTATGGCGATGTGAGTGATGTGCACTTGCCATGGGCGTATGCGTCCATCGTTGACCCCAAATACTTTCCCAAAGGTGCAATCCTTGAGCAAGTGGACGTGATGCAACTTGGCAAGAGTGTCAACTTCTGCATTGCTCCTTTCGACGGTGCTCCACTATGCAGGATTGGTGATGATCGCTCGGTATTTACTACAAGGGACCAAGCAAACCAGCTATCTCACGACCTATGCAGAGTCCTTCGACACAAGATCGGCAATTGCCGAGGAAGTGCTTTCAGGTGCGACGAGGGTGGATGGGTCGACATTGATGCTGTCATTGACGACCGGAACAACGACATATTCCCACCATACACCACGAGAGCGAAACGATACATGGGCATCATGGAGGTGATCAAGTGGCAGGAATCCGGAAGCAAGAAATCGAGATTCCAGGTTCTGGCAGCAAGGTTTCCGAGCATCATGAACCCGAACGACACGAGGGCAGCCAGGGAGGAAATGACCAAGGCTGGCGTGGATCGGGACGACATCGACAGGATGTTCAACAGATGCGATGGATGGTACAGACCTTGGTGCATCCGAGTCACAACCGGTCACAGTGATTTTGGATTCATGAGCTCATCCGCACTGGCGAATAGGTATTCCGCAAGAATGGGTGATACTCTCGGAGGAGCATTCCATGTGACGTATGTGGAAAACCTGCCAAGCATCGTACGCTGTGGGCTAGTCCCCGGCGGAATCGATGGCGGTAACAGGCTAGCACTGCACTTCGGGGCGTTTGCTCCATGGGATGAGATGAACGTGGCGACGAAGACAACGCTACGGAACGTGAGGAGAGGGGATCCGATTGCGATCATCTATATTCCCAGTGCAACCCTCGCGCGGTATGGGGCTGGAGTCGCGGCTAATGGGACTTTCATGGTCTTTGACGTGATCCCGTTCTATGAGGTCAAGTCCATTTGGATTGGCAAAAGCAACGGAGGGAAGCGCCTGGAGTACGCTGACATCAAGAGGGCGTACTCGAAGTGTGTGGAGAACGAGATCTGCCCTGGCTTTGTCAACTCTTCCCAAGAGTCGGCTGCGATGTTCCTCCAGAACGTCGCAAAGATCAGCGAGAGGATGCCGGAGACTGAGACAGGTGCCGATAATCTGCACTACATCGTTGACATGGTTAATCGTGCTTGCGAACTCTATCGAAACAACAAGATGGAAGAGTTCAATGCACAGGTCAACGAGGTCCGGGACGAAATCAGCAAAGTCGTCATCCTGAATGACGAGACATGGGAAGGACTGAGGTGCCGGATATGTCCATCATGTGCGACCGCGATCCCCACCTGCTTCTGCTTATGCCTGGAGTGCGAGGCACAACTGATCTCCATCGGAAGATACTACATTCACATCAATTCCGATGACGAGGAGGACAACCAAAACCCCAACGTCTCTGGAGATGCCAGGCGTGCACAGGAAGAAGCTAACCACGATGCGGCAGCACAGGAGGATGAGGACGAAGCGGAGGAAGTTCCGGGAGAAGATGACGACATGGACACGCAAGGATATACATCCGGCTATGCGTCAGAAGAAGAAGA
>CAUJNA010003646.1:418764-441264 GCA_963377175.1 Effrenium voratum | reverse complement strand
CACCAAGAAAGTTGGTATCTGGAGGGGTTAGTTTGTTTCGTAAATGCCTGGCAAACCTCCGATCCATTCAAGCAAGCGACTTGGTGTGAACTTCGAAAGAGATTTCAACTTGGTGTGCTTCTAACAGCGGTTTGTGGTGAAATGTTGGATTTCGGAGAAACTCGCAAGCAAGAAATGCAGATTGGCACCTCGTTCTGCCAAGGGCCAGAGGCTTCCCGTCGTTTAGCCAGTGGTTCTACGGGTCGTGTTGTGACTTTGGTGCCGGTGTCTCGCGGGTAAATTCGATTTGGCATCCCGGATCAAATCCTTTCGATGCTTCAACCCACACCTTCCAACACTCTTGCGTTCTGGCACTGGACCAATCAAAGTGGCATCTTCCGTTCATCAAAGTGGTGGCATCTCCAAAAAAAATGAGGGCTTCTCAAAGTTTCCTTTTGTCCGCCTGCACCATGCACCGCCATTCAGCTGGGGTGTTGTTAGGTGAGGACGGCACTGCCAACGATGGCATGCCCGTGAGCGATGCAGATGAGGAGGGCCCCACGGCCTGAAGTCGGGTCCTTCGGAGCTTCAGACCTGGGGTGAACAGGGGTTCTCAGCCACATGGGTGTGGCTCAAATTTTAAGAGCTAGGGTTACGCGGGTAGTTGTTGGTTCCATTTTACCAAGGTGCCACTTTGGTACATGTTTTTGAGCCACAGCCACATGGCAAGGATCATGAAAAAAAAACATGGAATTTTGGCAAGGGATGTTCGGACTGAACCACTTTTTGGCCAACTAGTGGGTTTTCCACTAAACCAGTAAACGTTAAAAACAAAAATAGCAGGGGAGCAGCAAGCAACCGAGACATGATGCAAATTCAGGGAGCCATGATGGGGGGGGTTAATCAAGATCCATCAGAACCCGTAGGGCAAGGAAGAAAACCTCATAGCTATATTCAGGTGAGTGAGTGGTGGAAAATTGAAAAGATTGCCTAGGTCCCACAGTATTGCCCTTTTACCGTAACTTTTTTGGGGAAGGGGTCCCCTACTAAAATTGACTACAGAAAAAGAGGTACCCTTATTCTAAACACTCTACTGGAGGACCTAGTTGCACTTCTATGAGTGTTTAAAACACACAAGGATTATTCGGCGGGGGGGGCTACATGTCAAAGCTAGGATTGTCGTCATCTAAAAATTCTGAACTGTCAGTTGCATGTTGGTTGTCTATTCAGACCGTTCCCTTCAAGGGGTCCCTTTTAGGTTTGTCCTAGAGCAGAGGATGTCGCAAAGAGTTGGTTGCCAGTAGTTGGAAAGACATCTCCTATTGCCTTTCGCCGGTAGAAGGGTGGAACTGGTAAACCCTGACTCGAAGGCTCGGCTTTTCTGGGGCCCGCTCCGGTGCTTTCTGTCAAAAGATCCGCGAAAAGACACGGCCCAGGCTCCAACTATGTGGAAATCACGCTGGCAAATCAGCTGCTTGAATGAATCCAGGGGCAGCGGCCGTTTTCTCAAGATCTGCAGAAAACTTCACCCATGGGTGTGTCTGTCTTTTTGCGCGGCTCGGTACCCTTTGCAGCCATCCCAGGTACTGCTAAAATTGACCAGCCAAATTCCTTAAGTTCTCAAAAGGTTGTTCCCTTGGTTACCTATAAAACCTGGCAAATGAAATCACAGGGAGAACAGGCAACCAAAGGCAACCACAATTTGACACACTCTTATGTTGGGTCCAAACCCAGTTCGTTGCATGTGCTATTTGCCTAATGTTGGATAGTGATTTGTAAAGGGCCCCCCCCCTCAAACGAATTGGGGGGGTTAATAGCGAAAACCCCAAAAACAAAATGGGGGTCAGACTGGGACGTGCCTGAGTAGTCTTCCAGTAAGTATTGTTTAGAATTGGTATAGTATTGGTTTAGTATTCCTTTGAGCTGGCTCACTACGGTTTAGAATTGGTTTAGCAGTAGTTCAGTATTCTTTTCAGTTGACTCACTACAGTTTAGAATTGGTTTAGTATTGGTTCAGTAGTCTTTTCAGTTGACTCACTACAGTTTAGAATTGGTTTAGTATTGGTTCAGTATTTCTTTGAGGTTACTCAATTGGCAGGCTGCCCTGGCCATTGTTTTTTCACCATTCCCTACCCTTAAACAAACTGCATTATTGCCTTCCGGAGTAAGTGGTCAGGTTGGTAGCGGTGTGGTGTGGTGACTTTGGAGCGTGGGGAGCTGCTGGGACTGGGAGCAGCGTGGCGTTGGACTCACGTTTCAACCCTCAAAAATAGTCCATTCTTGGAAGGGAACATATTTTCGGGATTTCGGGCCGATTTTTTTCTGTAATACGTACCCTTTTTGCTTTTCAGGAGAGTAAATCAATTTGAATTGTTTTTTTCTGTATTCACTCCCCTTATACTAATCGCTATCTAACATTAGTACAATGGCCTGCCTATCCGGGAAGAAACCAACAGGAACCCGTCCGTTTGTCTTAAAATATCAATCAGACCCCGAAAAATGCTGGCTTTCCAAAGGCAGGGGTGTCTTTTGTGGGAAAATTGGCGACCCCCTGAAAAAGGAATCCTCCACAAAAGGTGGCAAAAAGACAACCCTGTCCAAAGGTGCCCCAAAAAAAACTCCTGCGCGACTCAGAGTAGCTGACTCCAAGGCCGGCGAAGATCGCCTTCAACGCGGAGGTGCCTCAACGCCATCAAAACCGATCGGTTCCCTTTGGGTTGGTTAGGGGGCCAAAAGGACGATTTGATGGCTTAAAGTATGATAGTACGATTTCATTGACCAGCCCGTATTGACTATGGACCTCAATGGCTTGACATATTGACTTTTGGGCTGGCACGATTTGAGGGTCAATATGAAGCAGAATATGAAAGTATGATTTTCAGGGCGCAGATGTGGGCCATTCGGGTTGAAGGAGCAGGGGACAGTGCCTCAGCTGATGACGCGTATCCTTGGGGAAGCCTAGGCTCATTCCTACAAAAAAAACAGACGGAAAAGACTCCTATATGCTGAATACCAGCAAGGTTAGAGTGCACGGGATTTTGCATGGGATGTTGCTACCTTGTTACGACTCATGTAGCCGAAGGCACCTTGCACCTGAGGACAAGATGACATTCCCTCCCATCATTGCAAGCTGCAGCGACAAGAGCCAAGCTGCTGCAAAAGGGACGCCTGGCATGAGGGGAATGGGGGAATGAACGCAAGGAAGCCGATTTGTTGTTCGGTCGGAAGGAGCCGACCGCTCCACTCGTAGCTTTGCATTGTCTGAAAGGATCTTGCACAGTGGCCAATGACCCAACTAGGACTCGTGTTAACTGGTGTTGGCGGAGGTCAAGCGAGAAGGATAACTGCAGAAAACAGAGAGGGACTGGCCTTTTCGCCGCGAGGCAAGCAAGAATTAGTGGTGAAAGCTGAAAGGGTGCCACTTTCTGCACACTTGAGTCCCTTTGCAGTTGTCACGATGCATCCCATTCATTACAAGGATCAACCAATTTCCACGAGCCAACGAGGGATCTGCTGGAGGTCAGATTGATTGCTTTCCAGTCCATTGCATTAGGAACTAACTCGTAAACGGCCAAGTTGCACCGGTAACATCCTTGATCCTTCGAAACCAGAAGCGAGTATTCGGACCCCTCATGTCGGGAGAGATAGCTGTGTTTTGGTCTACGACGCCTTTGTTGTGAACACCTAGTCATGGCTACTTGATCTAATCCTTATGTCGCTTGGTAGCTCCCAGCCATCCCCTTAGCTTTTGAGCTTTTTAGGGTTTGGACTGACACCACAAGTTAAACTTTTAGCGGGGGGTCTGAAATCGGGCAGTCCAGGGTTGTGGCCATCCCTTTCTAGTCTTTGAGTCATAGAGAGGCGACCTAAGCAGCCAAGTTCCGAGCGAGAGAATGGCTTCGGGTTGGGGGAACCGTTCAACGACCAGAAAGGCGAGCCGTGCGTTGGCAAACGCGGGGATGCTTCCATTTGCTACAGAGTATGTTTTAGTTTGTTTTTATGTTGAAGTTTTAAAGGGAATCTAGCACTGCTGGACAAGTTTTTGATTTTTAACCCTTTCGGAGGGCTTAGGCAAATGCAAGGATTCCGGAATATCCGGAACCAACTTTTGAACATTTACAGCAAAATTGTTGGTTGTCTACTATAGAGATAGGGATTCATTGGCTAAATGAAGGCTTGGCTCCTATTCGGGATTTGTGCGCAGAGCAAGTTTGGAAGATCCTGGTTACTTGCTAGATCCAAAATAGGGTCACAGGGAAACACAAAGTTATGTTCACTGGCAGGGCTGGTTTTGGGTAGATTCGCAAACTGCCTCTTAGATCCATTCAAAACTGGAGGTGCCATATCATCGCTCCAAGCGATGATCCTGTCGTGGGAGATCCACCCAGGTATCTGTAGTTTTCTTTGTGGCCGAAGAACTGGAAACGCGAACGTGACGCCCTCTTCGCTTTTTTTTCTTCTTTTTTTCCTGTTTTTCTTTTCTGCCTAGACACAGCCATGGGCCGGAACTTTCGGGTTTGTCTCTAGAAAAGCTGACCCTCCAAAAAGTCGTTGAGTTTCTGGCGCTTTCCTTGCCCAGCCGCACCCACCACCGACACCAGCCGGGTGCTGCCCCATACCCTAGACGCATACCATCCCCGTGGGCCGGGGTGCCTCAGGGTGGGCCCGGGGGACTGGCTGATCTCCGTGAAGAAGAAGGAGGAGGAGCAGCAGCCCACCGTCACCTGGAGCCCCGCCAAGGCCATGGAGTTCATCGAGCGCCTCGGTTCTGGCGTATGGGTCTCTTGGTTCTTTTCTCTTTTTCTCCCGGGGGGGTGGGGGAGGTGCCTTTATTATTCAAGTGTTTTTTCCCATTTTTTTTTTTCGGGGGGGGGGAGGTAGCTGTTTTTTTCTTCAAGGTTAGAGAAACCACGAGAAGAACCTGTACAAGAAAGAACTCAGTTGTTCAAACCTTTTGACCTGTTGGTTTTCCCTTTTCGGTCTACTTGTTTGGGAAAGGTCCCAAGAGGTGAACCTTTTATTTCCAGGTCTTTTGGGCAACTGAGAGAAAATTATCTCCCCACGTGTGGAAGCAACTACCACAATTGCATTTTCTTAGAGCCATCCACAAGTACTTGGGGTTGCCAGAGCTACAAGCTATCGGGGTGCATCGGGGCCTTTCAAGAAAGATACTGGGAGTCTTGGGGGTTGGTCAACTGTGGGTGGCGTAACTGGTGTCTGCTGGGTTTCAGCAACGAGCGCGCCCTCTTGAGCGGTCAGTTTCCACATGCACAAGACTTAACAAACAAAGCATATTCTAAAAGTGTGGAAGGTGACTGAGCTGCGCCAGCCACACTTGGCACTCGGGGTCTGTCACGGACGTTTGGGTCGGGCCGCTTACGGGAGCCTCAAAAGTCGGTCTTTCAAAAGTGCTTCCGGGCGAACTGCTAATCTGAGAACCCCAAACCTCCTGGGTGGAAGTACGGACGCCCTTTGTTTACCTACGGCGCCGGGCGTTTGCGAAGTCCACTGGTCTGTTGTGGGGAAAATGGACAAATTCCAAGTGGTTTGTAAGTGGACGTTGGTTATGTACATACACTTGCATGTACACACCCACAGACATATGAATATGTTCTATATAGACACACATGTGTATCTATATATATATATATGTGAGAGTCGTCCGAAAGGTCCAAGTATTGAGCTATGAAGGGGAAGACCTTTTGGTCTTAGCGTTGACCTTCGCGAAAGTTCCGCTAAGGGGGTCGCGAAAGTTAATGTTTTTTTTCCGCGAAAGTTTTGTGTGGCTTGCCAACAGGAAGCTGGAGTGATGAATCATGTGTATTTACCGGCAGTGCGCGCAGAGTGCCCGCAGACTAAAGTTGGTCGGAGAATGCGCAGCCTGAGGGTCGTCATAAGAATACGCCGCTGCAAAAGCAACCCCCAGCCAGCAGAAACCAGCTTCTGGGAGTTTTGAAGCTGTCGGGGCATGCTGAGCGCAGCTTTCAGCCGGATTATCGCGAATGTTTGGCGTAAGATCCGCAAAAGTTTCGCGAAAGTCGACGGACCTCCCCGCCAGTTTCCGGACATGAGGCCAATCGGGTCCTCTCACGCGTAGCTCACGGCTTGTGCGCTGGAGCTGCGGAAGCGCGCTTCGCGTGCTACTTTGGAACTGAAAGGTCGCGACTTTCGAGCTGGGGTTGCGGAAGTTCACTTTCTGTACTACTTTCGTATTGAAAAGTTCTGACTTTCGAGGCTGAGGGAGTTTAGTTCGTGTGCTACTTTCGTATTCAAGCCGGGCTGCGGAAGTTTACTTTTAGTACTACTTTCGCACTGAAGAGCTGCGACTTTCGAGCTGGGGCTGCGAAAGTGTACTTTGCGCACTACTTTTGTGATGAATGTTCTGAAAACAGCCCCGCGAAAGTTCCGCGATGGGGTCCGCGAAAGTTATATATTTTCTCGCGAAGATGGCGGTTTCCGGAGCAAGGAATTTCAGACAACCGTCATATATGCATATATATATATGTACGTATAAGTATATCCATATTACAATATACATTGAGCCTCACATGACAGAAATGCCTTGCGAGTCAGTCGTTTCTGGGAATACTGTGTCGTTTTGTCCAATAAACAGGCGTTTGTGCCGAGAGAAATGCGCTGTTGTCACTGCTGATGCCAATGTGCCTGAATGATGATGCTGGTGTTCCCATAAACACGCAAAATACCTAGACTCTCCTTCTGACAGGTACACGTTTTTTTTTAATCTTTGCAGGCGTTCCGTCGGTTTGGCGCGCGCTTTGCAAGAAGAACGAGGAACCCTGCAGCATGCACCGGCAGGCCCCTCACAAAGCCTTGGAAGCACGAACACGTGGCTTCGCGTGGCAGGCTACGTGCAGGTTCCTTCTTTCAGGACCCAAAATGCACTCGGTGCAAGCAAACCATGCACTCCTAAGCATTTATTTCGCTCATCAAGAACACACGTCGAATACAGTCAAAAGACAAAGCTACATTGAGTGATTCTTGCTTTTTGAGGGTCCAGGTGTCAAAGTCAAGATATAGATATACATATATCAGGGATGAGCATCAAGGCGGAACCGTGCGCTACCGATTTTGTTCATGATGTAGGCGGGAGACCATGTAACAGCTCTGAAGAAGGCTAAGCTTCGTGTGGGGTATCGACTGGCCGTACATCGTATTGCATGCCTTTGCGTAAACGTTGCATAGTTCCTGTTGGTTGTCCTTTGAACACCAACCAAAAATGGGTGCGCCAGTGTGAGACACAAAAGGGGGAGCTCGTGAAAAGATCCAGCTGGCGGCTCTTTCAGAGTGCAACGGTGGAATCCCACGGAGCCAGCCGGAGGTGAATTTCAATTTGCAGCTCATGATGGCAATGGTAAGAGTTCTAGGGGTGGCTTCCCCGTTCTTTCCAGGGATCTGAATCTTTGAGGAAACCATCAAAAACCCAGGGGAAACAGCCGGCTTTTGAAAAGAACGATGGTTGAAAAGAATGGACAACGAATCACCCCGTAGAAGAGTCGTGAGACTGGCGTGAGTCTTGGAACACACCAGTCCAAAGGTTGCAAATGCTTTCCGGGGACAGGGCCTGGTCCAAAACTTGAGCAACTCGTGGGCTGCAAAGCTAATTGAGGTTGCAGGGTCCTGATGGAAGTTGGGGCTTCAACTAATATTGTCCTTTTGACACCCCTAAACAAAGAGACACTCGGGGTGTACTGGGGCTGGGTTCTGCATACCAAGCCCTGATCGGACCCTTTGGGTGGGTCGTGATCGGAAGGCTTTGGTTTGCGACCGACCCAAGATGAAGGTTCCTTTCTTGGCAGCTCCGTACTTCAGGTTGGTGAATGATAATTTACCCAGATCTAATGAATCACACACTCATTCCATTGTCATGACGTTTGGTAGTCCTGGCCGCTTAAGCTACGAGTGACTTCTGTCCTTGCCGTGATCAGTTGTGGGTGACAATTATTGCAAACTAAGGACGACTGACAAGGAGAAGATCAGGCGGGATCTGCGAGCCATTTGACGAGAGCCACGTCCATATTGGAGAGGTGTGTTGATGTGTCTTTTTAGGGATTAGTTGCCCCAGGTACGAGAATTGGGGGGAGGGGGAGGAACTTTTTTGGGGGGATTCATGTGCAGCGGGGCAGGACCTCAAAGCTAGAGTTCAAGGCCTTCGATTCTGTACCATGGGTTTTGTGTAGTGGGAGCCTCGGATTGGTGAACCCAAGTCTATCAGTAGGGGTGGGTGTTCCTGGGTTTAGTTGGGAAGCAGCCCACTTCTGGAGCGGCCCCCACCTAGTAATAGGCAGGGCTCCTTGTTGCCGGGTCAGCATTATGCCTCCTTGCCTGGGTTTTGACTACTTGCCCTGTTGATGTCCTGAACTTCGGCGGCGGAAGATGTCGATCGATTTGGTCACCAGAAACCGCCAAAGCCATGGATGTCCATCAAAGGTGATGGTTGCGTAGTGAGTTTGGCTCGGGATAGAGGATTTCGAGAGGTCCTTGTGTTATAAGGATGGCTTTAGGGGGGGGGGTAACGGGGTCCGAGTACCTTAGGTACTTTGACCCATGGCTTCTTTCAACCAGCTCTACGGCGCTCTGGTCCCGTTGGTACCATCTTTGGGTTTGACCTCCGGCCTAACCGGCGGTTTGGTCAGTCGAGTGATGAAACCGATGCCGGTGTGTTCTGATGGGAAATGGTACAAGTCCTTCTTGAGTTCTTTGGCGCATTTTGCTTGGATGTTAGGACTTTAACTTTTTGCCAACTAATGGGTTTTCCATCAAACCGCTAAAAGTTATTCACTTTTAGCAGGGCTTCGCAGATTTCGCAACCGAGAGTTGATTTCGCGTCATTTTTCGGTTTCAAGTTGTTTCCCCTGGCCTTTTCCCCAGGCCCCAGGTTCACTGACAAAGCTCGACTAAGCTCGACCTGCGAGCTGGGAGTTGGAGGCCTCTGAAGCTGACCTTCCGCAAGAAGGACAAGGTGGAGATCGCGGTGCGGGTGATGAAAGGGCCGCCACTCAGAGACTTTGTGGCTGAACGCCTGGTTTATCGTAGGGACTCCAAATGGAAAGCAACGACTTGAACGCATTCTGCGGAGAAGTTGTGGCTGAACTCTTTGTTCGTAGGGACTCCAAATGGAACGCAGCAATTTGTTGGGTCCTCCAAAATGATGTTCTGTAGGGTAGACTGGATACGGAGACGAACCTCTGAAAATATTGTTCTTGGGGATAGCATACTGTACTGCTATACAACACTTATGACCTTCTTTTGACAGTATCCTTTCCAGTTCTTCAGGCACTTCTGGCGCCCTCCGATTCTTTGGGTGCTAAGTAGCCGAGGTGTGTTTGATTTACTCAGAAGGACACTACTCCGCCCAACATGCAGCCTAACAGGACTTTTTGGACCTTTTCCCTCCCTGGGCATTCGGTGGGCAACACCAGTTGAAAACCGAAATAAATAATTCACAAATCCCTGCAACAAAGTATAGTTTGATCCTAAGATGTCACTTACCTTTCCAGCTGTCCCTGCCCTGGGGGTGACAAGTAACGAAAGATTTCTCTTCGTCGTTTCCGGTCAAACAAGGTCTGTCAAGGCGCACCGTATCTCGAGCCGAGGCACAACCTGGAGCTGGCCAACAGCAAGGACGAGATGCCCCCGAAGATCATGAAGGACCTCTCCCAGGACCATTAGGGCCATTGGCCCGGGCATGCGGCATGCCCCTTCGATAAGGGCTGGGTTTGTTGCTCAGGGGAAAGTCGAACAACAAGTGCTGGGGGGAGGGGGTCCGTGCCATGCTCTCTAAACGAAATTTGGGGTCTGCTGGTGTTTTCTTCTCCAAAAATGTGCCATATGTTTTTTTGGGGTAGACTAAATACGGAACCGAATGTGAAGATTTGAGCTTCCGCGTACCACAGAGGGCCAAGAAAACGAGGTGACCGGTTTCCAGAAAAGTGAGCCACTATTTGGAAGAATATTTTGGTGATACACAAGAAGGTTGGACTTTTGTAACCAATCCGTGTTTTGTTTCTTGATCCGCATCTCCTTAAACATGGCTAATCGGGAAAGGATGAATTTCGCTCCCAGCAACTGAGCTCTGGCTGGAAAACTAGATAATGGAACTGAAGGACCACACCACCCCACTCAACCTTAGCAGCCGCTTGGTTTTGTCTGGCGGGGTTGTCTTGCTCCCTTCTGATTATTTCTGATTGACATGGAACCCAAAAAAGGGGTCCCCCAAGAGCATATCTGAAGATGATGGTTCTTGGGGCATGTCAATCTGTAAAATAGTCTGAGAGATGCTCAGGATGAAATACACACACCGTTGCCAGGCACCATGCAGACAACATCATGATGGTCGCCCGCTCATCTCTAACAGATGCCTGTGACCCGTTGATGGCACGTGATGGCCTGGGGCAACGTCCTGTATGACCATTCCCTCATGCCGTGGAATGATGCCCCAAATAATTACTGCGAAAGAACCGAAGTGCGCCAACCATACTCAACTACCAAACCATGGTACCTTACAGTGAATTTGAGGATGTCTCTGTTCCCCCCTGTAGCCCATCAGCCGTAGCGTTTTGTAACCACAGACTTTTAGGTAGTTATACAACAATCAAGGGTGCCCTTGAGTTCTATCTTCAAAGGGGAACTTTTCAAAATGGGAAGGACTTTGAACAAAACAGGGGATGCGGATGCCCTTTTGGGTTTCCTTTCAACGCCACACAAGAGGCATTGTCTTTCAGTCACAAATTTGCAGCTCGCATGTCGCGCGAATTGGTTGAGGTCCAAGCTGGTCTTTGGTTTCTGGTTTGTGAAGTACGGCGAGTGGGTGAACTTGCCCTGGGACACCGGGGGGAAAATTGAAAAAGCAGAAGCTTGCCAGGACAAGATGTGGCGCAAGCAGGGTGTTAGCCCTGGATGGAGGGTCGTGGACATCAATGGCTTTGACACCACCGAGATGACTGCTGCCGCTTGACCAAACGGCTGCGGCTTGTGATGTGTTGTGCCCATGTCCGAGCTGTGTGTTTTGTTTCAGACCTCCTGAAAATGACAAACCTTCAAGCGGCCCTTGCCCTTGATCATAACCAATCGGGGGGGTCAAAGACAAACCTTGTTCAGCTCCTGGGTTAAGTTTGAGTCAGAGGCATGTTCTGCACTTGTTTTCGCACAGCAAGTCGGAAATTACGAGAGCCGCGCATGCCAACCATGCGACATACAACATGTCAGACTGTTTTGAGACTCCAGCAAGGTCAAAGAGTCTTCCGAAGTTGCCCGGCGTTTAACATGTTCTTGCTGTGCATGATCCCATTTTGCCTACAGTGCGCCATCATTCATCGTAGGTTGAATGTCAAACAAGATTTACAGTGGGTTCGGAAGCTACGATTTGCTTTGCTCCCCCGATAAGCCTGCTCCATTTGGCGCTTTCCGGGAATTCCTGTGGCCATTCTTCCTTCGCCAACTTCTCAAAATGGTGAGCCCCTTCTGGTTGGTAGTTACAGGCAAACCAGAAAGAAACGAACCATTCTAGGGGACCACCATTTCGAGAAACACTCAACCGGGGTGCTGGGGCTTGATTTCCAAGTTTTAGTTGTATAAGCCCATGTCTGCACCCACTTAGGCCCCCTTTGTGAGCAACAGGCGCATGAAACGATGGGCACTGAGCCCTGCTTTGCCCACGTGAAGCACTGCACGTTGCTGTGTTTGACCTCGGACCGCTAACTCTCCATAGAAGAGTTCCGAAACAAATCGTCCAACCGCACACCGGGGGGTCAATCCAAGAGGGATTCTCAAAGTGCGCCTTCGGAATTCCCCTGAAACAACGGAGGTCAAACGGGGGAATGCACGACTAGGTCCCCCAGTGCACTTCTACCGTTTCTTTTTTGCGGGAGAATTCCCCTCACCCTTATTCTAGACTACCATCCACTTTGCTTGACTGGGAGAAGGGAACTCAACAAGCCTTGCCAATAGAAGGGCCTTGTCCCATGTCGACCCACTGGGACATCGCAGAACCCTGCACTGCATGTCGTTTTATTGAATATCATTCCTGTGCCCTGCCGTCTCCAAAAGGATTCCTGTGCCTCTTCAACCGTTTTTGAATTGAAGGTGACCAATGTCAAGCTTTCGAAAGTGACCTTATGCCTGAGGGGTCAAGGCCCATGCTTCAAAAACAACATGTTTGGTTTCGAGGTGATGCCGCGCTTCAAGCAACTTTTGCAGCTGCGGCCTGCAATCGTCACCTGCCGCCCCCACGGCCTAGCGGCCAGGGGCGACTCCGATAGGTGGGGAGATGGGAGGGCAGAAAGTTTTGGTAGACTCCAAGGCTCCCTTATAGCCAACACGAGCTCATGGGTATGGGTCAAAATTAAACCACCAAGGGAACGTAGGTTTTAGTTCTTGTTTCCATTTACATGGGTTGCATGTTGTTGTTTTTTGTTTGACTCACCGCCATATATGTTTCTTGTTGGAACCCTGAGGTCATCATTTCAACAGGAGATGTCCACCAACTGCTTGTCGAGAGGTTAGTTTTCACATGTCCTTTGCATCATGGATCACACACACGCGCAGTGTTACACAAGCACTAGCAGGTTTTAACCCGGTCAAGACTCACCGCCTTTTACCACTGCTGCTTGCTTCGTGTTTCGACTTGCCAGGGTCACGGGCTGGGACTGGCTGACATTGTTCTGTTTTTGGAAACGCATGTGAGAAAGCACATGAGGGTTTACAGGCACAAACACAGCTCAGACATGTTTTTTGGCCAATCCACTTAGGCCGTGAGATTGTGAGATGACATTCCCTTTGCCTCAGGAGGAGAACCCAAGTTTCAATGCTGAATCATTTTTTGTTGAGGCCCCTTGGGTGTTCAAAATAGTTCCCCAATGTAACCCCACCAAGAAGTGTTTGTCACCCCCATGGCTTGACTGCTGTTGGGTTGGATCTTTAGACTTTAACTTTTTGGTTGAAATCCAGGGGTGTTCCACTAAACCAAGGAGAAGTTGAACTTTTTGCAGAGGGGTCAACAGCAACAAAGATGGATGGATCCTACTCCTGGTTTTGAAACCATGCAATCGGCGCTGCCGCAGGGCCATTCAGGAGGCAAAGCCGGTGATGCTGAGCGGAGTGGCCTCCAAGGTCTACAAGGACCGGGCGGGGTGGGGGAGTCCGTGTTGTTGCTTTGTTGCTTGATTGCTTTTCTTTTCTGGCCATAGACTGGAGGTCTGTGCCTCCATTTTCCTGGTAAACAAAGCCAAACACCAAAATGGCTGCTGAACTAAAGGGCGTGGTGGGATCCAGTGGGTTACCTCTTCAGCTTGGGTGTGGGTCCGCAGGTGGATGATTTGCTGTGTTTCTGATAGGGAGCTTAGATTGCTGACCTGCAGTTCAGCATTCAAAGTGACACACACACAGAGATCTCCCACGGAGCAACCACAAACGGTTGGTGTATTTTAGAGTTCTATCTCCATTTGCTTGCTTCTCATGTTGTACGTCTAGGAGGGGACGCTCCTGTTCCTTCACAGCCTTTGGTGAGCTTTGGTGCCCACCACGCTGAGTTGGGAGAGCAATGCAAACCAAAGGGATCATTTGCCAGCCCCTGAATAGAATTGCGGGGGGGGGGGGGGCAATAATAAAGGAATCCCCTTTGTGGGGCCAGACTCAAATTGGGGACCTTGACCCCACATCCCCTGGGTCTGCGTCAGGAGCATGATCACAAGCTGCGGCATCGCGACGCTCGGCAGTCGATGCGACCGGAAGCCTGGAATCTCCACCCATCTTGGGGTTGCAAAGAAAACTCCGAAAGAATCGCCACTTGTGCTCGGGGTTTTATGTGTGACAAGCCCACTTGCGCCATTGCTGGGAAGCCAGCCCTTTGTAGACCCAACATCACCCATGATTTTTTGGCTGAGCAGAAGCTGAGTTAGAAACCAAATGTTGGGTGGCCCGGCGGAGCTGATCTTTTCTCCTTCCAACAAACGTGGAGGTGCAGAGACCCTTGTTTGGAAAACTATCACCTACTAGTTGTCCTTACTTTCATATTTGTTGGTGGAAAGGTAACCTCTTGAGCAACTTTTAGGCTTTTCCCAAAACTAGCCTGAAACATCAACCAAGGACTAAGATGGCTTCCACTACCAACCACAACCCCCAGCCGTTGAATCACATATGGGGCCACTATATACTCTCCATGTGGGTGTGTCTTTTTTGGAGGGTACCCTTTCTGCGTCGTTTCCGAAGAAAGCTCAGGGAAAGGCGATCGCTTGCCGGATCCCGCGTTTTAAGACACGCCCACGGGTGAGCCCGTCTCAGGATGGGCCCTTGGCGTTCATGCGAGTGCCCCGACCCAGCGCTGTGCTGCTCGGCGGGGGAAAGAACCGTCCAGGGAAACATGGGGTCAAACCAATTTGGACTTGGCGCCCCCATGGAAACTGAAAGTCAAATGGGTAAAAATTCCAGTTGGGAGTCCAATCACTCGCCGAGTTCCCTGGCGTTCGTCATGTTTTGGGATGACCGTTCAATTGCGCAGTTTGAGCCTGTTTTGACCCATCCGCGCGGGTATTGAGACCATGTTTGACTTCCTTCAGAGGAAATGTCATTTTGGGACTGAGCTGATATATGTTATTCTCATGTTTAGTCTGCATGCCAGATTATTATTTCTGATATTATTATTACTATCACCAATTATTAGTTAACAAATTTGATTATTACTATTGCCACACACACACACACCATTGGTTAGCACCCACTTCACCAACGACGGGGTCTCGCTTTTTGGCTTGACCCGCGCAACGTTGTGCTTTTTCGGAAACTGGTTTCTTCACAGAAGGCCGTTCGTTGTTTCGACCCCAACCGTTTCTTGGTTGCTAGATCAAGAGGTACTGGAGTCCTGTCCAGGTTCTTTGTTGGAAGGGTCGTGAACCTTCAGGCAGCAAATGTCTTTTGCAGAGGTACCGAGCCGCCTCTCAGAGTTCTCTACGATTACCCCGCCAAGGTTAGGCCCCCCCGGCCCCATTCAGACGCAAGATTACATAGAGCAATGAGATGAAGGTTGCTGGCGTCCTTTTGGCTTCCCTTTTGAGCATCCGTGCCGGAAACTTCTCTTCGGAACGTTCCCATGACCGCACAGATCCCGATCTGAACAACCTCATCTTTTTTTACATCCCCATAGATGTGTGAGTTACAGTTCCAGTCAAATTCGCCCTGAAGTGAAAGATGAGTTTGAAGACATCACGGAAAAGTCCGACGGGGTTTTCTTATCAGGCTAATCAATATGGCCCCCCTAGCCACTAGTCTGTTTCGCAGAACTCTTCCAAGAGCCCCCCCTTCTAAGAAGGTTCTAGGATCCTGCTAAGGGGTACTTACATTGACTTATGTGCGTACGCCTTCAGATATTTGAGGTTGCCCAGCGGGGTGAACACGCAGCACCTGAACTGCCGGCCTGCTCGGGCGGCCTGCTTGGATGTGCAGGCCGGCGGCGTTTGCGCCAAACGCAACACGGATCCCCTTCTGATGGTACTTGGAGGAAACCAACATCTTCAGAAGCACCCATACGACATATAGTTATTGTTTCTCATCTTTCGGGGCCTTTCCAGCTTGGTTTCCTATTTGGTTCCCTTTCAAAAAGGGATTCCCAGATGTTTGCTGGGAACTCGTTTGAAGTTCATACGCTGCCCGAGACCTTCCAAGCCAAATGAGGTTGCCAATGTTTGGCTTCGAAGCTTCAATATCCATCTACCAAGGCGATTCCAATAATCCTCCTTGATGAAACATGGCTGGTGTCCAAGGTCTAAGAGGGTTTCCACTAGCCACAAACCACCCCCAGGCAAAGTTGGATATGTAAATTATTTGTTGCGATACATATATATATATATATATATATAATGTATAATGTAAAATGTAATACACACATATATATACATATATATATATATATATATTACATTATATATATAATATCTATATCATACGGTCCTGTTGCCCGTCGTCCTCCCCCACCCCCCCTCCGGCCCGTCCCCCCAGACCGATCCGGCCGCGGGATGCAGGGTTTGGCAGGGATACACCATTTGTAGGGGGTGTTCTGCGTTTTGCAGACCATTCACCTTCAGGCAATCGCTTGTATCACGTATACATAGTGGCGCAAGGCGCCCCTTTTCACTCGCCATAGACAAAGAGCTCGCTACACTCGCTCCCGGCGTACACGCTTACAATCCATATGCCAGGGACTTTCAGCGCAATTGAATCCATCGGACATCAGGATCTTGCCAGAAACAGATCCAGGGCCATAGGGACTGCTACCACAGCGGATATCTTCTCCTCCAGGATTAATAGCCCCAATGGTACCCCCAGAGAACATCCCAATCCCGACTAAAATGGACTAAAATGGGTGGTGAATTCACCTACCCCAAAATGGTACCAGCATTGGTTTTGACCCACAGCCACTTCCCTCTAGGCGGCCATTTCTTTTGACCCACAGCCACATGCCCTCTGCATGGTGGTTGCATTCCCCCGTTTTGCTTTGGGCAGACATGGCTTGGATCTTCGACAGGGTCGCTTCTTTGGGGAGGGCTTGGATTGAGACAATTGCTATGTACAGGGTTCCTCCTTGCGGTCAGCCCTTTGTGGTGAGTCTGTTTTTCAGTGCAGCCGAGTTCGAGTAGTCAATATGGAACACAAGAAATGGGAGCGGTTCCTGCTTCTTTCGGGCGATAAAATACGAATCCGTCAGCATCGCCGTTCGTCTCTTCGGCCGCTGCTGGCCTTTCCCAAGTTGGCATCACCTGAAGCCCCTGCCAGGGACTGGCTCGCTTCATTGCCGGTGGCCAGAAACCTAGCTGGGAACCGGGACGAGGCGACCTGTTGAACGCTCACCACCGGTTGTGGCCATATTCCCGTGACTGAGTGGGTTCATGATCCCTTTCCAGCACCAGCATTGAAATTCCAGGGTTCCAGGGCTGGCAAGGGCCAAGAAAAAAAGGAACCGCCCTAACGGCAGAAGGATCCACTTAGTGGATAAACATGGCAAATGAAAAGGTTGGGTCATTGGCCGGATGCCCATAAAGGTGTATGCAGTTTGCAGCCAAACAGAAGGGGTCGCGTTCCCATAAGCCTTTCGTAGAACTAGAGAGGTGCTTGGAGGCCGTCCGAATCCGGGGTTGTTTTCAAACGGGGAGAGAAATGTTTCCTCGAAAACAAGACCGAAGAGGCAAACCCCCCCCCAAAAAAAACAACAACAACAAAGAGTTTCTCTTTGGAACCCGTCCAAAACAACCTCAGCAAGAAGGTACTGTAACAAGATAGCCCCGTTGGCATCGCTGGAGCGGGTGCGGGTCTTAAGGGACAAAACAAGTTGTTTGCTTTTGGTTTCCCTTCGATGTCCCGTTTGGAGAACCTAAAAGCAAAAATCTCCATAGCGAAACGCAGCGACTTCTCGCCCAGGGGAGGAAGAGGATGACAAGGCCAGACCAAGTGTCCAAGGCTGCGGGGCCCTCGGCGAGGGTTCGAAAGGTCCGGAGTCCGATTTGGGTGCTGTTGTCGAGGCTTGGTACCCTCTCAGTTTGCTTAGGAGACCAACAAAAAACATGTTTTTTGGGGGGGTTCCTCATTTTGAGATATACGCCAACGCCCAGGGCTTTGGCGATTCAATCCCTCTCCGAATTTTGTACCCTAGAATTGGGCCAAGCGATTCCCCAGACTCTGGCATTGTATCCGAGCAGAAGCTGCAAGCACGGAGGGTGAAGGGCCGCCTTTCCGGATCTTTGAGTTGGGAGCTGGGCATTTGGGGGCGATGTGGTTTTGCAGCTTGCCAAAAGTCCAAGCCATGACAAAATTGGTCGCTTTCTTTCCAACCGCTCAGTGTCACGCATGTTGCCCGGAGTGCGAAGGTTTGTTTTACGGTTTTGACCGCCGCGCAGCTGAGACTAAGGCTCCCCCTCAAGGAGCGTGCCAAATGGGTTTGTCGCAAGATGAAAAACTAGCATTTAGCCCTACCTGAAAAAAGGGGCCCGCAAAATTAGGTGAGCTCCAGGATGAAACCGACCATTTAGCCCGACCTCGAAAAGAGACGCCCCAAAGACCGTACCCCAGGAGAATATTGGTGCCGAGGTCTGGAGGACAACATGCCGCCCGCGGTGTTTCGCAATATCCCTCTCTTCAGCTGCTTGCCACAAGTCAGTGTGCTGAATAAGGGTGTGTGGCTGTGTATATGTATATATATATATATATATGCTGTGCACATGTATTATGTACATATACATGATGTATACAGGTAAATAGTACATGAGTATGGCACATTGGACAGTACTGGTTTCAAGGTCCACTTCTCGCGGAGAACAGAACGCTGAAAAAAAAGGCTCCCAGGAGGTTGAAATCGGTTCCCCCAGGTTGTTTTTCCCCTGGAAACGGTGAGAAGTGTTGGTTGAACAAGGTCCTGGTTGCCTTAGGGAAGCCAACAATTTAAGGCTCAAGCCAGTTCACATGGATGGACTTTCAGGTGGCCAAAAATCCATCCGCACTATGCTTATGCCGAGCGGTTTCTGTGGAAAAGTGACGGACCCCCATGGACCCCAGGTGGCGAATTGGAAGTCGGCCAAGTGAAGGCCAAGTTCAAGGCGGGCATTGGCATTCGAGACGAACTCTGCCGGCGCGCGCTTTTGTTGGCTTTTGGAGGGCTGGTTCTCTTCTGGCATCCAAAAAGCACCTGGTTCATCATCTGGTTCTCATTTGGTTGGTTCATTTGGTTTTTGGAGGGCAACCAACGAGATGCTGTCGGACGGCTTCTGCACTTCCGGCTGCAGCCTGCTGCGCGTGTTCTCCACCTTGGCTCCCGCTGGAGCCCAGCTGAAACAAAGACTATGTTTCTTTGCTGACTTAGCAGCGGTTGAGGAAGGAATACAGTTGGCTGTGGGTCAAAAATTGGTACCCCGAATGGAATTCTGGTACATGGAAACATGGACTAAACCCTGTGGTCCAATTCCTGGTGGATGAATTTGACCCATACCCAGTTAAGATGCGTTGAGAGGAAGATTCTCGAAATTCTAGGTACCACTGAGTCCGATCCGCAGAAGCTTATTGTTGATTATGGCTTGTTTGATATGTTTGATTGGTGAATGGAATGATTCGCCAAGATGAGCCACAATCAAGTCCGTGTAGATCAAGGTAGGAAGCAACAGTCCCAGCCAGAATGTCATTATTTACAATATGCGGGGGTCGACCCCTTTAGTACCGGACCAGGTGTTGATTGTCAGATTGCTTGCCGTTTCAGGGCACCTCTGTGGATTCATTTTGGGGACACTCTAGACACCCGATCTTTTTGGGGGAACGGAACCCGCGGAACCCATGATCGTAAAGAGGGCGCTCAGCCAGACTTCTCGGATCTCCAAGATATACTTTACGGTTGAATACAATGTTACTATAGAAACCAATCTGAATTATGGCCATGAGTTTCAATAGAGAAGCACCTCCAAAGTGGTTGGGGGACACAAATCCCCAGCTAAATGATGTCCAACAAAGATTTCCATTGTTTTTAAAGGAAGCACCCATATGACTTTCCGTGCACCCCAAGATACATTTTAGGGTTGACTGCTTTGGAATTAGTCCAAAAAATCGACCTTGCTGTGCACCCCAGATGTGGGCGCCGAACACTTGGGCTTGGACACCTTTGCAACGGGGGCGGCAGGTCATCTCGCCGCCCAACCGAAAGTGGACCACGGCCAAGGGCGTGCCTCCGGCACGAGAAAAGAAACATCGGACCAGGGCTACGCGGACGATTTGTTCAACCCAACAAGGGTCCCCCATCGAGATGTTTTTGCGGCTCTGCCATAGGGTGTTCCATGTTTTTTTGTTGCACGTTCTCGGAGGTATTTTGGAAAAGAACTGGTTGGGAATTCAAAGTGAGTTTCTGGGGAGGGCGGGTGTGTGCTTGTGGTTTGGAAATATTTAGAGCCAGAGCCCTCACTTTCACCGTTTGAAGAGCGATCTCGGACTTTCAAAACGACCTACCTGTTTCCAACCCTTTGTTTGGTTGACCTCAAATGCAGTTCGGAGCAAAAGCACCGATCTATGGTCCATTTGGGACATAGCGGACCCGCAGAAACCAGAAGATCACTCAATCTCTCGTGTCGTGGACAGTTTTGGCCATTTCGACCACGCGATGTGCTTCGGCGCTAGGGATCAATGCAGGGGCTAAACGATTTCAATCATGCTCCCATGATGACTTGTTTGTTTTGGATCAGTACCCCACCGCCGTCTGATCTCTGGATGGCATTTCCATTGGATGTATTTGGGGACGCGATTAATAGCTGTGTTAAAAGTCGATAGTCAATCGGGGGGCGAGGACATCACAAACCAGGAGGGAGATTCGCTGCCCTATTTCCAACACTGATGAAGGCGCACAGAAGGGTTGTGGAAGGGGAACAAAGTAAGTTGACCATGGCTCACGTGCTGATAAAGTCTGGTTACAAACCAGTTACCCGTGCTACTAGGGGGTGGAGTACTATAAAAGTAAAGTAGCAAATAGAAGACGTCAAAATACGTTTCAATGCGTTTGAATAGGAGGACTTGCAGAACGGCCTGTGACGCATGGTTCAGGCCACCAGCGATGACAAGGCAGGCGGACTCAGAAGGGATGGCTGTTAGGATTTCCCCGGCATGGGTTCCCAGCAAAAACCAGCCGAGGGGGTTGGGTGAAACTATAGAAAACGTTGTAATTTGGGATTTGGGTCAAAGTGAAGCCACCAGGAATTGGACCGCAGGTTTTGGTCGATTCCACTTGCCAGGGCAAGCCAGTTTCGGGTACCTAGTCTTGACCCACAGCCAAATGTTCACTGCACGAGGCGAACGGGTTGCTTTGAGCCTCCAAAAGATGAACTAACCTTGAGGCTCGAAAGTTGGTTGGGGTGTCTTTGGTTTACTTTCACCAGTCGCCAAGTTTCAACTCTATTGTGGATCAGTTGTGTTTTTTGTTTGTTCTTCTTCCGTGGGGCCAGTGCAATCGCGACCACACCTGGACGGGGTGTGCGATCTCACGCAGGTTGGGTTCCTTGCATTGGGAATATAAGTATTATGATTCACTGACAGATCCACCGTAAGGACAGGTTCCCTATCGTGCTGTGGATGGACAGAATCCTGAAGCCTGAATCCTGTTTTTGTTGCCCGTATTTGTAGCTTTTCATCCATCCAATCTGGTGCAGGATTTGTTTTTCCATCCAGAGTATTTTCGGAACAGCCATTGGTCGGATCACCCTGAGATCACCCTAAATAGTCGAACATCATAAGGATTATTACATACCCACATATATATATAACAAGCTCACCTGGTTTAGTGGCCATGGCCCCTCGCCCGTGGAATGAATTCGAGGAGGGACCCCTGTTTGAGAGACTTGAGGTCTCCTCCAGTCTGGTTGTATATATTCTGGGCCAAACATATGGAGCAGAATCTGCCAACCATATCTGTGTGCGTGTACCAGATTTGGGCCAAGAGACGGGCCAGGTGTTTTTCAACGAGAAGTTCCTGCGGAAGCGCTTTAAGATCGATCAGCCGCACAGCTTGCGAGTGCGAACCTACATCATCAGGGGCTTGAACGTGAGCGGGGTGACTCGCCTGCAATGCTGCAAGCGCCAAGTGGGGTGCCAAAGGAGCCCTTCTCAGAATTCTTCGACGGGGTCGTGCAGTTCCCATTTGGGCAGTTTTTAGCCTTACTCATCTTGTGTGTTGTTTGAGTTTCCCTTGGTGTGTCTTGGGTACGTTTGGGCATGGTTGCCCCCGGCTCAACAGAATGCCCAAGCTTGTTTGGCTAGAATGTTGGGGCACGTGATCTGTCACCAGAGTCAGCAAGAACCAAACCAGCACAAGTGTTGGATGAGCAAAACGCCTTTGCCTTGAGCGCCCCTCACCAGAGTCCCAAGCAAGCCAAACCAGGCCAGATGTTGGATGCGCAAAACGCCGAGCCCCTTCAAAGGCCCAGAACTCGACCAAGGGCCCTACAGTTGGGATCCAATTCGGCCAGAGCCTCGAATGAAATTTGGTCAAGCCTTGTGCTCCAATTGCAAGAGAAAGTGGGTCCGGAGAATAAACAAACAAAAGGTTCATATACCAGAGATTCATATATATATATATATATCTTCAGCGTAGCAGTGGCTCATGAGTCATGGCCGGACCCCTCGAAATGTGGAGAGTTTCTTGTTCAAGGGGTCGAGCCCTATGAAGCAGGATCCTAGGTTTAGAGGGGATCCCAACTTGATGTTCCGCCTGGGGAGGGTGTCGGCTGCAGGTTTTGCAAGCCGTGCTGGTAAGGATGGTAACTCCAAGAACGCGTGTTGCGCTCATAGGATCCCAGGATGGAGAAGAGGTGGGAAATGGGCAATCCTTCTCACCACGATTTCCATATTGATATGTACCTAGACTCTCCGTGGCCCTTTAAAAATGGGTCCATGACCCCATTGTTTTGGGTAATGAACCCATTTTTCAGGATCATGGAGGCTCCAGGTATGTTTATATTTGTTGTCGCCCGCCCTTGTTGCGGTTTTAAGCGTCAA
>CAUJNA010003646.1:396264-413764 GCA_963377175.1 Effrenium voratum | reverse complement strand
TCATGTTCGCCATTTGTTTTCGCTTGAGGAAGCCGTTGGTTTGATTCTCAGGAGGCTGACATCAATTTGCCGGAACAGCGGGAGGCCCAGAAAAGTGTCGTGCAGGTTCTGACGAAAGCCCCTTGGGTTCTGGCGCTTCTGGTCATACCATAGCCACACCCCGCAGAAAAGCCAAACTGCAAGACTGACTCCGGCATCACCGGGCGATGTTGCCACTTGGATCAGCAAAGGTCCTACTTCGAAATCGGCCTCTACGACTATCAAGAGAATGGCGAGGATTTGCTGATCGGCAAAAGCGTGCTGGATTTGGAAGACAGGCCAGGTCGAGCCAAGTGGGCTGTTGCCACCTGGAGTTGCTCACCGTATTTGGAACCTTTGTTCCTGTAGGAGATTTCTCTCTAGGAGATGTTCCTTACCATCACTTGTGGTATCCTGGGGATCCCAAACGGTTCATTCCCAAACCATTGATTCCCCACCAGCAAGTTGTTCATATGAAGAAAGAGGTGCTGATGTGTGCGGAAGCCTGGATGGACATCTGAGCCTGGCCCAATCCGCAGGTTCTATACCCGGGACTACATGATCATGATGAAGAACAAGAAGGCCTGAGCCCAAGCCCTTGCGCATCCTTGCGCTGCGAACATGTGGAACTTCCACTCACTCGACATTATTGTTTTTCCCCTGTTGGTGATCTATCACTACTAGAAGTGGTTGTTTGCAGGAGACGGATCCGGAAATGGAGGGGAAGAAAGCTAGAAGGTGTTTACCCAAAAGGGGTCCAGCGTTTTGATAACTCCCACAAAAGCGCGTTAAAAAAAAGAAAAAAGAAAAAAACAACAAAATAAAAACACACACACATCTGGTGGAACGCCTCGAGACCGGCGTCCTTTCCGAGAGGTCGGGTCTTGCCGCTTTCTGTGAGGCAACCCCATAGAGCAGAAGGGGGAGCATGGGTATATTATTTTTGGAGCGCACCCTTTTTCAGCTTGGCTTAAAGGGGAACCAAAAGAAAACCACCATTTTGGGGGGTTCCCCAAAACAGACATACCAGCATTCTCGCTCTCGAGCCACAAGGTGCCCATCGAATATCGGCCGTTGATCAGTGAGACGGTGGATGCGAACACCCAAGAGGTCAGCAAGATCTCCAAAGGCACCCTGCGAGGTTTGGTCGACGTTGCGCAATGGTGTTTGGGGGAGGAAGCGACAAGAGTCATGCGTGTTTGTGTAAAAACCTAGTACCTCAGTTCGGAGTCTGGGGGTTCAAGTCAACTCTTTGGTGAGCCCATGTTAACCTGCTGTCTTTTTGACCCCAAATGAATCCTCTAGTCCAAGTTGTTTGTTGTTTCATTGTTATGTTCAAGTTTCCGTAAACTTCCGTTGAGGGGTCCGCTTTGGTGGGGATTGCTCCCTTTTACGGGACGCCCTTGAATGACTGACATGGGTGCAATTGAGGACCCCTCCAGGTGGTTGGTTTCCTTTTCATTCCCCTTGAAGCCATCACCCACGTAGGCCCCGTTGTTCAAACCAAATGAATCCTCCAGCGCCTGTCATGTCCAGTTTGGGCCGCTCCCTCTATAGAGTTTACAGGCATGTATGATACGGGTGTGCGTGTGCGTGTGCGTGTGCGTGTGCGTGTGCGTGTGCGTGTGCGTGTGCGTGTGCGTGTGCGCGCGCGCGCGCGTGCGTGCGCGTGTGTGTGTGTGTGTGTGTGTGTGTGTGTGTGTGTGTGTGTGTTGTGTGTGTGTGTGTCTGTGTGTCTGTGTGTCTGTGTGTCTGTGTGTCTGTGTGTCTGTGTGTCTGTGTGTCTGTGTGTCTGTGTGTCTGTGTGTCTGTGTGTCTGTGTGTCTGTGTGTCTGTGTGTCTGTGTGTCTGTGTGTCTGTGTGTCTGTGTGTCTGTGTGTCTGTGTGTCTGTGTGTCTGTGTGTCTGTGTGTCTGTGTGTCTGTGTGTCTGTGTGTCTGTGTGTCTGTGTGTCTGTGTGTCTGTGTGTCTGTGTGTCTGTGTGTCTGTGTGTCTGTGTGTCTGTGTGTCTGTGTGTCTGTGTGTCTGTGTGTCTGTGTGTCTGTGTGTCTGTGTGTCTGTGTGTCTGTGTGTCTGTGTGTCTGTGTGTCTGTGTGTCTGTGTGTCTGTGTGTCTGTGTGTCTGTGTGTCTGTGTGTCTGTGTGTCTGTGTGTCTGTGTGTCTGTGTGTCTGTGTGTCTGTGTGTCTGTGTGTGTGAGTGTGAGTGTGAGTGTGAGTGTGAGTGTTTGTGTGTTGAGGTACCCCTCTCTGTGTCGTGTTTAAAGGCAAAGCAAAAGAACAACCACCATGTGTGGGGGGGGAATCTCCTAACCAAAGACACACCCATATGAAAATATTCATCAACAGACCACACACCCGCCTTCTTCCTTTCCTTGATTGCTATTGGGTCGGATCTTCAGACTTTAACTTCTTGGAAAACAAAGGTCCCCCTCGCTTTTGCCAGGTTCGCTGGAGCTGTGGATCGAGCTCTTGGACACCACCACTGCGGCGGAGGTGCCCGTGAGCAAGTTGCTGCAACCGCCCTCCATGGAGGCTCCGTGGGATCGATCCAATCGCCGGATGCGCAGCAAATCCGCGCGGGGGTCAGTTGGTAGCTTTTGGGATTGGTGGTCCCCATCCATCCCCACCGCAGGAGTTGGCCCATCCAGGGCAGGTTCGGTTTTGCGGCATCACCTGTGATTGAAGCAAGGTTGGAGCGGTTCGATGGATGCACTACAATGTAGCCCTTCGCCATGATGCTGGTGGTTTTTTTTAGGGGGTGGTTCCCTTGGTTACCTGCTATACAGGGTAAAGGAAATGACATCACCGAGAGTTGTCGAATACCAGAATCCCCCCCCCCCCACGATGGCTGTCAAATGACCCACCACATAGGCAAAAGGGTTGCACTGGCAACAAACCATTGAAAGCCACTGGGGGGGGTTCAAAACATAGTGGTTTCAACTAGTTTCAACATGTTCACAGAAGGGGCTGAATCACCCAACGCTAGTGTCCATGTGTTGGGTGAGTACCAGGGTTGTCCACTTCTATGATACCTTTGAACCTCCCGAGCGAAGAATTAATCATTGGCCCGATCCAGCGGAACAGGAGTGGGCAATTCCCTCATCCCTGGTGAGTATGTTACCCTCTAGCATGGCACTTGTGAGAGAGTACCTGGAGTTTCCTCTTCTTGGGAGGTGCCGTGTTTGTTGGTAGGTTCTCTTTGGATTTGTCCAGCTGCCATCTACAATCTAGGAATATGTGTTATGTTCCTGTTGGTGTTGAAGGGAATCCATCACGACAGGAAATATGTTTGTTTGATTCAAGGGGACATATCTGCAAATGGCAGCCAGTATCCAGAGGAATCCGACACGGGGGCAACGCCGGTCCGAATGAAGCCGAAGGTTACCTTGAGTCTCCGAAAGGGACGGTTCGCAAAGACCTGGGTGAGAGGTTGCCGAAAAACTTTGCAGGTTGAGGTTCGCTTGATCTGCTGGACTGTCCACGATCTCCAGATGAGGATGTGTGCTCGCCTCAGCTAAAGATATCTCTGCGACAGAGCGTCGCCAGAGGCACCGAATGACCCAGAATGTTCGAGAGCAGGGGTCATGGAGCCTTTTGTTGTTTTTGTGTTCCTTATTTATTTTTCCGGGTACCCCTTGTGCATGGCTTTAATCAAAGAGAAAGCTCAACATTTTCCTGTAAAACAAGCCACACCTTTGTTTGTAGCATTGTGATTGCCCTTGCAGGGACATTCCAAGGGGACGGAGAATTGGTGCGTGTTACGCCCCAGTTGGTTTCAGGGTTCCCCCTCTTTGCTTCCCTGGTATCAAACGGAAACCATTCATTCCGGGTGCTCCCCTTTTCCAAGACAACTGCCGATCCCGTTCTTTGACTCAACGATTGCGCTTGTTCTCAGCATTCCCCGCCTGGCGCAATGTATGAAAGTATATAACACTGTGGATGGACGAAATCCTGCACCACCTAAGAAACCCTGGAAGAATGATTTCTACGTAAATACCAGCACAATGGTTTCAACCATGGTTTCCAAGTGGTGCGGAATGGATTTTCGCTTTTCCATCCACAGTATCTGTCCAGAGAGCTTCTCCGAGTCTAACAGCCCCACTCTCATTTCCTGAGTTGGACTTGAGAATCGGTAACACCATCAAGTGGTAAATGTAAAAAGCTTGCCCAGCGGGGTTGTGTGTTTGGTTTGTTTGCTGCTTGGTTGGTTTGTTTCTGTTTGTGTGCGTGTGTGTTTATCTTGTTGGTATTGCTGGGTGTTAACACCATGAAAAGTGGTAGATGTAAAGCTAGACTCTCCACGACCCTTTAAAAATGGGTCCATGATCCCATTATTTTGGGTAATGACCAACCAGTTTTTAATGGTCATGGAGACTCCAGGAACAGCTTGGACGGTGATTTGGCCCAGGCATTTTCGGAAGTGGACACCTCCACGACCCAAATTTTGGTTGCCGAGGCACGGATGACTACGGGGATCAGCGGGAGAACATCTCGATTCGAAGCCGCTGCTCTATCGACTGCCGCACCTACAACGGTCCCCAGCCCAAGGAACGCTGGGAAGAAGGCAATAGGTACTCAGTTGTTCAGTGGCACCCTTTTTCCCTTTTTCTTTGATGGCTGCCCGCTACAAAAAATGGTCTTCCCAAACAAGGGTTCCCTTTTTTTCCAGGGTCACTGAACAACTGAGGGTACCAAGGCGTTTCTGGTATCCCTTTGAACCAACCTGAAAAAAGGGTACCCTCAATTTTTGTTCCCTTCCCCCTCCAACAAAAACAAAACATCAGAACAAAGAAGCTCAAGACTTCGGGAATGCTAAACTAATGGCAAGTAACATGTTGAACTTTTGTGGTGAGAGGTGTTGTCTTGGTCAGACAAAAACAAGCGTTGCCTTTAATCAGTGTGATGCTTCAACGGATTGGGAAGGGGAGTGGTTTTAACGTTAAGGGATGCCATTTCTGTACTATGGATCTCCACTAAAGTGACAGGAAGAGCTGCCCCTACTCCAAATACCAGCTTTTAGGTCATCATTGTCGCTGGCGAGTGCCTGCCGACGCCGCCAAGTAGATCTGGAACAGAAGCCCTCACCACATCCCATTTCGGCGCCAAACCCACGATCAAAGCACCAGTCCTTAATGTAACCACCACGATTTGTCCCAAATAGTTGCCTCGGAAATTGGGTTCGAGTTGGAGTTTTGGACCCCTCAAGTGTCGGCTTTGAGAAGACCAACGCGAGTGCTGAAGAGGTTGTAGGCACTGAAAACCTATTGACGGCAATGCTGAGGAAGGGGTTCGAATTTTGGACGCTTTCGACTGGCCGACTGCTTGGCAATGCTGGCAATGCCTCCCTACCCGATCCAAGCCCGATAGCAACACAACACGCGACAAAACCAACCAAACCACACAACGTCACTGGCAACCACATTTGGCTCTTGATAGCTCTTGAACTTATACCTTCAGCGCATCAAGACAAATTCTCGCAAAACAACTTTCAATAACCATCCACTTCAATTTAGCGTTTTTGTGCGTCCCCGTTTTATTTGGCACTCAGCACATGAGCTTCGGTCAACATTTCCCAAGTTCCTTATGGTCTGTTTGGAAGGGACACTGGGGACGGGCTCTGCATCTCCTACGAAAACCTCATTGCGCGAGTATCTCGGCCCGGTATTTGAAATCAGCCAGCCAGCCGCGGCCGATCAGCCAGCCGCGGCCGGCCGCCTGATCAGCCAGCCGCGGCCGGCCGGTCGATTAGCCAGCAGCGGCCGGCCAGCCGATCAGCCAGCTAGATAGCTAGATCGCTAGATAGAGAGAGGGAGAGAGAGATAGACAAATTGATGGATGGATAGGTACAGATAAACCGATTCATAGGGTATGATAGGATAAGATAGGTTGAGAAATGAAAAAATAGTATGAGACTGCACTAGACAGGATAATGCAGGATAAGATAGGATGAGATAATTCAACATAGGAGAAAACATATATCTATCCATCCATCCATCTATCTACTTACCTACCTATCAATCTATCTATCTATTTGTCTGGCTGTCTGTCTATCCATTTACTTTTCTATCTAGTATGGTACCTATCCTAATATGCAAAAAACTACATTTCCTATCATAGATGGACAGATAGGAATATAGACACATTTAGTGCGGCCAGCCGTCAGGTCGGCCTCCTGTTGAGTCCCAGCCAATGATCCAGTCCACCGGGTAGAGTCACCCATGGGCCAGATAATTGATGGCACGATAGATGGATAGATGAATGAATAGATCGATACATACATGGATAAACCGAAAGAATGAGAGAGATAGATCGATAGATACAGTAGATAGAATAGGATAGGATAAGATAGGAAAAGGCAGGACACAGGACAGGATAGGGTAAGACAGGATAAGATAGGATTGGGTAGATAGACGAAGTATATTGACAGATAGACACGATGAGACACATAGGATGCGATGAAGAGAGAGAGAGAGAGAGAGAGAGAGATAGAGATATAGACAGATGGACAGTTGGATAGCAATGTAGATTCATGACGATTCAGACGGTATAAGACTTCATAAGATAGGAACAGGTAGACTAGGCAGACAGACATGATAGGTACGTAGACATAGGGGGAATGTTTATAAGATATAGGATAGATACGATAGATACGCACAGATGGATGGACAGATGTATCGATAGATAGATAGGACACACAGGATGGTAGAATGGATAGATGGATAGATGGATGGATAGATAGATAGAGTGCAGGATAAAGAGATAGATAGATTGATAGATAGATAAATAGGTTGATTGATTGATGGACAGCTGGGTATATACGGGTTTATACGATAAGAAAGGAAAGACATCTTAAGATCGGATCAGGCAAGATGTGACACGCTGGGGTAGGATAGCGCAAGATTGGGTTGGGCAGCAAAAGCTAAGCACATGTATTATCATACAGGGAGAGACGGGCTAAGACAATTTAGCATATGAGAAGACTTGATAAGATTGGAAAAGGTAGAGAAGGGATACAATCGATATTGTGATAGATAAGACAGATATGTTAGATGAGATAGGTAAGATCGATAGGACGAGAAAAAAGACGATATGTGATCGATTAGATAAATAGGATGGACAGGATAAACAGGATAGACAGGATGATATAACACATGAACATATAGATAGATGGACGGATTGCTAGGTAGGTAGGTAGATTGATCGGCACTTGGAGAGATAGATAGATCGATAATGATGGATGGATAGACACATAGATAGATATAATAATATAGATAGACCGATTCAAGCATACGATAGGCTAGGACAGGTTAAGAAGATGATAGATAAGGTAGATACGAGATGAGGCATCAGATATAAAATGTAGACACGATGCATACGATGATACCGATCGATAGGATGGAAAGGATAAACAGGATCGATGGGATAACAGGGAAGCTAGATAATACTTGGACAGACAGCTAGGTAGGAAGGTAGCTGGATAGGCACTTAGAGAGACAGATAGATCGATAGATAGAGAGAGAGAGAAAGACAAATTGATGATAGATAAAGATAGACCGATTCATAGGATGTGATAGGATCAGATAGGTTAAGACATGGAACATCATATGAGACAGGATAAACTATGATAATCAAGGAACATCTAGTATGATAGTCACACGTAGATTTTGCAGATACCTAGATCATACATCTGAGATTGGACCGGGCGGCCAGCCATGGCTGGCTGGCTGGCTGGCCGCGTCTGGTTGACGGACCAGCCGGCCATGCTGACCGGCCGGCCGGCGAAGCTTTCTGATCGGCCAGCCGGCCGCGGCTGGTTGGACCGTATCATCAAATCTGTGTCATTGCCGCCGCGGCAGGTCAGCCGTGGCCGACCGTCCGATCAGCCAGCCGTGGCCGGCCGGCCTATCAGCCAGCCGTGGCCGGCTGGCAGGTCAGCCAGCCGTGCCCGACTGGCCGATCAGCCAGCCGTGGCCGGCCGGCCGCTGACAAATTGCAGCCCGGATTTCTCGCGCAGTCGAAAACCTAAAAACTCACGAAATGACCCATGTTTTTTTTTTTCCCCCCCCCGGGGAAACAAGTAGTTTTGACTGACACGAAAAACACAAGCCTTTCTATGGTAAGTCCCTCCTGTTTCAGTCAGCGGTTGACATGCCCTGAAAAGGGTGGGTATTGCCAGGAGCAAGAGACAGATCAGCACGACTCCTGCGTTGGCGATGGCGAGTTTAACTGGCGCTTCCTGCCGCCCGGACTTGGGGGGTGGATGGCGGCACGCACACCCACACACACACACACATTGGTTTCAGTTCGCTGCTACCAAGCTCATCTGCTCAACCAAACTTACCCATATGCATATATATATATATATATATTATGTAGTACCCTTGTTGAGCACCATCTGCGGATTTGCACAACAGGTTAGCCTTTACAACCATATCATCTGGAAGCTGTCTGGGTTTGGAGCGCGTGCTTCAATTCCGTAAGGCGGTTCCCAGGGTCCAGTGAGGAGCTGGCCATTTTTTGACAACCGCCCACTATTGTCGGGGCGCCGCTTGCAAGCCCAAATCGGGATGTCTTGTTTTCAAGGGGTACCATTGGTTGAATGGCAATGAGAACCAACCAGTAGTTGTTGGGTTCCACAAAGCCCCTGATGAATACAAATCCTATTTTGTTTGGGGGGGGAGTCACCCACAAAAGTGAAGGACCGAAGGATTCCCATTCAAAGGGGGCATTCCCCCCTCTCTCAAAATCCAGCAGGGGTTCTGCTTCTGGGATTCCCATGACAGAAATGGACAATCCTGAGGTTCTCTCGGATCCAAGTCACCAAAGGGGTGCCCATCGACTGCTTCCTGCACCTCAGCGTCTGGGAGTACTTCGCGCTCTCAAGGCCGGTGATGCTCTGTGAAAGCCTGGTGGAGCTCAAGAGCTACGTGAAGAAAGTCTCGGAGGACTGCGGTCAACTTCAAAAAGATGTGTCAAGAACTAGGTCCCAGCAATTGGTGCCCTTTTTTGCCAACTTTTGGTTGGGAGGGTTCCCCTACAATGGACTGCAGAAGAAAGGGTGCCCTTATTCTAACCTCTCTACTGGAGGACCTAGAAAAGGTTGTTGGGGGGAGGTTGCTTGTTTAGTTGAAAGATGGGGGGGAATGCAATTGTGTGTTGGTTGTCTTCTACGTAAAGAACGGTCTTGGAGACCGCCAAAATATTATAGAGAGGAACGTTGTGGTATTGAGTGGGAAGCATCTGGGATATCTATGAAAGGTTGTTTTAGATAGTTGTGAACTCTTGGATGGCGTCAGTTAGCAAGTCCGGGAAAGATCCGGAAAATAAGTTTGCAAAACGACCTTCACGTGGTTGCATGTTTCATGTTGAGTTCGGGAACCACCCGGAAAGATGCTGGGTCCCTTCAAGTAGGAAGTTCGTGTTGAGGGGCCCGTTCTCGAATTTAAGGGTGTCCCCAGGAAAAATCCCGCTTAAAGCTGTCACCCTTGGGCCCGGCAAGTGTTACATGGAAGCCGAACCTCGAGACCCTCCCAAGGACCGGATTGGCGTGGGGTTGGGCAAGCGACGTCACCCAACAGGGTTGCAACGTCACCTTTCTTGGGAGGTCTCTCATATTTTCGGTTGGTGAACTGTTGCATGTAATTTGCTCAAATTGGGCAACCAAAGTGGGAGGGATTGCTGAGTTCCTACCCATGGGCTATTTTGGAATGGGTGATGATAGATTATTCTCTGAATCCAAACATGAACCAATGTCTTTAGGCAACCCGCTTATTATTATAGGGTTGGTAGCAGACGGGATTCCGGGAAAGAACATGCACTCCTTATTTATCCACGATTGAGTAATGTTGGGCCTGCTTTGATATGCTTCCTCCCCAGGGACAGTGTGTTACCAGTGATTTGGGGCCTCTTTAGTGGGACAAGGGCTGGTCTGGGTTGGACTTGGACTTGCCAGTACTTAATTGAGTATTGCCGATTCTACATGTCGTATTGCCAAGACTTACTCTCAGATTCCCAGTATTCAATTTATTATTGCCAAGTCTAAATTTAGTATTGCTGATGCTAAACGTAGTATTGCCAAGACTTCCCAGATCTCAGATAAACCACCCTTTCACAACACCGATGGTTGGGGACCACTTCAAAAACAGGCATTCCTGGATCCAAGACCTGGGAAGCGCTTAGATAATCCGCCCCTTAAAAGTGAAAGGCGGCTTTGATCTTGGAAGTTTCCGCTCACCCAAAAAACGCTTGACGAGGCGGACCCCCAAACGGCCAGGCAGAGGAAATAGGATCAGGGTTTCGGGACTCGGGTTCCGGGGGGGGGGGGGTTGGCCGAGATGGTCTGGAGCAGTTTCGCATGGGAACGTGCCGACGTCTTTGGAAGTAAAAACTAGATTACGAGAATCCTTGAGCTCAGGGACGGGATCCGGTCCAGATTTTCGGGTTATTCGGAGCGCTCAGGACCGAATGATGTTGGAGATGGAGGCGGACATGCCTTTGTCCAATGCCCATCTTTATGCCGAGATGAAGAAGGAGATCAAGGGCAAAGGAGGTGTCGCTCAAGAGGCAGATGACACTTGTCGAACAAGGGCTGAACATGACTCAGCTGTATCTCTGGGGATTGGACACTTTTGGACCTCTTAAGTGTCACAGCGTTTTGCCAGTGGGCCATCTTAGACTGGTCAGAAACCCCTTTTGCTTCGATTGCTTCATCCAAAAGTAACCTGTAAACTATTGGACTATTCCTTCACCGGCATGTTTGGCAGCGGTGGAACACCAACCCAGTTTGAGCTTTTGAGAAGTTCCCACCATGTTCCCACCATGCAGGTTCGCCCGAAAATCGGAAGTGCACCCCAGAAATACTAGGCTTCAAAATTTCCCCTTCAATCCGAGACCTGAATCAGAGTCACATTTCCATACCGACGAGTCTCCAAAACCGAAGATCCAGCACTCCGAACTCAGAATGCCCCAAGGGTCACCGGGGCGCCACCTTAGAGGCCGGAAGCAGAGGGAAGTCACGCTGTTTGTGGTTCGGGTTTCGTTCCTATGGCACAGCTGAGGAGGACGAAGAGCACGAAGAAGAAGAACCGGATGAAGGCCACGCGCCGAATGGACCCGGATGTGGCCGTGCTTGAATGTCATTGAGACTATTTGTTGGGTGTGTGGCGATGCTCCCAACAAAAAAGCTTTGTCTACCCGTTAAACCGTCGTTTGCATCTGCCATAGAATAGATACAGACAGTAAGCCTTCTCAAAACAAAACAAAATAAACTGGCCAAACTGAAAGGCACGATGGCCCTGGCAATGCACTGTGTCGAAATTTACTGAGAGGTACCTCATTTTTGGGCACGTGGTTTCCGCACGCTCACAGGGCCTTCTCAACTTGTGAAAGGCATTTCTTGCGGGGAGCCCGCAAAATTAGGGGGGCGCGCATCCGGAATACCGATGAAAGGGTGTGAAGGCCCTTGGCCAAACCTGGTCAAGCCCTCAGGGAAGCCAAAGGGAAGGAACGCCGTGGTTTGACACAACCCATGCAGGCAAATAGAGTCACTCACAATCTTGGCAGGTGGCACGTGTTTTTTCTTTTTTTTCTAAAAATGCTGGGGGTGGTAAAGACCTCGGTTACCAAACCAGGGAGGCTATGGAGCGCCTGGTAAGGGCCTTGGAATCCAATGCTTCCATGTGGCAGGGAGGCTACAGCGCTTTTGAATGGAACTTCAACTGGGCCGCGGAATGTTTGAGTTACCCAAATGGAGATTTGGAGTTCAATGAAGATGAGACATGTTGGATTCAACTATATCTGATTTGTCCGTTTTGGACAAATCGGTGCCACTGGTCAATGATTGAAAGGACACTGAACCAGTGGAATCTAGGGATGTTCAGCAAAGCTGACCAAAAAGGTGCCTGTGGCTTGGTCCATTCAAGAGACATCCTCAGAATTCCTCCCTCAATGGGGGTTCGCGCCCCGAAAGACTTGAAAGCCCCTCAAAGTGGCGACCCTGGTCTTCCCGCCGAAACCGGCTTTTTGACCTCGATTCTATTATGTGGAAATGAAGGGGCCTCCAAAGCCCAGTATAGTTGTGAATTCTAACGAGTGGGTTGTTCCCTCCCAATGGTTGTGGAACAACAAATGCTACATTTGTCCATCAGGGGAACCCAATTTTCCAGTTCGCACCCGTTACCCGTATGAGCGCCGCTCTCTAAACCTGCATAGTCAGAGGCATGATTTGCCGGGACATTGGACCTTGATAGCGGCGCTTACTTAAGCCTCCGAAAAACCTTCAGGAACGCTAGGGTCGACAAAACAAGCCATGCCTGCAAAATTGCGATGTTCAAGCTGGAGCTGCGTAAGTGTGTACTACAAAGTCTCGATTTTCGAGCTGGAGCTGCGGAAATGTCTTCGCGACTACAACTACATGTTTTAGTGTTGCAGTTTTCGAGCTGGAGCTGCGGAAGCGTAATTCGCGTACTACACCTGAAATTCAAAGTTGCGGCTTTCGAGCTGGAGCTGCGGAAGTGTGCTTCGCGCGACACTTGACTACAAAGTTGCGATATTCAACTGCACGAGAACCTCCAGGAACGATAGCGTCGACACTCAACACCGACACCTTTATTGACATGTCCTTGGCTGGACGCAAGAGTTTTTTTTCGTCGCTCATATGGGTGTGGGTCAAAATTAGTCACCACCAGACCACTGGTTTTAGTCCTTGGTTCCATTTACCAAGGTTCCATTTTGGGTACCCTGTTTTGACCCACAGCCATATGATCCCATCAGGTGGAGGTGAAGAGGGCGGTGATGCGGCGTTCATGGAGGAGGAGGAGCAGGCCATTCCACCGGCCGCCTACATGCCCCTTGGGCGACAAAATCGGATTGCAGAAGGACATGGAACACCGAAGCACAACCGCCATGTTGTACGGGAACCCCGGATTTAGGGGACTTCCCACTTTAGGTTCCGCGTGGCAACTTGCAGGGGAGTAATTCTTAAGAAAGACTTGTATCCCAGCTGACCTTGAGACCACTTGCCCCTTCCAGAAGCCGGTGAAACGTGCTAAATGGCCCATGATTCTTCATGTCCAAGGGGCAACCAAAGGGGATAGATATGTTTATATTTGCGAGCTTTGCAAAAAGGCTGAGCCTGGTTTGAGGGGTTTGTCCTTTTCCTGGGGCGCTCTTTCAGGTTGGTGTAAAGGGAAGCCAACAGGAGAAAACAAATTTGGAGGTCCCCTATTTTGGCATATCCTCATTTGGGTGTTCCTCTTCTTGTTGTAGGTGGTGTCAAGGGCGGGTCTCAGAAAACACTGCACCTGGCTTGTAAGAATCCTCCGAAATGGTGCGATTTGAGTCACAATCAAAACCCGGAGCTGTAAAGGTTAGGGGACGGTCTCAACCATAAGTAGGCGCGGATATGCATGGGTTTTGGGTGGATCGGTTTAGTATTCGGTTTAGATTCTGACTCATTTGGCTCGGGTCCCAGCCCAAACCTGCGGCTGCTGTGGGCAGATTGGTCATCGAAGTGGTAAAAGGAGCTCACCCATGAAGACCGCTTACTTGGGGATTTCTTTGAGGCCCTACCTTGTAACAGACCATACCGTATCATAGCAATCTTTCCGGCAGTTCAAGTTTCTCTTTCGCCCAGGAAGATCCTCCTCCAAGTGATTGCGCAGACCGAAGCATCCACCGACAACAACAAAGTGGGCATCGCGCGGAACGAGCCCAACCGAGCCTGTCTTGCACTCATTGTTGCATTGTTCAATGTCTTTTCCTACAAGTGGGGTGGTCACCTGTACTACTACTTGACCCTGGGTCAAGTGGAAGATTTCTTTTCTGTGTTTGCCTCTCACGGTCACCATGTGCATATTGGGTTCATCAAAGCGACGCCCTCAAAATGTTCCTCTAAATGCCGGTCTAAAGGGGTCGCCCACCCCATAGAACTCCTAAAAGTGCAACCACTTCAATTGGCACAGTTTAACTTCATGAGGAAAATGTGGAGGCGTTGCCACTTGTCACCATGCTTAAGTCGTCGGAGCCTTGATTGTGCTTGTTGTTTTGTTTGATATGCACGCGTTGTTTATGTTCGAACCAGCGTGGTGTGCTCATCTCATCAAGCCTGCTGCGAGCCAACCCTGAGGCAGGCTTCCCATTGTTGCCCAGGGGGCCTCAACCAAGTTTTAGGGACCAGCCTGAAAGGTTTAAAGGACCCAAGTGGGATTTAATTTTTGAAGCGGATGTTTCGCAAAATGGATTTCGGACCCCTCTCTCTCTCTAGCTCTCTCTCTCTCTCTCTCTCTCTCTCTCTCTCTCTCTCTCTCTCTCTCTCTCTCTCTCTCTCTCTGGGGAAGAGGAATCCCCACCTATTTTGAGCAACTCGCGGATGCCTACCGCCAAGCCCAGGTCGGGACGCAGTTGGGATGCTTCTAAAGCGGATCCGTTCGAATCCTTGCCCGAAACCAATCCGAATCCCAGCTTAAACCACCTTAAATCTACCATAAACCTATCTCAACCCACCAAAACCAACCCTGAACCAACCATAAAGCCGTCTAAACCAACCCTAATCCAAGCTTCAACCACAAATCCACCCAAATCCACCCAAATCCGCCCAAACCAACCCAAACCCACCCAAACCCACCCAAAAATCCACCCAAATCCACCCAAACCCACCCAAACCCATCCCAAGCCACAAATCCACCCAAATCCACCCAAACCCACCCAAACCCATCCCAAACCACAAATCCACCCAAATCCACCCAAACCCACCCCAAACCACCCCACCACCCAAATCCACCCAAATCCACCCAAACCCACCCCAAACCCACCCCACCACCCAAATCCACCCAACCACCACCCCACCACCCCAAAAACAAAAACAGCGAGCCCAGGCTTCCCTTCGCTGCCCTACCCCAAGACGGGCCGGGACTGGCGCTACTCCATGCCCACCGCCGCCTCGGTGGTGGAGAAGATCGCCGAGGCACTGAGCCCCTCCAAGCGCGGGCCACTGATGACGCCCCTCGGCACGAGACCAGAAAGAAATCTGTGTGTTTGGTTTGGTTGTTGTTATTTGTGTGTGTGTGTGTTGGTTTTCTTATTTTTTTTTTGTGTGTGTGTGTGTGTGTGTCTGTGTGTGTGTGTGTTTTTTGTTTTTTGTTTTTGTTGTTGTTGTTTTGTTTTGGGGAGGTTCTTAGCTTCGAAGTCGGTTTGCGTAGAAGAGTGTGGGTAAAGAACAAAGCACACTCGCGGAAAGAGAACGGCGGGCAAACCACGGAAAACCTTGGTTGTTTTACCAGGGGAATCATCAGAAACCCACAAGTTTCTGAGGTGGTGCGTGTTTTTTTTTTTTTTTGGGGGGGGGGGGTTGTCTTGTTCTAAGAAAACATCGTTGTTTGTTCGGGTTTTTCTTGGCTTCGGTTGGCGCAAAAAAATAATTAGATTTGCTTAATAATCTATCACTACTGGGATTGGCGTAAAAGAATATGGTGTGAAAGGGAATCTATCAGAACTGGAAGTCTTGTTGTCTTTTTTTCCTCTTAGCTTCGGTTTGCACAAAATAATGCGGTTAAACAAAGCACACTAGCGGAAGAAAACATTTGTTCTCCCTTAGCTTTGGTTTCCTTAAGAATATGTGGTTACAAAACTCACACTGTTGGTTTGAAGAGACACCCAAAAACGTTGTTTGTTTGTTTGTTTTCCTTCGCTTCGATTTTGGAAACCACGAGGAAACCACAACGCTGGGTGGTATTTACGGGGGAATCATCAGAAACCAGGGTTCTTAGGTGCAGGATGTCGTCCATCCACAGGAATTAAGTTCAAAAAGCAGACTGTTGGTTTGAAAGGGAGTCTATCACGACTACACATCTCGTCATTTTTCCAAGGGACTTGAGATTGGAAGTTAAGCGAATTTGGAGGTCTCCAATCACGCCCAGTTTCTCGGGTACCCCTGATTGGTTTGGCATTTCATGATTCTCACCGCACTCCAAATCCTCAGGGGCCTGTTTTAATCTCAGGTGGATTGGGGTTTTCACTCTAGGTCCCCCAGTGGTGCCCTTTTACCCCTTTTTGGGGGAGGGTTCCCCTAATATAGACAAACAAACAAAAAAGAAGCGGTACCCTTACCATTATATTCCAAGCTCTCTGGAGGACCTAGCACTCGAAAGTCCTATCTCAAGTTTTGGGTTCTCACCGTACCTTTCGGGGTCTAGAGCAGTGTCAAACATCTCGCTGTCCTCTAGTTCGTGAGAGCAACCACTGTCAAACACCCACGTCACTGTTGGTTCTCCTTTGAGCCTCAACGCAATGAAGGCGAAGCATATACATCAAACCAGGATGATCACGCTGATCATTGTCTTCATCATCATTTCTAACGTGCCGTTCGACGCCGACTTGCAGTGTGCCACTTGGATGACAGGAGATCCCCACAAAACAGCGTCCAATCAAAAGCGTGGAATGATGGTAGATCCATTATTGGGATTCAAAAAACAAAGGAGGAAATCACAGCTTCCATTGAAACAACGATCTCCAAAAAAGGCTTCCCACATACATTCCATCTCCCAGGGAGGTGTCAATAACAGGGAAGTGTCGAAAACAAAAAAATAGATACATATCATTAACAGGGAGTTTCAAAAGCAGCGACCCTTTTGGAGCTTTCTTCTTTAAAAGGAAACAGCAATATACCTGCCAAGCCCATGTAGGCGAGCAAAAACCCTTCGAACAAAAAGCACTAGATTGTGATCGTTGTTTGGACAAAGGGTTGTTGTGCTGCAACAGATGTTTTTGTTTGTGCGGAAAGGCCACACCTCGCTCAGGTCCGGTGTTTTTAGGCCTTTGTTTGGCCGTCCAAAATGCCTCTACCCACGAAACTCCCCAAAGGGTCCAAATCTGCAAAATGCCGAACATGTGTTTCTCCAAAAGACCGAACAAGCACACACAAACGGCTTCAGGTATGCACCATTCTGAAGCGGCCCCATTTTCAAGTACGCTGCTCATCATGCCCCTGCCTGTGCCTTGCAAGTTGAACCATTGGTGAATGGGAAGGCTGAATATCGCTGTGTGCAACATATGTATGCTTGTTTGGGATGTGTCTTCTCCCTCAAGCGACACCTTCAATTTCTAGAGAGGTGCTCCTTCTTTTCGGACTCCTGTGCCCAGACCAGGTGAATTCGTTCACGAGCTTACCCATCACGGGGGAAAATGCGGGATTCTAGAATCATTCATATCGTAAGTGTAGGGGATTCCCATGTCTCCATAGCTTCCATCGTTTTTTTTTCGCGTGCTTCGGTTGTGACCCCCGGGCAAGCACCCATGCCTTGTGGGCAAGAGGATACCCCAGTGGCTTGTTTGTCTAGGTCCCCCAGTATTGCCCCTTCACCATTTTTTGGGGGGAGGGTTCCCCTACTAAAATAAACTACAGAAAAAAGTTGGCACTCTGATTCTATCCTCTCTGGAGGACTTAGAGTGCTTTTTTGGCAGGTGACGACTGTGAAGAGCAGCTGCTT
>CAUJNA010003646.1:368764-391264 GCA_963377175.1 Effrenium voratum | reverse complement strand
TTGTAGGTGTAAGATGCAGGCAAATGGTCAAGGTTTCTTCTAGGATTCCTCAATTGGGGGCCATTTCGTTTCGGTTCCCAACACACATGTTGCCTTCGTTGTGCCTTTTGTGGGACCTTAATTAAGAATGCATATTTGTTTGCTGTGTGCTACCAAGCAAAGGGCGGTGCAGAACTGGTTGCAATGTTCACTCAATTTAGCACGAGCCTTTTTGGAGTTGTGCTGTCAAATGCAGATTGTAGCAACACCTGGCTGCCAAAGGTCTTTTTCACCGCACTGGGTGGGAAGCAGCTCATCAATTTTAGTTTACTCACAGAGAAACCAATAGGGGAAGAATGTTAGAAAAGAATGAAAAAAACCGGACCTCCTATTTAGCACCCACTTCAACCAGTGCAATCTTAGCTGTTTTTCTTCCGCATCGCTGTGCGAGTCACTGATCGAGGTGACTTCATCCCCGCCACCACGCGCTGAAACTTACGTAAGGTCAGCGGCCTGCTGAGTCCGCTGAGGGCTGTCCGCAAAGCGATGGAAACTCTTTTCTTTTGTCGGTACCCTTCTTTCATGGTTGTTGCTGGGCAGCATTTTACTTTTTTGCTTATTTTGGTTTGGTGGGAAATCCCCACTTAACTGCTAAAATTTGAATTTTGGTTCCACTTCCAACGTCAGCCAAGTTTTGGGGCTGCTTTAAATGGAAACCAAGAGGCAATCCGCCGCCATGTTTGGGTTCTTTCTATTTTGCCACACACACACACACCCAACTGTTTATGGAGCAGGATGGATTTCGAAACAGTTGTTTGCGTGTTTTGTTCACAGGGCAGCCCTACATTTGAGTTATGATGTTGAAGCCACAGTGGTTTCACCGCGTTTGAAAAGGTGCAACATACTCAATTTGTTGATTTGTTGAATGCATGTTTGATCCTATATGCTGGACATTCTGACCGAATCTTATCCAGAATCAGGAAGAGCAAACCTTAGCAATATCAGTTCTATCTAATTCAGGGTGATATTCTATGAAGACTTTCGAGGGCAACAGATTCTTTGAGGACAGTCCTTTGGGAGCACGTCTTCCCTGGAAATCGCGACCACTGCGGCGTCACGTCGGGGGGAAGCTGGACGTGGGAACTCGACATATCGCCGGGTCCACATTCATAACATGAGGCTGCAACCCGGCAGGAATGATTGAATTTAGTGGGAACCCGGTTGACAAAGTTTTTAGTTTTTTGCCTAGGGCTTCTTTTCGAGGGGCTTAAAGGGAAACCAAAGGAACATTTGCATCCCCATTTGGGACAATTCAAGAAACGCCGGTCGATTCATGTAAGGACACCTTTTAGAGGAGGTCCGCATCACTTTTGATCGGAACACCCCCTATTAGTCCAACAGTTTTATTTGTGCAGTATCTTGATGTTTTAATGTGGGCCTGTATGGAAGCCTTTGTAGATGAAGATTAGTACGGGAGAATCCGAATGATGAATAGATATGGCAGGCCTTTGATTCTTTGCATTCTTTCTGGCTTTGAGTGGACTCCTTTAATGCCAGGCCTTGATTGCGACTCACATGATTTTAGCAGAAAAGACTTGGACCCTGGGCTGGCATTTCATGACCAACCGCGTATTCCGCCGGCAAGAGGTCTTATATCCGCCAAGAACTCTCCCAAATCCAGCTCACTTTTCGATTAGCTCTGTCGCAGTCGAGCCAAAAGTTGTCAGAGCGCGATGCGAGCTGAGCAAACGGGTTGGGTCGCGTATGAAATACGCTGTTGCAAACAGCTCATACGTCAAGCAGCATGTATCCCACGTTGGTTGCATGTCTGATCTTATGGTGGTACCCAAATATACAGGGAACCATATACAATTTCTAGGCCCGTATTGTGGGTATACACAGAAATATTTATCCATATCACAGTATCTTACCCATTGATATTGGAGTCAAAACATCCCCCCCCCTCCTGCGTGCCCGTTGTCAAGTGGCGAGCAGCATTCGGGGTGGACAAAGTGCTGCACCTGTTTGGGGTGTCGACCAAGTGGCGCAGGAATTTGTCCATGCACAGTGTGTTTCGTCAAATGCAGGGACCCCCCCTGTAAGAGCGCCTATCTCTTTTCAAACAGGAAGCAGGCCTGTCCAGGTTTGCTCTATGCCGTTTCTGATATGGACCGGAGCATCGAACTAGCTGAACGAGGCTAATGGGTCTGTCTCAAAATAGGGTTCCCCTTTTGGCTACTGTCAAAAACGAAACCCAAAGGAAACTAGCCAGATTTGAGGGTCCAAATCCTACTTTGAGACATGCCCAAATCAAAAAAGCTCTCTGTACTTCCGTACATCGTTTCCCAAAACAATGGGCCAGCTCCCGATCGCCTTTTAGAACGTTAGCCGTGAATCTTCGAAGGAAACCAGGACACAGGTCCTTCACTGTGCCAGGGAAGTTGCTAAACAGTTAACCCCTCACTAAAAGATGCTCCAAAACTTTCGCCTGAGCCAGCTGCGTGAACGTGTTCCTAATTACCAACAGGCAAACCACGAAAACAACCCCACAAAAGGTGTCTCGCAATACGTGTTTGCAAACAAACGGACAAGTGTCAATCATTGTCAATCACTCAATGTTCCACACAAAATCAAGTGACTCGATCTTCAACCTACTTTCTAAGCGCAGCGGAGTGTTTGTTGTAGAAGTCAACTGGTTTGGGGGTCCTGAATAAACAGAGTCCCCCAACTATACACAGTTTGAATTTGCGATGCTGACCCAACCCAGACACCAACCCAGACCCTAACCCAACCCAACCCCCCACCCATTTTCCACTAACGGGGCTTCCAATCATGTGTTGGCACTGTTTAGGGAGGGTCCGGGAATCTTATAGCCGGTCCAGGATGATCAAGAATCCCATGTCCAAAGTGTGAACAATGAGACTTGCCTGTGGGTCACAACCACTGGGATCCCATTTTGGGGGTTTTCGGTGCACGACCCATTTTGGAACCTATTTTAGTGGTTGGATTGGGATGTTCACTGGGGGCTAACCGATTTGGATTTTGACCCATGGCCACTGAGCGCTGGACGCCAGATCAACGCAAGGTGCTGGTGCAAGTCTTTGATCGCCGGCGCCGTGCTCGCAGAAAGGCCGCGATCGCCGCGATCGCCGTGTTGTTGGGTCTTCGGGGTCTGCCCACATTGCTTGGATGTTCCTTATGCCTTCCTACCCCTTCCACATCTTAAAATAAGCATAAAGATGTGGGATGAGAGAAGAGGTAGGACGTGGCTATCACTCCCGAATTGTAACTCTACTCTTCTCGTGTTGGGTATTTTCTTGTGCAGTACCACTGAACTAACTCCGTCCCTTTCCAGCGGTTTTTCACTCGTCAGGCCGGGATTCAGCCCCGGAGCTGGGCATCTGCGGTGCCCAAACCTCGGTTGCGGCCGTTTCGTGGCGTTTCGGTGGGTGGAGGCCTCGAACTTCAAGCGAGCGGTTGGGTTCAAACAAAAGCGCCAGGAGGAGTTTCCATCACTGACCCGGAAATGCCGGGAGCTTTGAGTTTCAGGGTCAGGGTTGTTTTGGCCCCACACGCCCAGTCGCCGCTCTCAACCCCCAAGCGAACCCTGCAACATGACTATGCACCGAGCTGGCTCCTTGACCATACCAGTACTGAGGGAGAATTGCGTCTGAGGTGTCTCACGATGGCGTTGAAAGGGGAAGCCAAAAGGACACCCTGTTTCTCCCATGGCTACATATTGTTCGGTGTGCTCTCTTTCCGCTGGTGTTGAAGGATACAATATTCCCACGCGTTTTCTCCATTTGTGGGGCAACACCCTGTGAGCAGCACCCTATTGGTCATTTTTGCAAGTGGTTCTACGCAACCGCCTTGATGGTCCGTGGGTTCATGTCAGAGCAACGGCCCCTGTTGCAAAGCACTCAGGTCGCGACGAGCCAAGAACTCACCGGTCCCCGAGGAGAAACGCCCGTGGGAGGCCGATCCGGAGATACGGACGCATATTCATAGAGGACAGCGAGCTCGGGCCCCATGAAGCCATTGCTGCGTTTGCTTGAAAGCAGATGTGAGGGGGGGATGCGGATCCCGTCTGATGTCTCTGAGTTTCGCGATCCCTTATTCGGGTCAGGGGAAAGCACTGAAGCCCAAGGACATGTTTGTTTGCAACCCACAAGGACTCTTCAAACATGGGGGGGGGAGAGGCAGTGGCTCGTTACAAATCCCTGGGAACACTACCCATCAAATCATATTGCTTCCATTTTGCCTTCTTTGGGGAAGACTGGATCAACGGACCCCCACCCTCCCCCTGAAGGTCGGGGGGAAGACACCGAATCCCTTCGCCAGCTCCTGGGTGTGCCGCTCACGCCGGACTTCGTTGCAGTGGGCCTGGCCTACTTTGCGCAGGCGCGAGGGGGCAGTTGACTCCTAGGGTCCGAGAAATGGAATTTGGGCCAAACATTCTGTCCTCATCATATGGATGGACGAACTCCTGCACCACCTAAGCAACCGGAATGATGATTCCCTGCAACTACCAACCAACAATGGTTTCCCATGGTGTCAAGTGGTGCAGGAGTTTGTCCATCCACTGTATGTCACTTGTACAGCACGTGGCGTGGTACTTCTGACACCTTTAGGTGCATACGCAGGACATTTAGGCATTCTATCATTGCCAGGTTCAAGTGACATTTTGTATTTCTTAACCTTTCAGGGTTTCCTTCATTTCCCCTTGAGCAAACCGTGCTTTCTTTTTGCAGGGGCTCCAAAGCACCAAGCGAGGACTATTGGAAGGAAGAACTGGACTTGTGCCTTTGTGAGGGTACCCGTTTTGGGATTGGTTTGCAGGGAAGCCAAATGGAAAAGCCATCCATTTAAGTCAAGCTTGGAGTCCTTTTGGTGGTCTCACGTTAGATCTTTCGGAATCAAGCTTCACCTTTTGGGGAAGCCTTTTGGTGAGCTTGAAGCATCACGTTTCGCAAAAAACGCAACCGTGTCACCTTTTACCTGCTGGTTGAAAAAAGTCACCTGAGTCACAATCAAAACCCGGGTAAGTTAAGGTTAGTAAGGGACAGTCCCTGCCGGAAATAGGTGTGGACGCCCTTGTATTGTTTGACTTGATTTTGGGTCGGCCAGTTAGCCAGTTTAACACCAGGTGTTGATTATGACTCACCTGTGGATGTAAAGTGAGTTTCCTTTTCCCAGACCTTCAGGGTTGTCCATGGAAATCCGCTGCAGGTTTTTCTGGAGCAAGCCTCCCAGGCGTTTGATACAGCTCTTGGTGTGTGTGTCCTGCTGGACACCCTGAGACCCCTGTGCAAGCAATTGCTTCCAAACGTTCGGGGACCAACAATTCTGCGGTGTTGTCCAAAAGCATCTGATATTTTTGGGTCGACTATGGAACTAAGTATGGGCCTAAATATGGGGACAAAGTCATTATTTTGGTTGGATGGTTGGATGGCAGTTGGTTCGAACCAGTCAAAATTTGCTCCAGGCACTCAAGTGGTCTGAAACGTATCCGGCGCTTGCAGCTTGCGGGCTCGATCTTGATCTCGGTGTACGCTGAGAGATGCCAAGCATGGACATGAGTCGACATGAGGGAAGGGATATGGGAGGATTCCTTTGAGAACAAGAGGACCTTTTAGTTTGAAGGTCAACGGTTTCTTTTTTCTGATTAGGGCAGCTGACCAGCGGGAGGGGCGATTGACCTCGCCCCATCAGAAAAAAACATCTGCCTTTTTGGGATCAGTGGCAATTCTTGAAGGTGGGAGGGGCACTGACGCCGCGAACCTAAGGATCAGAAGGGAACCAACTGTGCCATTCTTGGGACAACTTTGGAGTACTCCCGAGAACGAGAAACCAATCGAAGGATAACCGGGTTCGACATCAATTTAGAAAATGGGGGGGGTTGATCCCATGTTGGGCTTGTTTTTTCTAAGGATGTCACCTCCCATAGTGGGGTTGGCACTCCCCATTTTCTAAATGGTGAATAAAAGAAAATGGGTCTGGTCAGGAAGGGTTCTAGGTGGGCCCCCCCATTTTTCTAAAATTAGAAGTTTCTCAGTCTGGATGGGTTGTCCCCATTTTCTAAAATAGACCGAGTTGGAAGACCCCATTTTCTAAAATCCGCATTTTCTCTTGGGTGACTCCCGCACCGAGGATGGAAGAAATATCGCCAAATGCAATTCCTCAGTTAGAAGTACATGCATGTTATGTATATATATATATACATATTATTACATATTTATATAAATGTGTATGTTGATGTATGTTGTATATATAGATATGTTGCGTGTTTTTTGAGGGTGCCCTTTTGTGGGTTAGGTTACAGGGAGACCAAACGAGGCCAAAGTAAAGCCGCCATTTTGTGGGGTCCCTCTATTTGACACCATACCCAATGTTCAACTCTTTTGAGTTTAGAGGGATTAGAGGGGTTTATGTCGTATTTCACTGAAATGGGGGGGTCCAACCCCACCCCCCAAGACCAGACCCCGATGAAGGATGTTTCACTAAAAATGAACGCAAGTCCACACTATAAGGGTAACCACCCCTCCTACAAGCAAAAATCATGATTTCAGAGCGGGCAGATGAAAGTGGTGTGTATATGCCCCCACTTTACCCTTTAGCAAGCCCTTTTCCCACCCCCTCGCAAACCCTCACAATGACTATGCCCATTGCCAATCTCTGAGACCCCGGCCCAATTCAGTCTTGAGGGCGGTTGTTTTCCACCAGGACAGGAAGTCACCATGTTGGGGCAATGTTCAGTTGGAAAAACACATAAGATTGGACCTGACTCAGAAACTCGAGGTCCTGCAAATAGCATAAAGCCCAAGAAGGACGTGCCAGCTTCCTTTGAAAATGATTAGGTGGTTGGGTTGAATTTCATCTTGCGCGTTTTTTTGGGGGAGTTCCATTTTTTGTTTTTTTGTTTGGCAGGGGAGCATCGTCCCTGTGCCCAGGGCGCCTTATCTCTCGCTGCACTTGCTAAGCCTTTCTACGTCAAGGACTTGGCTCGGGGCTCGCACAACCGTGGGAGCCTGTCAGATTAATTGCAGGCGTTGAGAAGTCCTCCAATGTACTGGTTGAGTCGCAACCCAAGCTGGATCAGAGAGCCTGCAGAGTTGGTGTTGCGTTTGGGGAATCTTCCGTGTGAGTGTGTGTGTGTGTGCGTGTGTGTTCCTATGTGCTGGCATCAAATTGGGCAGCATTTGGGTATGCCGCCCAAACCTCCTGGTCGGTGTTCTGGTTCACGTTTGATGTATCAAGCGATCAAGGCCACTCGGACAATTTCCAGCAGTCGATTGTGCTTTTTGAAGGGGCTTGTTCCCAGTTTCTTGGTTTTCAACTTATCAGGCTTCCTGTTGCTGGCCTCCGCATCCAGGAAAAGAAATCTGCTTCCTCCCCCCCCCTCGCTTTGTGGAAAGAGCAAGGGACCCTTTATAACGAACATTTATTCCTCCACAAAAGCGAAAAGGCGCCACTGGAAACCTCGGGGGTGTTCACTAAGAAGCCAGTCTCAATCGAAGATTTGCACGTTTTCAAAGCCGACCCTGGAACCATTTCATCCGGTCTTCCACGCAGTGTTCATATGGCCATGGGTCAAAATCCCGTACCGCCAGTGAACATCCCAATCCCCACTAAAATAGACGAACGTGGGTGGTGCACCTACCCCAAAATGGTACCATTGGTTTTGACCCACAGCCATATTGGTTGGCCCAATGCCAGAAGCTTTCCAAAGGCTGTCAATGAGCGCTGCATGCCCCCCCCAAATGGCTGTGTTCAAACTAGCGACGGAGGCAATTGGAAAAGGGGAGCACTTTGGGATCTCCAAATCAGCAGCCCCTGAGATTTTGTTTTGGTCATTTCAGGTACTGGCCATGGATTATGAAATCGATGGTTTCCTTTGGTTTTTCCTTGGCCTTTGAGATATGGGTGGCTTCCTTTGGTTCTCCTCAGCCCCTAAGATGGTCTTCCACCCGTCAGATTCCATGGTCCCTGGCGTGGGGAGGGGTGCTTTTGACCGCGCTGATGAGGTCGCTTGCGCGAAAATGTGTCTAAAGACAAGGAGCCCCTGAAGTTTCCGGGGATCCTTGTTTCGAGATGCAGGGTCCAGAGAGACAGGACACACTGGGAATGTCTCCAGCAGACTCCACCGTGTTCTTGTCGCTGACGTGCGCCATGTGGTCGGAGACTTCCGTTGGCTTCCGTACAACACATAATAGGCCTGATAACTTGAATCGTTGTTACCATGACCATGACAGCTGATTATTAGTCGTGACTGTTGCCCTGCCTGCCTGCCTGCCCTGCCTGCCTGCCTGCCTTCCTGCCTGTCTGCCTGCTTGCTTGTGTGTGTGTGTTCTGTGTTTGTTTGCTTGTTTGTTGATGGCTGGTTGTTTGATTGCTTGCTTGTGTACCCTGTGAGTGCTCTTCAGGTACTGGCCATGGATTATGAAGCCCTTGTGGGGGTTCATTGTGGCGCTCTCAGAGCGCACTTTGTGCGAGCAAGATAAAAGTAGCTGACTCACTCCCTCGATTCATGCACTCCAAACTTTTTGAGAAGACCATACTGGTGGCAACCCAAAGGTTTGGTTTTTTGGGCCAATCCACTCAGGAGGTGAGCCAAGGAGGCGATTGGCTCAGCGACTCTGGCAATGAGCGATCAGAAATTGGGGCAACTCACAGCTGACATTGGGCCGATCTCCTTCAGTACCATCGCTGCCATCCCAAGGCAGACTCGGTCCCAATCTTTGGATCGCCCGCGGCCTAGGGGAGCGCGATTGCAAGTGCGGAGATTGATGGGGGCTGGGGGGGAGGGAGGGCAGGAGGGAGCCCAAATTAAGCCCCTGATAAGGCCGTTTTCAGGGGCTTATTGGGGCTCCGTGCTTTGTGGTGCATCCCTATCTCCAGGCAGTCGCAGCTTTCCCCAGAACGGTCTTCCCCTTTGTCCTTTTGTGAGCTGACGAAGACCCCTTTTTTAGTTCCTCGGTCAAAGTAGAGCCGCCCTTTTTAGACGACCGCTTCGGAACTCCTGGGCCCCTGAAAGTGAGGAATTCCGTTTTGGAGGTATGCCAAAGTTGTGGCAAAGGTGGCACAGGGACAACTGCGGAGACGGGTTGTTTGTTCTTTTGTAAGCAGCTGATTGGGCAGTGGCACCGAGTGATTGCAAACTCTCTTGGAACATTTCTCAGTTATAGAGCTACCCTCACCGCTCCGCTCTCATTGCGAGGATCAAAACGAGTCTCCCACTCCTCTCAGTCGAGAATTTGTGCAGGCAGCCCCTTCAGATAGCTATAAATTTGAGTCTGGAACGCCCGCAGAAGTGGTCAGTGGATAGAAATCCCCCATGTACATCATGTCCACCAAGGAATTCCCAGCTAAGAAACAGCACCGGTTTTATGCTAGCTTCTGTCAACCGTTTGACACTTTCTGAAAGCTGAGGCGCAGGCAAGCTTATCTAGTCCTGGCTGGAGGCATCAGCGTGATTGGCTGGGAGCCTAGCACTGACGGTGTGCTCAAAAAGGCTGACCCCGTTTTGATGCTGTGGGTGGCTCCATCAATTGGGGGTGTGTTTGGATGGTGTTCCGACAGAAAGTCGAACCCTTTTTGCAGGAGTGTGGTTATTTCACGCGCACAAAGGCCGGCCTATGCCCTTTGTCGTCTGGAACAGGTCTCCCAGAACTTACCCTTTCAGCGGCTTTGCCATCTTTGTCGCCAAGTTTGTCCACTATTTTCTTTTTGGCTCCCAGCCATCCCCTTAGCTTTTTAGCTTTCTTAGTGTTTAGTGGGGGTTTCCATTCAGCCCACTAAAAGTTCTCAACTTTTAGAGGGCAGCGAGTTTTGTGGGTTGTTTGGTCCTGTTCTTAAGCGACCCGCAGGAAAGCGATGGAGAGATGCAACTCTACCGCTGCACCCAACACCCAACTGGTTTCGTGAGGATCGCAGCAAAACCTTTCGTTCTGAGGGTGTTTGTACTACACCCTTGGGATTATACCCTTGGAAAATGACCCAGAATCGTTCAAAATAACACGGTTTTATCCGGAAATGTGCCTAAATGGGGTCAGTACCCAGTGGGTGTATTCCCAGGGTGTAGTACAACAACCCTGAGATCGTGGTAGAACTCAAAGTGGGCAAAACGCGATGAACTGTTTGTTGGCTTTGTACCACGCCCCAATCCACAGGCACCCTGTGTTAAAAAGTCAATTAATTTTGTGGCTGATCCAAATGTCCATCATCCACAGCCTTCGCGTTTGTGGCAAAGCAGGGTCCAAGGTAGGCCGGTACAACCACTCCAAATTCGCCAAAGTTTGAGAGCATCTCCAGGCTTTGTCAAAATGATGGGTTGCCTTGTACTTTCCCTTTAAACCAACCCCCAAAATGGGTCGGCCAACAAATGCGAAAAGCCTTCCGGCATTCGGGCCAATGTGGCTGGGGCCCAGTTTGGGTTGCTATGATAAAGCTTGGGCAAACGCCACAAACAATTGTGTTGCTTCTCCAAGTCGCACACATGTGTCCAACTCGAAAGGGTTTGCTCGTACCATATAAGTGCCACAAGTATTAAGTAATGGGGTCCAGAAAGTCATTGGAGGCCCCATCTCCCTTCAGCTCCCCCCTTGTTTCCCCGGGCCATGTTCAGTGTGGCCGCTTTTACAGAGTGTGTACTGCCCACTGTTCCGTGTGGCTCCGGGATGCCATCCCAGAAAGCGTCTTTCTTGCTCGTGTGTTGGCTGGAAGATCCCAACTTGCTTCTTTTCGAGCTTAATAAAAAGAAAAGGCGGGGTCTCCATTTGCGAAGGCCCAAGGTAAGATGAGCCAGAATCAGAAACCAACATCTTCCGCGGATGTGAGGAAAACGACCGCTATCCAGGATGGCTGGGCCTGGCTGGGTGGTGGCCTGTGGAGGTCACCAAAGAGGCCGAGTTGGACAGACGCGACACCTTTTAATTCGGGGGGCGGGGGGGGAGCTATTCTCTTGTTGAGGGTGAACCCTTCTAGGTCCCCCAGTAATGCCCTTTTACCCTTTCTTTGGGGAAGGTTCCCCTACTAAAATAGACTACAGAAATAAAGGGCGCCCTTATTATTTCTAACCACTCTACTGGAGGACCTAGCCTTGTTTGTCAAGCATGTTGCTTACAGAGAAACCGAAAGGAAACACCCGGATCTCCTAATATGGGACTTTTTGGTACATGTGTGCTTCTCCATTCCAATCCCCCAAGCAAAACGTGAAACACTTATTGTGCAGTAGCCACATAGAAATGAGGGTTGAAGGTCAAAAGAGCCCCCCCCAACGCTCCATTTTAGTGGGCGGTTCTATGTTTCGGGTCGAGCTCCAAGTATCTCCACAGAAACCAGGGGACACTGGTTGTCACATGTCCTTTAGGAGAAACAAATGAGTTTGACCATGCCTCAGTTGGTTTGAACACCAAATTGGTTTCCTCAGTTTCGGCCACAAGTATGTCTGTGCTTCTCCTTTTTTGTGCGGGGGGGGGGGAGAAACCTTGAGCAAGGGAAACCAAATGCGATCCAGTCAAACTAGCCGTGGAAAGCCACATTCTCCGTTTTCTGGGTCGATGGCCCTTCCCTTGCTATCAGGAAGCCATTGGATACCGCCTGCAACAAGGTTTGCTTAAACCTGTTTTTTGTTGTTCTGTGGTTTCCCTTTCAATCACTGACGGTCGCAAAGCGGCCGGAGATTTGGCCCATGCGTGCAACTCACGGACCACCGGCTTAGCCTGTTTAAGGCTCAAGCCGTGGCATTTCGCATCCGTGGCCAAGGCCGGGCGAGCAATATGCCATCTGCCAAGAAGCTCACGGATTCGGGGATAGAACGAGCGCACCATGAGAAAGGTGGTTTACTTGGGGAGCCAATTCTTGTTTCAGCTTTGGGAAGTTTAGTAAAATTTGCAGATGCCATGTGACATACCAGGGAAATTGCCCGTCCATGTTAGAGGGGAGGAAAAGGGGAACAGAGCAACGGTCAATCTTCCTGTCGTCATGCATTATATGGGGTCTGACATGGAGCACGCAGACACGCCAAACAATCCCAGGCGGTTGGGAGCTTAAATATTCACCGTGGCTCAATAACTAGTCTACCCTGAGCACGCTGCCAGTGTCAGGCGTCTCGCATGGCTCCAAAGAAGAGGTGGGGATTGCGGAACAGTTCGCCAAAAGCCATGGGGAATAACCTATGGCGATCCCATTTTGGGGTGGATGAACATCCATTTGCCACCTATTTTGATGTTCAGCAGGTGTACAGGGTTTTTACCCACAGCCATTTCTGGGGGCGGGGGTCACAACACGCCATGCAGCATCCGCGAAGGAGGCCGCCGACAGTCACAGGAACCTGAGGCCGATGGTTTTCCTTTGGCGCTCTTAAATCTGATGTGGGGAAGAATGATCCCAAGTGTTTGGGTCCCAAGCATAGGCATAGGCTGGTGGAGAGTCATTTTAGACTTCTGGAGATGGGAGGTTGATCAAAGTCCACTTCCAACTTGCCTTCAGGTGGAAACTTGATTCAAGTACCAGCATCTTCACTTTTGTGAATACGCTTATTTGAATGACAATTGATCTGGTTCTCATTGACCAACTCTAGGTCCCCAGTAGTGCCCTGTTTACCCTTTTTTGGGGGGAGCGTTACTAAAATAGACTACAGAAAAAAGGGTACCCTTATTCTAACCAGTGGAGGACCTAGAACTATCTAAGCGGTCTTTTCCACAGGCAAAACGGGGTCAGAAGACACCAAGGCCAGCGTCAAAGGGCGCCAGCCCGGCCAAGAGGAAGAAGGGGGTCGATGAAGGAGCCACCGGCCTCGCCTACATGACCAGCTCCTTGGCAAGGACACCAAAGCCCAGTCATGCAAGACGAGCGCAAGGCTTCGGACGAAAGGTTTTTGACCTTTTTCTCCAAGCTGTGTTTTGCTAAGGGTACCCGTTTTGGGGTTGGCAAGGGAAACCAAAAGGAAGCTCACTATTCTAGGGGTACCTTCCCCATTCTTTCCAAGGATCCTTCTTTCTAGAAAACCTCCGGAAACCCAGACAAACTGGCAGTTTTTGGAAAGAACGATGGTTGAAAAGAATGGAATCGGACTCAACCCCGAGAACTATAGGCTGCCCCGACACATCCAAAGCTGGAGTCAATTCCAAATTCCAGGCTTCGAGCAGGCGGTTCTGGCAGAGTACGTGTGGTTGGATGCCAAGCAGGTGCCGAGGCGGAGATCTGGTCTGTCGCTTGAAGCTGCTGCCTCACGTCGGATCTGTTTGTAACTTGTTTTGGGGAAATAACCTCACTCCGGCCTGGAGTAATATACGGGAACGTCCACGGAAAACCACCTGCCAGCAACCCACGCACGAAATGGTGCAGGTGCCGTCCACAATAGCGGCTTAAGACAGATATTAACTAATCGAGGGCATTTTCAGGCACGGGTTTTCCAGGAATGGAGGTGATATACCACGTATGTAAGGAGTAGTTCCTGTTTTACAAGGCTGACATGGGTGAACAAGTTAGAATCCATACCTCCAAAAAAAACTCCTGAACATGCCCATGAATGGCGTTGAATTCGCATTGCCAGGTCCAAAACCATGACCATGACCACGCTACCTACGTCCGTGGAAGGTGCCCAAGTCAGTCGAGAGTGGAACGCTTTCCCCGAAGGCCTGCAACATGCCTCCTGTGGGTGTGTGTGTGTGTGTTTTGAGGTCATTTGCTTAAGATGTTTGTGTTGTTTTCCCTTGTTGGTTTTAAAGGGAATCTATCGCTACTGGAAATATGTTTTGTTTTCTCCCAGGAGGCTTCAGCAAATGAGGCTTTTAGGGCTTGGTTTGGAGGGAATCCAACAAGGAACCCGATCAAACCTTATGTCCCCCATGTTTTTGACGCATCAAAGACATCCAATGCGTACAAGAAGAACCAGGGGTTGGAGTTCTTGAACGTGCAGATCCAAATCGAATACCTCAAGGATTGTCCCACCAAGGGATTGTTATACTGGGAACAAGCGATGCCCGTCCATGACAATGCCAAGCTTCCTGTTTCGCAAAATGTAGCTGAACCCCGGATGTCCAACCTGACCTGTTCTAGATCCCGAAGCACCAACGCAAATCTGATTTGGGCACATTTGGGGTACTGGAAACAGGCAGCAGCTTGAACCTGGCATGAATCAAGAAGCCAGGAACATTCCCAACATGCGTCCATTGCTTTGGTTGTCTCTTCCCAAACCGCACGGTTCTTGCTGAGTTGCGGGACACTTCCAGAATCAAGACAGAACCGCTAGAGGCTTGGCGGACAGCTGAGCAGTGGGTTTCATTTGAAACTTGTATTGGCTGGTAATTGTCAAGGAAAACTGGGCGCTTTAATAGAGGTGGGTTTATTAATCCAGGGTTTAATGCTTCTTGGACCCTTGGCTATGCCCCATGCAGGCTTGGCTTTACAAAACTCGGGACTCCTGGTAGACCTTGTGTTGTCACTGTTGAGCGATTCGGCCTTTTGGTCTTTCAGCTTTTTGGCTTTCCTTCTAAGGAGAAACTTTCTGGGGCCCAATAAACCGCCAAGGTACTTAGAACCCTCTTGTCAGAACCCCTTCTGATAAGGCTCTAGTACCCGCGTCTACGGCTTTCTTAGGGTTTCTCCGAGCCAAAAACAAGTCGACCAAACCTCGGGTTGAAAGAAGTTTGGTTTTCCTTCACAAGAACCAGATTTAGAGCTGCAAAGCGACTGCCCTCGACCTTCGACCTGGGTCCTCAACTTGGCTGGTCTTGGTCTTGGCTAAATGGTTAGTAACCCTGGTCATAAAAAGCTTACAACCATTGTAAGTGGGTTACAACCAGAGTTATTACCCACTTAAGAAGGGACCAAAGCATCGTTACATCGCACGTACCGCGCGAGAAAACCCGAGGCCTCCGTGTGTGGAACTATGACGGCAGCAGCACGGAGCAGGCGGAGGGCCACAACTCGGCAGCTCAGCGCGACAAAGGAACGCGGGCTCGGCTTTTTGTTCTTGGGATTCCTCTTCTTCCATTTGCTGGGAATCTATCGCTACTGGATTTATTATTATTTTTTTATTTATTTTACCAGGGGCTTAAGCAAATGGAGGTCTTGGTTTCCATTCAAATCCGACCAAGCAGGGTCCACCACGTTGATGGTAACACCAAAATGGATGGTTTCCTCTTGGTGTCCAATGTTTTCCTTCAAGTCCAACCAAATATACCGCCATGTTTGGAAACCCCCACTTGCATGTTCAACCTAAGGCCAGAGCTTCCTTCGGGCCTTCTACGGCTTGCCATCTTTTGGCCTACCGCTCGTGTGGCTTGCGAGTTGCTCAGGAAATCTACCTGTACCCCAAGGCCATATTCAAGGACTGGGCACGGCGGGGGTGGTCTACGGCAAGGGCCTCCCCTTCAGAACTCGGAGTTGTGGCTCTGCACAGCCCACTCCGCAGTGACTCAGCCGGTTGCGCCTTCCCCCATTCGGTGACACCAGAAATTTGACGTCATTTTAATTGTGAAGACTCACTCAATAGACTGGAATCCAAGAGCCGGTCGTTTTGTTGGGCAAAAGTATGGTTAGTTGGGGATGCTGACTCAGCTGTATTGTTGTGGGTGTGGGTGGTAGGTACCTTTAGGCAGAACCTGAGGTTGAATTTTGAGGAACCCTGTAAAGGTGGGTACCTTGAGGCAGAACGGGGTCCGTATATTACAGCATCACCCCGCCCAAAGGGAAGCTTATCTCCAGACTGCCGCAAAAAGTGATGTTTCACCCACCCAAACAGGGAAGCTGTGAGGACTGGCAGAGCTCGCTTCATCGCCACGTCCAACAGGTGCTTGTTCCACGAAGGGTTGTGCACTTAGGCGGTCGCAAACGGACTCCAGACGTTGAGTCTCCATGTCCATCTGTTCTGTTCAAGCACCTTTGCCAGGTCCCTGCTTTGTTGGTGACGCTGATGGGGAGTGGCTCATGCTTCGTGTGAGGCCGTCTCTCACAAGCAAGTTGAGATAGACCTCCAGTGGCTTGCTTCCGTGAATAGCAGGATGATAAAAGCCTGGGGGTTGTTTTTGGCCTTTACTGTCCAACCAACAAAACCCACGGCCAACCCACCTCTTCCGAGAAATTGGGTAGGGCAACTTTCTGTGCCATGCAAATCTGATTCCTTGAGAATGGTTTAGGAGTGGGAATCGGAATCTTGGTTTGTGGGAGGATGCATCGTTGTTGTTGGGAAACATTTTACATTTTTGCTTATTGTGGTTTAGTGGGAAATCCCCACTTGAGTGCTTTTTGTTTTTTTTGCTGCCCTTCCAACATCAACCAAGGATGTGGGGAGTTGATATGAAGGGGCCCTTTTTGGAATCCCCTCAAAGGCGACTGCAGCTTCTTCGGTCGACAAAGGAACTTTACCACGCTTTGGGAGGATCATTTTCATGGTAAATAAGAAGTTTGGACCTTTTTGTTGGCCATCCACTCGGGAGGTGAGATAATTACTGCGGATGGAAATGCGAAATCCAGAAATCGCAGCACGAACGTACACCATGGTTGAATCCATTGCTTAGTATCCTTAGGGAATCGAATCAGAACCCAGGGCTTTCTGAACGGTGCTGCCTAAGAACTGAGGATTTTGCGGTCGCATTTCCATCCACAGGTTTGCAAGATGGCAGGGGCGTCCACCATGGCAGTCGTTCAGCTCAGAACTGGAGTTCGGATTTCGCAATCCAGAGTCTGAGGACTCCCCGACGTTTATGCCAACAAACGGCATGGTTTCAACTTCAGGGTTTACGTTCGTGGTGCGAAAACAAGAAAATAATTTTGCATGTCCGCCCAGATTCTCGGAGTCTCGCCTCGCCAGGACCCCTTCCGCGGCAGTCCCCACATCTTGGTCCTGGCGGAAGCCTACAACGCCTGGGATGGCCAACCGGCCATCGGGAACACCAGGGCGGAGTGCGAGAAGATCATGGACAAGCGCCCCACCCCACCCCGGTGAAGAGAAGCCGCCGGCCGGAGGGTGCTTCTTTTTGTGTTGTGTTGTTTTTTGTTGACATATTATTCCAAAAAAGCAACAACAACATGAAAGGGTGCGGGAGGGTATTGTGTTGTTTTTTTCCTTTGAACGGGCTACAAAACCTGGGCAAAACCAGAAGGGCGTTTTGAAGGAGAACAGATTGGGGCGGCCTTAAACAGGTCTTCTTATCTTAAATGTGTGTTTCCCCAATTTCTGTGATACCAAGGAAATCCAGTTCGTGGATCTGCAATTGTCCACAACCATGGTCCGACCGGCGGCGCGCGTGTGTGCTTGAGGATACCCTTGGGGTGTTGAAAGAAAGCCAGTATTTTGGTGGGCCCACCCATTTTTGCACACACCCCACTGGTCAAGCAATAAATTCACGAGCGATTCCTTGAATTCGGGTAAAACGCACGAAAACCCAGGATGAAGGTCCTTAAACAACGGGACTTAGAGGGATTTGCCCAGAAAACACCACGACATGTTTCCAAAGCAAAATACATCTCCAATGGAACAGCTTTCCCCGCCGGAAATTGGGTAGTTTCCTTGCCCTTTAGTTTCACTCAGACTGTTTCATAGGTGTAGCCCCGAACAGGGCACAGTGACTGCATCCATTGGTGCCTATGCCCCCTCCTATCTTTGAGAATCAGCTACCAAGAAAGCGGTGCCCCCCTACTTCCAGGTGCTACTGGAGGTCTGGGAAAAGGGTTGAAGCAGACAAGGAAGAAACAAAACAAACGGCCAGTGTAATTGTCTGCAATTGGGGGTGGTAGTGTGTGTTTTGATTTGGCGTCCCTTCAAACCAACCTTAAAAAGGTACGTGTTTCTCAAACATCATGAATCAGTTGAACATGGCTGTTTCCGATTTGCTTCTACAAGGCTCTAAGGCCAGTAACCCTCTCCCCCTTGTTTCGGGTTTTCAGAGGAAACTAAAAGGAAAAGCACATTTGTTGGGGGGTCCCTTAAAGGAAGACACGCCCAAAGGTTGTTTTCAGTGTACCCTGCGAAAAGTTGCCAGGTACGAGTACCTGGACCCTTGGTTTGGCATTGAGCAGGAGTACACTCTCATGAGGCGGGTTGGAAATTCACCGCGGGGAATTTTTGCGGCCATCCTCTCCTTCCAACTCTCATGGGCTTGTCTCAAATTGGAGGACTCCGACCATTCTGTTTGGGTTTGTTTTGGTTGAAAGCAAACAATCCACGAGTGGCGTCCCTCAAGAAGACACGCTCACATAGACCCGCAAGGCATCCGCTTTTGGGGGTCTTCGGATGCTGATCCAAGCGAGTTTCTACCCCAAGTATTGGGTATTGGCCTCCATGGAAGTAGAAGGGTTGGGACCTTCTTGGACGTCACAAGATGCTTAAGGCGCTAAGATGATATGCTTCAGTATTTTCCTGATTGAGCCAGAGTCAAGTAGTCAAGTTGAGGCGTCCAGCCAGGCCCGGGAAGGTGGGCGAAGATCCGAAGATTCCGCTGGGCTTCAACGACGATGGATCTGAACCTGCACCACAGGGGCCTTACTACACCGGGGCAGGCAGGACCTTCGGAGACGAAACTGCAGACAAAAACTTTTCAGCGGAATCGCCGCGGGCCAAACACACAGCGCGTTTAGCGGAATCTTCCAATTTGTTGGTTGCTACAGGAGCCAAAGACTCTGGAAGAGCAGCACGTGTTGCTCCCTCTGGTTTTCGCGCCGCGAACTGTGTGCGCTGACCGGACGGCCCTCACTTGTCCAAATGTGTGAGTATGTTTGAGTTGTAAATATGCTTGTTAGGCATTCGGTGCATTCATATACATCTTCGGGTATACATTTCAGCACGCGTGTGTCCACATACTGATGTATATTCTGTGTATATACAAATGTGTGAGTGTACCGTGGTCAAATTGCTTACTTCGGGTTGGTAGGTCATGGACTCTTTCTGGGGAAACTAGAAAACCATGACAATGGTTCCTATTAAGGAAACCATGGCCATGTCCGACGCAAGGAGATTGGATCATGGCTCATATGTCTGCAGCACGTATGTATATATGTGTGTGTGCCCGTGTTTTGTACATATGTCATTTGTGCGTCTAGTATGCTTATGCACGCACGCGCATTCAAAAACACACATGCACGCAAGCGCGGGCGCGGGCGCATGCGTACACTTACTCACACGATGCATGCATATTGTGTGACTGATTGATTTATACACATGTCAATGTACCCGTTGGCAATAAATATGTTGCCGTGTCATTTGCGCACGCATGTGTGCGCGCATCGAGAGAGAGAGAGAGAGAGCGAGAGAGAGTGAGTGAGTGAGTGAGTGAGTGAGTGAGTGAGTGAGTGAGTGAGTGAGTGAGTGAGTGAGTGAGTGAGTGAGTGAGGGAGGGAGGGAGTGAGTGAGTGAGTGAGTGAGTGAGTGAGTGAGGGAGCGAGTGAGTGAGTGAGTGAGGGAGGGAGGGAGGGAGGGAGGGAGTGAATGAGTGAGAAAAGAGAGAGCCACAGGGACACACCCACAAGCAAAAGAAGACAACACTTGCATGTGGTTGCACATGTGAATCATCAGCATGCCCTTGCCATCACAGATTACTCTGCGGCCGCAAGGCTCAAGTCGTTCAAGCCGTTCGCCGGTCGCGGGAATGAGTTGAGGGTGCACCTCATTCCCTCGATTCGCGCTTCGCTTCAGATGCCGCAGTCCAGACGCATGGCGAGTGGAATTTGGCAGAACCTCCAACTTCGAGCTCCTGCGCGGTCCTTCGCTTGGCAAGAAGCGCTGGCTTTGCTGACCGCATGGAGAAACAAGTCCGTGCCTGGAGGCGGTGTTGGGCGATACACTTGTTTAAAACATGCTTTAAGCCACTATCGTTCTAACCAAATCCTTCTGGTTTTTCCATTTTATCCACCCCAACCCATGGTGTAAACCGTTTCTTATACCACCAGTGGTTTTTGTTCAGTCTCCTTTTGCCTGCCCGCTAAAAAGCCACCATTGTGTCTTCAGCAACCCGGTCGGCAAGGAAACCTGTTCAACCAACCCAGGTCCGGATGTGATCAGCTACACCACCGTGATCCGGGCCTGCGAGCGGGCCACTGCGTGGCGAAAAAGTGTGCAGCTGTTGGATGAGACTCAGTTGCATTGGTTCCGCACAGATTGAGTTTGCCCCCGATGTAAGTCTACCTTGGGTTGGTTCAGCCTTGGCCTACGGCCCCAAATTCGCTCCAGCAGGCGTGCTCGCTTTGTTTCGCGCCCGTCCAACTGCCAGTTCCAAACCACGCGCGCCCGCTCAGCATTTCGCACGCCCCTGCCAAATGGCAAGCACACACACACATACCCGTATCAAGCGCGCCGCTCAGCAATGCAAGCAGCACCTGCTTGAGCTCTCCCGCTCAGCACTCCATACGCACTGCCAGGTGGGAAGCACACTCGCTCAAGCGCGCCCGCTCAGCAATGCGCACACACACACACACACCTGCCAAATGATTCAAATGGTAAGCGCTCAAGTGCGCCCGCTCAGCGCTGAACACATCGCCTACCATATTCTAAACAGCGGGCAGAAAGCGCTGATTGAACTTGCATGTCGCCTGGGGCGAAATCCCAATCCAGTGAGCGTTTCGCCTAGGCAACATGCAAGTCGTTTTTGGCGAAAGTGCACGCTGCTGAGCGCAGTTTCCGTGCCGGCGGGATAGTTCTTTAGTTAGTGCAACATTTGCAGATTGGTTGGCCCATTTAGGCTTGAGTTGCTTGATCTTTGCTTTAGCCGGATCATTGAATGTTCTGTTTCAACAAGTTTGCACGGCTGCGCTCAGTTGTTTTGCGGCTAGGGGGTTGGGCCAAGGATATGGTTGTGGCAACTGTGCAGCCCAACATGATCACCTACAGCAATCTGGTTGGACCTGCCCTGTCTCAAGCAGGCTGGGCAGGTTACTTGCTGCTCTTGGAAGAGATGCAGCGCCAGCGCCTTCTTTTCGACACTCAATTCCTCACTGCGAGCATGGTCGCACTCACTCGCAATGGCGCATGGCAATACGCTTTGCTTCTTTATCGACTAGAGCTTTGGCCGAAGTGAATGGACCTTTCGCGCGTCCAGTTGTTCAATGGTCCACGTTTGATCATGGCACCCAAACAAAGGTGAAGCCTGTCAGACACCCACTATCACCCACTGGTGCCGCCTCTTTCCTTTTTGTCCAGCATGCGCTCCTCAAAGTAAAGTGCCAAACACAGTTTCCCCTTTTTCCCGCGGTTGTCCATTGGGCTTTTGAGTCCTGTATTTTCGTTGGCCATGTCAGGATGTGACAAACGGACCCGACGTTCGACCTGATGAGTTCACGTTTAGTGCTGCAATCTCTGCCTGCGCGCATGGTGCCCAATGGCAACTTGGTTCTGGTAGACAACTTGCACGCACACGCACACGCACACGCACACGCACACGCACACGCACACGCACACGCGCACGCGCACGCGCACACACACACACACTTGCCTTTGCGATAGCGCACAGTGTCTGTTCGACGCAGCGATTTATTTTTGGGAGGGGGAAAGAAGGAGAAGGCCCCAAAAACAACACAAGTCAGTGTGTCTGTACATGCACCCAACAAAAGAAATGGGTGTGGGTCAAAATTAAACCACGAGGAGACCGCAGATTTTAGTCCATGGATATTTTGGGTACCTATTTTTTGACCCACAGCCAAATCGAGAGCAGATTTGCATGTTGCTTTGCGAGAGGCGAAGCAATCACACAAGGTGACCACCCAGCCGAAAAGCCGTCGACACGTAAGACCAGGTTCCCTTGTGTAATTTCCACCGAACAACCGATCGAATCAAATCCTCGGTCCCATTTTCCCGGGGGAGGGGGGTTGGATCAGCGGGCCAACGAAAGACGTCTCGGTTTCCCAAGTTTTGTGAAGACCACTTCGGACCCGTTGAAAACTGAGACGCATGCTTTGTTTTGGAACCGTTTGGTTGTGTGGCACTTGTTGGATCCTCTCAGAAGGATGGCCCCAGACAAGGGGCATAGCCTGCAATACCCGTTGCTGATAGCGCTGGTCCGCCCTGCTCCAATGTGGGCGGGCTGATGGATCGCTCGAGACATTGGGGTGCGATGAGTGGCTGTTCCTCTCTAAGGGGGAAAGGTTGCCGGTTGCAGCTGTCATTCGCCAGAACTACTTGCCCCTTTCCAAAAATATTGCCTTAAACATACCCCTTATGCAGCGCTTGTATAGGTTGGCGCGTGATATATGGCGCTGCTAGCCCAAAAAACACATTTGTTTACCATGCTGGTTTGCCCCTTTCCCAATCCCAATAGTTCCAACTCCGAAAAAAGAAGAAAACGGAAAAACAAAACCGCGCCCATCTGCGCCACCCATATCTCGTCTCCCCCCTAGTCAGCACCCGAGGCAACTGGCCCTCTCGCTGCTGCCCGCGGGCGGCGAAAACGGCGCCGCACTGTCGGCCGCCGGCAGCGCCTGCGCCGCCGCAGCCGCGTGGCAGGCCGGGCTGCAGCTGGCCCAGAGGCGCCAGGGGCTGCGGTCGGCTCCGGAGAGCTGAGGGAGGTTGAGCCCGGAGTCAAGCAACCA